>JAJTUV010002617.1:0-320019 GCA_021653895.1 Mastomys natalensis | reverse complement strand
AAGATACCAGAAGACTTACATGAAACAGCATATCCTAGAAATGGTTGCATAACTCTCAATACTGGAACACTGGGAAAGTGTTAATATCAATGGACATGCCAACATGAAAGGGGGAAATTTGTTGGGCCCCAAGTCTAGTCAAGAGCTACAGAAAACACATAATCACTGGAAAATGACTCGTAGTCTTTCCCAGGGATATCATCCTCATAAGCTATCCAAACACAGAGGTAGGCCTTAATATAATATACACGTTGTCTTCAAAATGAATTCAGTCTGTTGTATATGTATGTATATATGTGCACACACATATATGTAACAATAATGATCCAAGTAAAAAGGAGCTAACAACTTCAATTTCATGTGACATGGAGTGAGGTGTGAAGGAGGTAAGAGAGATTATTTTTTTCATTGTAAAATTCGTAATAGATAAAAGTTAAAATTATATGTCTCCAAAATTGGTGTTGATATCACACCACAGTAAATTTGAAAGTAGTAAGTTAATGTGTTAAGGATTTTATATATGTATATTTAATATATATTATGGGTTATATATTATATATAGTATTATACATCTTATATATTGATTATATATTATATGTGGATTATATTATATTTTATATAGAGAGATTTATATACGAGCAAATGTATATCTCTTTGTGTTTGCACATATATTTACACACATATAACATGTCTGTGTGCATATTTGTATTTCAGTAGGATAATTGTATTTAAAATTACAATAAGATATCTCATCGAGACTGTTTAAAACATACAGAATTTATACACGGATGAAAGATTGTCAAACATGCTGCAGATACATTATTCTATGTCTGATCGTTTTAGTAAATCATATCCCTGCTCACTTTTCAAATGCAAATTCTTTGTCTAAACTATGATGTCATCATAAATGATGAATGACTCACATTTTAAGATGCTCATAGGATATGTTAGAATTCTAGATGCCTTTGGATGAAAAGTAAAGCTTCAAGGTTCTTTGTAAAATACATATTTCATTTGCAATTGATAATTCCTAAGGAAAAAGAATGGTTTTTATATATTGTATATCAAATGTTGAGAAAAATGCTTACTTTGTCACATTTGCTGGCTTTTGAATTTTACCAGTTTCTACTGAGTATCTGTTTTGCTCCATCTTTCTGTGTGCTACAATTTACCTTCATAAAATAAACATGTCATAGTTATAATTTGTCTTAGGATACTTTCACTTCACAGGTAATTTACATTATTTTTATTTTTCAGATTCCAATACAATTATATTTCTACCATCCTTTTCTTGCCCCCAAAACCTCTCATGTACTGTGTCCTGATTCCTTTAATATTTGTAGCCTTTCCCCAACTCCATTAAATACCATATACTTAATTTGCCTATTATGTTTAATAACTTGAATTTTATTATTCTTACAATGTTAAAACTGTTATATATTATACTTTCATATGATCACATATATACATGATATAGTAGGGGGTACCACTGATAGTTATTTAGCTGCATTAGTGAATTTTTATTTTAAAATTGAAAATATTATATATGTTATAGAATATAACTTAAGAAAATGTCTTTGAATATTGAGATGTTTTCAAACAAATTAAAAGGATTTATTTGTAAATCTACTCAATATTGCTACTCAATATTGTCTGAAACTTACAGACAAGATAAGAAAACATAAGTAAACCCTATAATTTATTTTAACTTTATCTCTATTTTTATTCGATTTACCATTTCAGCACGAGTATATGTCTTACTTCAAGTAATAAAAAGAATCCTGGTTCTATCCTGTGGAACTGGTTGACCTTTATACACTTAATGAATGAATATGCTGAGTATCACACTAAGAATTTGGAGGCATTTTAAAGGCATATTAAAAAGCTAATTTACTTTACTTTACTCTTCAGGAGGCATCTAGCCTCGAAGATACTTGAAAATAAACATAATTAAGAGAAGCTACAACCATATTTGAATCATATCCATGTCAGTTGTGCATGTCTGTGCTAGTAAATCAATCACTAAAGACATTTTTTGTGTGTGTGTGCTGGACTAAGATCTATCTATCTCCTATACGTGATCTCTCATGGTATGGTGAATAATTCATCTCTGGGCCATCTTTAATGATAGAAGATGCCTATATCCTTTTGTGCTGTAGCACACCTTGGTTTTATTTTTTTTTCAATGAGCAGCATCTCATTTCCTGTTTGTATCATCACATACCTTGATTACTGTATCTCTTATGTGAGTGAGTGCATCGTGATTCTGTGAGGTTCATTGAAGATTCATTAATATATACTACATTAAAAATAAATTCTATTTTCAATAGATGGATACAAAGCAGATCATTAAAACCACTGTGTAGAAAATAGATAATAAAGTGGAGACTTTTTTTCTGTCTATTTGTCTGACTGTATCTCTCTCCTCTCCCTCTCCCTCTCCCTCTCCTTCTCCCTCTCCCTCTCCCTCTCCCTCTCCCTCTCCCTCTCCTCTCCCCCCCTCCCCCTCCCCCCGCCACCCTCCCCCTCTCCCTCTCCCCCTCTCCCCCTCTGTCTCTCTCATACATGCATCTCTCTCTCTCTCTCTCTCTCTCTCTCTCTCTCTCTCTCTCTCTCACACACACACACACACAGAACCCTACTTTACATATAATTTATAAACAATGTATAGCTACTTCACCCTCATTTCTTCTTATCAGACTACAGTAAGTTTTCCCACACCCTACAGAAGTGAATTTTTATATTTCAATGGCTTGTGTTTGTACCTATACTTAACCTATCCCTTATTTCCCTAAATATGTAAATGATGTGATGAAATACTTACTATCAATACTAGGTATAGAAAAACCTGTGGGACCCCCAGAAGAATCAACCCTGGTTCAGGAACATGATTTCAGAGACTCATTGTGTTACAGCTGTCATTCTTACTCTCAGGAAACAGGATGGATCTCTCCAGCCAAGGCATGCTGCTTCCATTTCGTACTTCTGCTGCAGTTGTGTGAGTAATGAACCTCTGTGGATTACAACTGTAGTTTACAGAGAGACAATAACTCTCTCCCCGATGAAAACCTGCTTCCTCTAAGAAGTAAACTAGAAAAGTACAGTCCTAGCATGGAAAAAATATTTCACAGTTGAATCGTCAATGTAGAGAGATGAATTTCTCCACATCTACTTTACACTTCCATTCATTTATTCTTCTTAGGAGATGAACAGAATAAAATGGGACACTGTTTTACATACACAGTTCTTGCAAGAGGAGAGCTTGCTACAGATTGTCTCTGGCAGCACCAAACCCATCTTTGATTCTTCTGTATGGCTTTGCATAATTTTCATAAACCTTCTGCTTCTGAGTGATAGTAGATACTCTGCAGAAGTAGCTCTCAGTGTTTGAAATCTATTATGGTTCTGATAATAATGAAATCAGTATTATTTGGGAAATATCGATGCCTATATGAAAGAATCAGGGGTAATGGTGTGGGTAGAAATGTTAAAATCTGGAAAGCCAAAACATACTCAGAATAATTATTCTACTGAAGACAACTGGACTGAACCTCTGAGGCTTAATACCATCCAAGAGCATCCTTAGGTGGATCTTCGCTGGTGCACGCAGAGCTTCTCTAAGAGTCACTGATGCTGGAGCCCATTAGAGCAGTCTGTTCGCAAAGAACCTAAAGGTTGAGAACGATGTACCAGAAAATACTTTCTAATTCTCTCTAGCCCATCAGGTGTTATGACCACCACACATCTTGGAATTAAAACAGAGTGCAAAAATAAATTTACAAAATTAAATTCTCAGTGAGTGTCATGGCACAGCATATTTTCATTTTTATATTAATTTTAAATTTTAATATAATTATATTTTCTGATGAGACCCTTAACATTCAAAATATATTAAATGAAAAGTTTTTGTACATGTTTTAAATTTTATTTAAATAGATCTGAAATACTGTTCTAGAAAAAAATACATAATACATATATTTGAAAATATTTAATATATATATATATTATATAATATATATATTAATTATTAATTAATTAATATAATATATATATATATATATATTAAATATTTTCAAAGTATTTTTATTTAGATAAATGTCCAAAGAATTTTATTTCTCCCTTATATAGTATATAATTTTTAAGTACTAAATCTTGTTTTAGATTCCTATATTCTTCAGCAACATGTGCCTATTTAAAATTTTATCTTTTAAAAGAGTATTTTCCTCACTGTGGCAAACAGTTCTATGATCTCGATATTAACAAATGGATAGATACTTGTATCAAAGAGAGTGAATTTTTTTTTTTTTTTGGTTTTTCGAGACAGGGTTTCTCTGTGTAGCCCTGGCTGTCCTGGAACTCACTGTGTAGAGCAGGCTGGCCTCGAACTCAGAAATCCACCTGCCTCTGCCTCCCAAGTGCTAGGATTGAAGGCGTGCTCCATCACTGCCCGGCGAGAGTGAATTTCAAGCAAAGAGTTGAGTTGTTAAATATGTTCCTGTTTGTGCAGCCTTAGATGTTTCAGAGTAATAGCAACTGCTCTGGGGATCTATGTTTATTTTCAGCTATTCGTCGGAAATCAGGGCTGGAATTAAAATAGGTATTACTAGTAAATGCCCTTATAACATAATCATCGTTGCTTAACATTTGAAGTCTTTCTGCAGCCAATAATGTGGTGCTATATGTTATACTCAGAATGTGGAGTACAGTTTGTTATTTTCAGCATGTATGGTACACTATGTTATATTCACCATATGGTGATCCCACTGAAGGTGTTTAATTTGACTTAAACAAAAACCCAACACTATGAAAGATACGTATTGGGTAAATGTGGTAGCATGCCCCGGTGTTCTTGGATCTGGGTGGCTGATGCAGCAGGATTATGAGTTTCAGGTTAGGGTCACTTGTATAGTGAGTGCGGCCTGAGCTCTATTCAATTGTCTTAAAAATGCAAAATTGATCATTTGTTAACATATACTTTCTACCTCTGTTTAATGCAAATGTGTAGAATTAAGGAGAGTACAAATTATTCTGGAACTGTGGCTAAAAGAACGCTAATATCTGGATGTTTCTGTTGTTACTGAGAAATATATACTCTCACCTTGGTGCTATAGCAGTTACATTGTCATCATGGAGCCCATAGAAACTTTGTGCATGACCTACCAAAACTAGAACAAAATCAGAAGACATGAGACTCAAAACTAATAGAGGGATTCTTTAGATTAAGAGAAGGGATCTGAAAGTGAGGAATGGAGATAAAAGAGGTTGATGCATAGAATATGTTTACAATACATTAGAGTTGTGAAGAAAATATCAAAACTTAAAAAGTAAAAATTTTACAAAACCTAACGTTGGATGATTGATTATACAATTCACAACTGAATAATACTGAAAGAGAGCATTTTTCCATTGGCCTTCTAGACACATGAAAGTAGATTTCACTGGGATTGGTAACTTTCACCTGTAACTCAGAAAGTCTGCCTGATGTATTTACTGAAGGGATTTTGTAATCTAATTGATAAACACACAGGCTTTTAGCTTATGAGTGTCAATGTAGCTCTGAGATACATCTAAGTCTTTTCAATGATGAGATGGTGACTGTTTCAATGGATTCTATTCTCTCTTTCAAACTGTAACAATGTTCTGGGCCTTATTAAGAGTCATACAATATATATCAGGGAAACAATGCAGAAAGATAACAAATATTTGTAATCAGATTGAATGTTTGATTAAGAAGAAACACTGGAGTCATTTCAATTCAAGATTGTTTTCATGCCAAGGAAGGAGTCTTTGAATGACACATAAACTCTAGATTGCAACATTGAGTATACTAAGCTGAAATCCTCTCCCTCCACCCATCTTTCCCTCTCTCCTTCCCTCCTATATCCTTCCCTTCTTCATGACTGTCTACGTGTACCACTCCATTGCAGAGTTGCTGATTATGTAATGTAATATTATCATCTCCAAATCATCATTTATTTGTAGTTAATAATCTTTACTACAAATGCCTTAGATCTTTCTATTGCTAGGTTCTATACTTATTTATAATTACTAATTTCTTGAACTTTACAATTATCTTTGTTCCCTTTTTATTTGCAAACTCATCAATATTTTTGAAGGAAAGAATAGAATTTGACGCATAATCTGGTTCCCAGAGGAAGAACTTGCATTTCATTGAGATGGTAGTTTGAAGGCAATGTAGGCAGGTGAACCATGGATAGTAACAGATGCAATTATGTCTTTATACTTTATAATTTAACTGTGAAATGAAGAGGATATTTTGCATTATACAACATTTAATGTCTAAACTTTACACTGATATTTAATAGAAAATCAAATTATTATAGCTGAATTTATTCCTTTCAAAATATACAATTAATTTTGAATTAAATTGAAAAAAAATGACAAAGCTTTTCAGAGGCATAAAAATGTGTTTTCTAAAGATAAAATTTTAAAAGCGTACAAAAATTTCATGATATTAGTACTTAATTCATCCTTAATGCATTATCACAATAAATAAAAGCATATTTCTCCTTTGCCCCTATAATTACAATATTTGTCACCATCCTTTCAGTTTCTGAAAGAAATAGATAATATCAGTAAAAATATAAATCCAACACATAATTATCAAATGGAATACAAAACAATGTTCTATCTTGTTATAAATACTGAAACATATTTATTTATTTTTTTTTAAAAATGATTTCTGTGAAATAGAGTCACTTCAAATCTCAAAGAATATCTAACACAAAAAAAATTCTATAGTCCCTAGAAACTCTACAGATAACTTGTTGTTCTTCATTGCACATCAAGTGTAAGTCTTAATGTCTGTCTCAGTTTTATCTAATGAAACAAAGCAAAGAAAACAGCATATGACAACATACTATTGACTGTTCTCTGATAAACAATGAAATGGCTCTGCTGGCTAGCCATTGAGTGCCATGGATCTTCCATTTCTTATGAAGTTCACTCTGAGATTTCAAGTGTAGGATTCAAACAGTCCTTTTGCATAGATTCTTGGCTCTAGGCTCATGCTTACATGACTTGGAGCTTTACTAACTGTCAAGTCCCATCCTCTCCCTTTCTCTCTTTTAACAAATTATGAAGACAGTAAAATTGCCCTTATTTCATGCCTTTTGATATCTGATTGGTAGGGATCTTTGAAAATAGTTGTTCAGAATACATTTGTTGACTCATTCTTACAATGAATCAATGCATACCTTTTGTGTTAACTCATTCTTAGGTTATATGCTAGAGTGCAGAATGCTAAAAATATTACAATATTGTACAAAGTGGGAAAGATGTCATTTGAACACTGGGGATTATTTTCTAAATATATAAAGAAAACTGAGGCTTATGTAGGAAAACAATTGCTAAGTGTTCCAACGTACCATACCATGTTGCTGCCCAGTTATGTGTATTTCTCATGTTTTTCTTTTTTCCCACTTGTAGTGAAAACAGATCCTTTTCTCACAAAATATTGTGAATATATTTTCTACTCTCTCTGCTCTTACCAGTTGCTCTCCACCTTCCCTCCTATTTGCATCCACTTCCTTTCTGTATCTCATGGGAAAAAAATAGACAAATAAACAAACAAACAAACAAAAAACAGGCTTCTAAAAGATAACAACCAAACAGCATAAAATAAAATATAAATAAGATGAAGTAAAAACTAACATATTAAAGCTGGAAAGGACAAACCAACCACCAGTAGGAAAAGTGTCCCAAGAGAATACAAGAGTCAGAAACACACCTATACTCATAAAAATACATAATTAATAGCTCTAAGATAACTTCTGTTGGCCATGTAATTGCTGTTTTCATCTCTATGAGCTCATATCACCTTGCTCAGTTCAGAGGGCCTTCCTCTGCTTGAAATCTTCCATTCCTTCTTGCTCTTACAATCTTTGTGTCTTTGCTTCTGAGGAATTCCCTGTGCTCTGAGGAGAGGGATTTAATGGAAACTCTAATTGAGATCCTGTCTTTTCATAGTGTCTGGCTGTGATTTTATGAATCTGTTCTCATCTTCTGCCAGAGAAAACCACTCTGATGATGACTGGATAAAGTACTGATCTAAGAGCATAGCAGAATAACATTAGGAATCATTATATCATCATTATCATCATCATCATCATCATCATCATCATCATCATTTTGTCTAGTATTGTTTGGTTTTACCATAGATCTCTCAGATATCTAGTCTCTGATTCTATCTTAACCACGCAGTATCAGATGTGGGTTTCTTCTCAAGATGTGTGCCGTAAATCAAATCAGACATTGGCTGGCTACTACATACTTCTAATGCCACCATTGGCCTGACATAATTATTTTTAGCTTTATATTGTTTATTTATAACTTGTGCCCATCTCCAGCATTCCTGGATATTATCCCTTCTTTCTCTCTATATCATCGTCTGTGATGATACTGACCCAGCCTTGTTTATCTTCACACACAGTTTTCTCATAGCAGTATTGTCTATTTATTCATGTCATCATTTTTCTATCTATATGCCTACCAATAATCTTCTATGTTACCTATATTATCTACCAACTGATCATCTATCTATTAGTTGTCTCTCATCTATATATCTCACCGATAGCATCTATTCATCCACCCAAACATTCTGGTCTGTCATTCATTCATTCATCTATCTTGTCTATATACTTCTCAATAAATTATCTATCTCACCTATCCATATCTATTGTCTATATTAGTGCTGGTGCACACATTTAGTCTGAGCACTTGGGAGGCAGATGCAGTCAGATTTCTGAGTTCGTGGCCAGCCTGGTCTACAGAGTGAGTTCCAGGACAGCCAGAGATACACAGAGAAAACCAAAAAAAAAAAAAAAAAAAAAAAAAAAAAAAAAAAAAAAAAAAAAAAAAAAAAACAAAAACAAAAAACAATGAAGTTGAATTCTTAGTATAAATAAAAAAGTGGCCTAGAAAATTTTGAAAGCTGGATGGCCTATACTCCAAATTTTTTTTCCAGGACTGATACCCATGTTTCTCTATAATCTGTAGAGTACCCTGCACTAAGAGACTAGAACATAGGTAGGGAATCTGTGCAGACTCTTATTCTCTGTGTGCAACAAGTTATGTGTGTGTTGCCCTTGTCAAGAAGCCACAAGGTGTCAGTTTACAGAAAGCAGCTTTTTGCCTTAGCAGAACATGAGTTGTTTGTGGATTTCCTTGGGACCCCCTTGGCCTAAAACTCAATTGAGTGAAACCCAGTCCTTCTACTGGAAGATTTGCTGGGCTGCAAAAGTTGGACAGTTGAGACTCTGTATTCCCCATTACTAGGAGTCCATAAAAGGATCACTTTCATATCTTTAAGATTTCCACTGTACTGTTTCCACACCCATCCTCAAATGCTCTGCCATCCCAGCTGTCTCTCCGCACACTCTCTTCCTCTACCCCATCCTCCCATCAAAGGATTCCCATCCCCTGTTATTGTTCCATTTATCTCTACTCTGCCCATAAAATCTATTTTATTTTCCCCTCCAAGGGAGATCCATGCATTCCCAACTAGACTCCTCTTTACCTAACCTCTCTGGATCTACTGACAATAGCTTGGTTATCATTAACTTAATGACTGGTATCCACCTATAAGTAAATGCATAGAATCTTTATCTTTCTTAGTCTGGATGATTTCACTCAGGGTTGTTTTTTTCTAGTTCCATCCATTTGCCTGCCAGCTTCATGATGTCACTGTTTTTAAACAGATAAGTCACATTCTGTTTTGAAAAATGTCCACATTAACTTTAACTATTCATCTACGGATGAACATTCAGGCTGTTTTAAGTTTCTGCAAACTGTGAATAAAGCCAAATGATCACAGTGTGAGCAAGTGTCCTTGTGGTAGGATTGGGCTTCCTATGAAGAGATGCCTAAGTCTGGTAGAGCAGGTACTGGGGTAGATCTAGGTAAAACATTTTCAGAAATTATCATATTGATTTCCATAGTGGCTGCAGGAGTGTACACACCCACCAGCAATGGACGAGTATTTCCCTTGCTCTATTTCCTCACCAGCATGAATTGTCACTTTTGTTATTGATCATAGCAATTTTGGTTGGTATAAGATAGAATCTCAAAGTAGTATTGATTTGCATTTTCCTGAGGGCTTAGGATGCTGTGCATTTCTATAAATATTTCTCAGCTATTTGAGATTTCTCTATTAAGAATTCTCTGTTTATATCTAAATTTGTTTGTTTTAAAAGTTGATGAGTCTCCTTTCAAGTTCTATAGAAATGTGTGTTTGAATTTTTATGAGTATTTTATTGAATCTGCAAAATGCTTTTGATAGGCTGATCATATTTACTGTTATCTTCCCTATCCAGGAGCATGGGAGATCCTTCTATCTTCTGATATCTTCTTCAATCTCTTCAATACTTGAAGGTTTTTATTATAAAATTCTTTCAGTTGCATGGTTAAAGTTACCCCAAGATATTTTATATTATTTGAGGTTATTGTAAAAGGCGTTGTTTCCCTGATTTCTTCTGCAGTCAAGTTATCATTTGTATATAGAGGTACTACTAATTTTTTGTTTGCTTGTTAATTCAGCCACTTTGCTGGAAGTGTTTATTGGCTGTATGAGTTCTTTATAGGGGCTAGCTAGAATTTAATTCATGCTAGAGATTACATTTTCTAGTTTTCATTATTGAGTCGTCCCTGCATCTCTGGGATAAAGCCTATCTGATCATGGTTCATGATCTTCTTGATATGTTTCTTCTTAATACTGATATTTGGTCTCTACCAGCTAGGATGCTTGTCACAATTGTTAAATTAAAATGTCAGCACTTTACATAGGTATTGTAACTATGATTCCTTTTAGTCTTTTATAGAGAAAATTTAACTTACTGCATAATCAGTTCAATTTCTGTGTGTCATAGTGGATTTTTACTGAGTCTTTCTAGTTTCGGTTTTATATTTTCTTCTGGCCTTTGCTGCAGTAAATGTACCTGTGTTTACTTTAGTGTTACGTAAAAAAATTAAACAAACTAAAATATTTCTGGGAAACTATCTTCTTTTGCATCACAATTCTATGCTTATCAAAATATGATTAATTTATAACTAACCTCTGTGTTGAATAGAGTCTATTCTGATAAACAAAAGTAAATTTGGTGGCAGAGTGAGGATGCAAAAGGGATTCTCTTTTACCTAATGACACGAGCTGGCCTTGAATATTATTAATCACATTTGGTTCCTTCAGGTGTAATCAAGAAAATGATGAAAAGTACTGAACACAGGCTTGAATAATTTATTTCACCACTCGTTGAAATTGCTTTGTTGTTCCATGAAATTTCAAGATTCTGGGAGAGAGAAAGGGAAAGAGAGAGAGAAAGACAGAGAGTGAGAGAGAGATTAATGTTCCATAAAATCTGCAGCATTCTGCTGTATGTGAGGTTGCATAAAATTTACTTAAAACTGTATTTTAACAATTAGGATTGAGTGAAAATTAGTACCTTAGGCTTTTTGGTTTCTATAACTATTAAGTCATGCTTTGTTATACTATTTCTGAGTTCAATTGTCACATACATAAATATCAATATATAAATTCTGCAAGTATAATCAAGGTCCTTTAGAAATCCATGCTAGAGTAATTACTAATAAACGATAATTAAGTGACACCAATAATGAGAAATCTCACAACCGAAATACAAAGTTCAATAATTTTCGGCAGAAGTTGATTTGGGGCTCTACTTTGTGAAACAAATCACCATGTATGAATTCATATGCGACTCCTGCACTTCACCAAGGGCAAATTCTAGTGCGCTCTGCCAAGCAGGAACTAACGTTAAAATATGAGCTTTTTCTTCCCAGATTTCATCACCATACATTCATCTTTTCAAACCCTAGAACAAGAGATATTTGTTTTCTTCTTGGCTTCTTTCTACTAACATATACTTTATAAGTTTCCTTTCAGTCCTGAATAACATCTGTTCTCTCATGCAGTCTCTCTAGCCTTTACTATCCTTAATGTATAATCAAGGCTATGAACAAAGTAAATCATTTTACTGATCAACGAAATAAAGACTTCTGTGGTTATATTTTTCCATTCATAGGTGTATTTCTCCAATTGTGAAATGGAGAAATGAAGTCCCACAATGGCACCTTTATGCTTCGTGATTATCAGAAGAGATGACTAAGTGAAAGCCAACGTAGGAAAACAATGCTTATTACATTGTGTCAACTCTTAAGTTTGCCCTTTCAGGAAGTAATCAGTTTCATATCTAAATTAAATGTATTTTTCTTTTTTTTAATTTTTTTTCTTTTCTTTTTTAATTTTATTTTTTTGCTTATTCACTTTATAACCCGTCCCAGTCACCCCCTCCCACAATCCTTCCCCATCTCTTCTTTTCTGGGTACATTAATGCAACAAAATATTCATTTAGCTCTACTTATGGTAAATTAGTCATTGCATAGGATAATAGTAATTCTCCCTGTTAGATGAAAAGTCCTAATCTCTCTATATGTTTCTCATGCCCTGTCCTCCACCAAGTTTTAAATCAGGTTATTTTACATTCTACCCGACATGCACTTTCTGTGTGAGCTCTAAACACCAAATGCTTTATACTGCCAACTCCTACTTTGTAATATTGCTTTAAAAGTCAACAGCCTTGAACTTTATTAGAGTCCATGACCCTGGAAAGCAGTGGTGATTAAAGAGATGCCATTCTATCTCTGACCTTACCAGTGATTTTGGACGATGCTTGAAGATTCTCTCCGTCCATACAGGTTACACAGCCAGACTCCTACCCTCCAAATGCCATTTTTTATATCACAAATGATTAGTTGAACTTTTTGCACCTGCTGACAAAATTGTAAAAATGATCACCTTGACCAAATTGTAATTAAGATATCTATTCTCACTCTCTAGATCTGTGCTTTTTGACCCTTAGGTTGACTCAGCATGGAACCTCTTCTTAATATCTGCTCAAGAGAGCCTGCTCAGGACAATACGTTTTCTGGTTGACTTTCAGATGAAGATATGGCTTTTCTCGGGCTTGATTCTTTCTTGCTGTGTTTATATCTTTCACAAAATAAATATTTTTTTACACCCTAATCTTTTAGATGATTTCAGACTTTAGAGTTTAACTATTCTCTCAATTGCTAAATTATTTTCTCCTTATTATAACAATCCTTTAAATTGATGTGTCCCCACATTGCAATCCCAGTATATTTTTGAATGACAAAGTTATACATTTATTTCTAGTTTTTCTGACTATTTAATCTCATTTCTTCTCATTTCTACAACTTCCTCTTTACTGTTTTTCATGTTCCTTTCTGATCTTTTTTATTTGACCTTATTTAACACATTCTTGTTGAGGGTACTTCTGCTGATTCATCTCCAATGTGTTTTCTGTTGATGGGGGATATATGTTGACCACTCAGTCCTTTTTTTACTGTAATTATGTTATCTTTTATATTTAAAAAAATATTTTTGATGCATACCTTGTATTTTTAAATGGTAAGTAAAATAAAATATTTTTTTTCTAATTTATGTCACTTATTTATATTAAGGACTTCTTGGGGTTCATGAATAGAGTCAACGAGTTTTAATTATTTTGATTATTTTGTGTTTCGTTGTTTGGTGTTTGGTTTTTGTAATTTTATTTTTCTATAATACATCACTATAATTGAAATCTCCACTTATTTCTACCAAGTAGTTGAGGAATAGGGGAGACTATATTCATGTTATATTACTTGTGTAACTTGGGTCTGTAGAGGAATTTAATCTAGCAAGGAGACTGCTTTGGCAAGGGATGGCATTTAAAGATCTAAGTCTATGAGATCTGGACAGAATTCAGACATGTCCTAAATTACAGTATGATCTGGCTGAAATATAGACATGCCCTTCCACCCCTCAAATGACATCTAATTCAATGGCAGACAATGTGACAAATATGAGAAAAGTTTGACAAGATGAATCAGAGATGAGATACACCCAAGTCCAGGAGACCAGAACAGGAAAGAAAAGCTACTGAAGAGCACAGGGAGAGTCAGAGCATTGAGCACAGTGCAGTGGAGTTGAGTTCTTTAGAGTTCATGCAGTTCAGTGCAGGTCACCAAGAAAAGACAGTTTGAATTTGTCAGCTTGGAGAGGAGTTTGAGCTGTAATAGCTGAGTTGAACCAACCAGCCAGAGTTCAAAAAAAGTAGAAAGGGTGAGCCTATTCAGCAGTAAGTCTCTGAAAGGACAATAACATATGGCAAATAGAAGTTACTTTTATATGTTTCTTTCTGTAACAAGTACATTGAACTCCAATGCAAAATGTATAATAGGTACAAACATTTAGATTTTACTAATATAATAATTTACTGAACTTTAATCCAGTGTCATAAAGAAAAGGAAAAGAAGATATTTGGGTAAGTTTTTTGGTAATGGTAAGATTAATATTAGTTAAAAGTTGAACAAAGTAAATATTGGATATGTATTCAGCATTAAACTTCTGAAATGCCAAAACCTCATGTGATATATCTGATGTAATAAGAAAAATCCTGTAAACTAATAAAATATTCAAAAGAGTATACATAAAAGCATATAGGCAAAGGAGTTAATAGACTGTATTGATTACTTCTTCATCACTATTATCAGAATATCAGAAAATATATCAAAACTATGGATTATTTTAGTCTCATGAGTTTAGAGGTGTCATTGCATTGTATCCAGGAATACAAAATAGAGCAGAGGTGTTCACATCATGCCAGCCAGGAAACAGAAAAAAACAACAAAAGATATGGCAACACTTCTGTTCACAGGACTAGGTATCAACTAGAGGTCCTATTGGGAGTTCTAAGCCAGTCCATATAACATTATCTACATATCTTGACAATGTTTTAAAGAAAGAGACAAAGGTGAAAAAGAAACAGAGGAAGAGGATGATACTGGGAATGATAAAGACAGAGGAGAAATAGAAGGAAGAGAGAGATAGGGAGCCTGAGAAGGATGAAGATAGAAGAGGGAATAGAAGGAGAGAAGAGAGGAAGGTATTGAGAACAAACCACTTCTGGAGACACTATCACAGACAGGCTGACACAAGATGAGCCATTACAGAAGCCTTTTAAATAAAATTTAAGTTCAACTAATAAGGACAGAATAAATGGATAAATTGGAAAATTATTCACTGTAAATGTTATTGATTAAGAAAATGTTAGTATATGTATGCTAAAATGAGATAACAGAAAATGAAAGAATGGGGTATTATAAGTATAAATGCACCTTACCAGGATTAATTTATTCATTAGAAGGTGAGCATTGTTACTGTACAGAACAAAAACAACAGCTTTCATTGACATAAGAATTGGTTTGGATTATACAGTAACTAAGCACATTAGCATGAGATGTTTCTAGTTAATTTATACTAAGATTTTTCTTCTTAATAACGCACTAAGCACATATCATGAGAATTATATTCTTATAGAGATGAAGAAAATACTACTCAAATAAAATAATAATAAATATACTTGATGAAACCTAATTTGATAGACTACAAATTAACCAATAATACTTTTTAAATGTCAAGATCATCAAATAACAGGGCAGACCACTCCCAAGTTGACCTCTGCCCAATTGGGGGTATAGCAAGTCTGAGCCCTGGACATATTAAGATAATCAAGTAAGTGTTGTAGAGAAGGGAGAGGAGAAGGATGCATGCCCAGTGAACAGAGTCAGTACTGATGACTCAAGGATAGTGAGGAACAGACTGATGTGAGTAGCCACTGATTCCACCTAAGGCCATAGTGAGTTTCTGGCCTGTGCTGTCACCAAAAGCCATGTCTGGGTTCTTGGTTGTATGATTAGTTTATTGCTGTCAAGAGACACCATGGCCAAGGCAACTCTTAAAAAGGCAAACATTTAATTGGAGCTGGCTTACAATTTATGATATTTAGTACATTATCATCATGGAAGGAAGCATAGCAGGTGCTGGAGGAGTCCAAGAGTTCTAAATCTTGGAACAAAAGCAGTCAGGAGGACAACAACATCCACAGTCAGCCAAGATGAAACTGGAATTCTACACTGTGCAGAGCTTAAGCCCAGGAGAACTCATGCCCAGCCAACCATGACATAACCCCTCTACCGCAGACACATCTACTCCACCAAGGACATGTATCCTAGTATTGCCATTTCCTGAGGGCCAAACATTCAAACAGAAGTCTATATGGGCCAAACTTATTCAATGCAATGGCAAGGATTTGTTACCACCAAAGACCAGACAGATGTCCCTGCTCTGTGCTGCTGCATGCGCCATGTCGATGTCTGAGGGATGTAGAGAACTTTCCCGACCCCATATTGGGCATCTTAGAACGTCTCCTGCCCCTCCCCAACAGCACTGAACTTTGCCCAGCAAACACAGTAGAGTTATCCCAGGTTGCAGTAGTTGCAGGGGTTACAGAAGAATTGTCCTTGAGTGTGTGAGTGTGGGAGAGCTGGCCCTGCCACTTCTCTGCAATATTGGGGTGTGAATGAAGGAGAGAAACCCTCCTCACACCTCAACCCTCAACACCTTGCCACGTGAAAAAGCTGGCCTCCGGAGACATGAGAGCAGGAAAAGTTGGTCCTGTCCTTCACTTGCTCCAGAACTTGCAGGAGTAGACATTGCCTGGGTAGTATAATAGAGTTGACCCTAGTGGTGAAGATATGGATGAGCTGCCCAGCAGCTTTTCCTACTATTTGGTGACTTGGACAAAGGATAGATGTCCCCCCCGCCCCCTTCACCACATATAGCATACAGGAGAGCTGGCCCCATTCCTCAAAGTCTTCAACACTTTGGGAGTGGCTCCTGTAACTAGCCTGGGGAGCCCAATAGTTGCGATGGGCACCTAACTCTGGTTGTAGCGGTAGTCGGTGAGCTAGCACTGAAGGCATGAGAGCAGAAAAGCTGTACCAGCATCTCCTAGCTGCAGTATTCTGGAAAGCAGAGCCTGCACCTCTTCTTAGCAGCATAGTAGAGTTGGCCCTAAACGCGTAGGTGCAAGTGAGCCAGCCCCAAAGGAATGAGAGTGGGAGAACTGGCTCTAGCCCTTGCCAGCTATGGTGTTGGGTGAGTGAGCCTGGGCAGTGCTGGTGAACTTACCCTGATGGTGTGGATGTAGGAGATCTGGTAGGCTCATCATCCAGATACTACTACCCAGGCCCAAGTACAAGGCTGTGAGTGGTCCCTCCCCAACATCTAACCTATAGATGAACTGCTGGAGCTTTTGAAGAGGTCAAGTCCTTCAGATGTAAAGCGGCTGGACTCCATGTCACAGATAAACAACATGATATTCAAGAGGAGTTCAAGTAAAAATTCATTATTGATAATGCAGCAGAAACCATAGGTCTTGACTCATTCCAGTGAACATTTGTAAGCAAAATGTGGAGGAAAAAGGCCCTCTGGGACACACTGTGACACCTATAGCTTACCCAGTAAGACTTATTTTTCTTTTGGCGTGGAGATCACGAGGGCAGGTACGATGGAATGAGGAGATGAATGGGATTGGGGTGCATGATGCGAGATTCACAAAGGATCAATAAAAAGTTAAACTAAAAAGATCATTAATTAACAAAATAGTTTAAATATTTCTCTAAGTCAAAGTGCAAAAAAAATCTCTTGATAATGTGTGCCTATGAGAAAGGAGAGTTCGTTCCGAAGAAAGTTTAAATATTTAGAAATAAATTAACATGAACTACAGCTGACATAAACCCTATAGACAGGTCAATACTGTTATATTTTCAAAGTATAGATATATAGGTAAACCAAAAACAAAACCGACAGAGAGTTAATAAACATAGCATGAGTTTAAATGTATAACATTTGATATGACAACACATGGATAGGGTAAGCACAGCAATTTGCTTTACTTTCACTATGCTGATATCTTCAGAGTGTTTTTCTCTGGGAAAATGTTCCATTATCTTTGTTCCTCTCTTTCTTTCAGAGATACATTTCTTTATTTGTAGCTCATGGGTGATCTTTTTTTTTCTTACAATATTTGATTCAGAGTATCCATTGTGTTGTCCCTTGAGTAAATTATCCTCACTATTATCTGATGTGGGTATATACTTCTTTATTTTGTTAGAACATGTTCTCTCGATTCTCATCCTTCAGGTCTGTCTCTTCATCACAGTTATTCAAAATTGTTTTCACATAGTGAGCTGTGCCATTCACACAGTGAGCTGTGCAATTGATTTACTCAAATTCAGAGGCTGATTTCAGCCTGAACTCCCTCTGTGACAAAGAACTGAGCCTCTATAATCTTCAGACTTTTCACAGGTTAAATGAGGGTAGAGATAATTATCCCATAAAACCATTAGAATGGAGGATCATTCGTGAATGACAAAGAAGGATGAGATTGGAGAAGGTGAATCATAAGTTCTTGCACAGAAATGTGATGTATGTTAGAGCAGAAGAAAAGCTATCATGTTAAGAAGATTATTTGAAGCCTATTGTCTAGCTGTTAAAAATAAAACAGTGTGATAAGAACTACAGAGAACAGTAGGTGGCTATTTGTGTTCATCACTTAACATTAATCCAGATGACAAATAATTATAGATCCACACCTCAATGTGAGACAATTATACAGAGAATCAGTGAATAAGGCTTCAATCAGATAAAAGTTATGGACCCTAGTAACAAAGGCAATAACACTTGTCTGGAAAATAATTTCTGGATGCTTACATGGAAAATGAATGATCAGAGAAACTGGAGACAGAAAAGTGTTTTAATCTGTGACAACAGAGGACTTAAAGTGACAGCTGCAGCAGAATAAAATTTAGGAATGCACTATGGCAGGACAATAGAAGAACTAGCATCTTGTGATTTAAGTGCTATCTAAATGCAGGCTGCAATTATGTATAGTAAGAATCCACCCCAGGGCTCAAAATTGTTAAATGAATATTAACTTTATAAGAAATGTATTTTCACTTATCTTATTTCCTCAGATTTATAAATTATATTATAATTTATCACTTACAATCTCTTTAGCAAGAACAATTTTGCACTTTATATATAGTAAATATATGTATAAATTTATTTGCATGAGTAATATTTATAGATGTGTATATGCACATGAATATATGCATATGCACACATTTGTGGAAAGAGTTAATATGTGTATGTGTACATGTGGAGGCCACATATCAATTTTTGATATTGTGGGGTTTTTGGTTATTTTATTTCGTTGAAATTTTAAATGTTGTCTCCCTTCCTGGTTTCCCCTCTCCAAGCCCCCATCCCATCCCCTTCTGCCCTGCCTCTATGAGGTTGCACCCTCCACCCACCCACCTACCCACTCCCAACTCATGGTCCTAGCATCTTATCCTGGAACACTGAGTGTTAAAAACAATAAAGATACTGTTCTTTAGTTGACATCAACTATTTTTTTTTGATACGTTATCTTTCACTGGGTTGACAGTCATCATTGAAGTGTAACTTGAGGAGCTCAACAGTCCCAGGGATTAGCCTATTTTCTGTGTCCCTAGTTTTGGGATTAGATTATAAATACCTCCTTTCTTTACAAAAATTTTGGGGGATCAAATTTATACAGCCTTCATTTGTTGATATCTGCCTCTATTTCTTAGTTTTTATGATTTCTATATCAATGTATTTAAATTTCTAGTTTCATAATTTATCGAAGATATATTTTTCAAATTACAAACAACTGTATCAAGATACAAACACATGTCTATATAAGATTTGTGGAGTATACATATAAATATATATCATTGTATAGACATGTCATGCATATAAAAATGCTGAATATATTACTTTTATTTGTGATCCTTTTGATTCATCATTTAGGCAGAAATTACTATCCTTCAAAAAGATTGTTGCAACAAAGTACTTTTAAAGCAACCTGCCTTTGATCTTTCTTATACCCAATATCCATCACAGATCAACAGTGAGTGCTACACATTTTATTCAGTTCTTCAGCTGTTCCTGACAATTTGAGATTAAGACACCATAGAGTAATAAAATACTCTTATCTGATTTGTCCAAAAGACTGTCTTCTAGTGACATGTAATTATTTGATTTAGATAATTTAAAAATAAATAATACTCTAAGTATAGCCCCTGAGTCATTCAGGAACACTTCACATATTTCATAACTCATGTTGTCAATGAGTATTTTATTCCAGAAAACTAATTTTATTTGACCATGTCACTAGTATACAATTCTAGTGAGCCATGCTCTATTAGGATGGCTGATAAAGGGATTTATTCTATATGCTACAGTTATTTGCTCTAAATTGAAGAACAATTGCAGTTGAACTGAACTAGTTAAGAGAATCTGCTAAATTTACAATGACTAACAAAGAGATCCCTATATGGTAACCATTTTATTTTAAATGGAAAAATACTCTTTGGAATTTTTTTAAAAATCCAAGGATTCTCTATATTAATGGATACAGTTTGATGGTTATAGTCTATTCTGTTGCGTCACTGTGAGGGAAAACATGAGAAAAGCAAATGAAAGGCATTAAAGAAGGATTATTTCTTGGACTTATGGTATGAGAGTACAGTCTACTGAATTAAGGAGATACAAGCCAAAGCTCAAAGGCACTATCACATTACATCTACAGAGAAGAAGCAGAGACGGGACGAATGTCCAGGCCTCTCTTATTTTCTACTTTCTACTCAGGTGAGGCCACCAGATTATGGAATATACTTACATTGAACCCAATTATTTTCATCTGCATTCACCCCTTACTGGAATACTTATCCTGATACATTGTTCCAAATTTGTAATGTTCACTTTGCATTTTGTGGTTATATATTGTTCTAAAGCAAATGATTTTACCTTTTGTTCATTTGGAATCATATGAAGGAAATTCTTAGTTATATCATTATCTTTACTTCACATTAAAATGATTATTAATAAAATAATTCAGAATATTCCCTTGGAAGTTTCTATAAATATGAAAACCTAAAACATTCTGCAAAACATTGTTATACTAAAAATATAACTTGGAGTTTCTACTGGTTTTCAAGATTCCATATTGTGATCTATAGATACTAAGAGTATGTCTTTAAGAACCATTGTGACAATTTAACAGGGTCATATTAATGTTGGAAAGAAAACAAATGAAGATATCTGATAAAAAAATATTCTGGGTATAAGGGAATAATACTTAAATTTGTGTTAATATTCAACAGTTTGAATTTTACTATCTAAAAAAAATCCTCTCTAAAGTGGATTAAAATAATAAGAGCAAAGAAAATGTAATTTTCATTATCTATATAAGCGGATAAAATTCAACACTCAATAACTTTCATTCTTTTAAGTTTTAAGAACTTATCTGAGTTTGATTCTGTTTCTAGATCTTTTATGGGATTTGTCAAATAAGTTGTACTGATTATTAGAGACAGGATAAAGATGAAAGAGAATATGGGCTATCAGGACACCACATAACAAAATCTTTTATTTTGCTATGGATTTAGAAATCATTTCTATTTTCAAAGTTGTTCATATATCATAACTTATAAAAGATGCAGGTTAAAAGTATAGGAAAAATAGAAATCATAGCTCTCTTCCCCAAAATACAACTGTAGATTCATGGCAGCATACAGAATCATTAACACATATTTAAATACGTTAATAGCAAATTAACTCTCTTTAGACTGACTGCTTGGGAAGATATCTTAGAAAGGAGACAAAACTGGCTTAAGATAGCGACTTCTAATATAAATTTTCCATTAGCTACCATAATAACGATAGCTCAGAAGAAATCTACTGCCATTTGCTATAAAATGAGTTATGGAAAAAGTGTTGGGTATCAATTTTATGCTCCAGCTCAGTATTAGAGCTGATAATAATAGACTTCCTGCACAGAACTAGGACAGAGGTGGGTTGAGAATGTGTGGGCTGGATAACAGGACAACAAGCTAAAGCTTTCATAAGACAGAGTGGTTTTATACTTCATAGTGTTTTCCTGACTTCGGGAAGTTATTCCTACTGGAAAGTAATCCTTATATTTAAATTTCAATGTTAAATTTCATTTATCTGTTGGATAATTGCTAATTTTCTTTGCTCCTTAGATATTCATACATTAGGCAATACTGTATGTTTAGTGGTTTATAATGTGGTATAAGAAAAACTTTACTAATGCCCCAGTTGAAACTATTTTACTAAAGGAAATAGTTTAGATAAAATGAACACTACCATAATAACACACTTGTAATTGTGACTGAAAGGGCCAAAGATCTTCAAGCTTAGACTTTTCGTGACAGTGATATTAGAGAACCCGTGTGTTTATTTACTATTCACTAAAAGAGTTTATAATTTTGTATTTGAAGAATCTATCTTTTCCACATCCATGACTTTTCTCCCTTTCAGTTGGAGCCAAATAGAAGTTCAAAATCTCACTACTGTAAAAATCCCTTCTCAGCAGTAGAGACTGGAGAGAAAGAATCCTTTGCCATGCATATATTCATTAGAGAAGAGATGTGTCTCTTTGAGCATGAAGCTGTGTGTTTGACCAATAATGTGAAACTTTTACTTTTATGCTTGAATTAAAATATTGCTCTGGGCTTTTACCCCACTCAACACAGCACAGACTTTTATTTGGTATCATTTTTATTGCTGCTTTGCAAGTTCTATTTTATTCTCGAATAAGGAAGTCATGCTGTGATGTAAAAGCACTGCTCACTTTAAAGCACCTGAAGCCTTTGGAAAATGCCTTTAAACCTGTTCTGCATCGTCTGACGTGGTGGAATTTATATAATTGTCAAAGTCACAGATTTCACCTCAAACTTCAAGTAAATCAAGACAGGTCCAGAAATAACACAACACAATATTTTCCAAGTATAGTGTGCATTGTTATATAATACTTCCGTTTTGATGAGAACATTCATGGTGAGAAAGCATTCAATTGATTTACATTTTTTGGAGAAACACCAGGATATTCCTTAGTGAAGCAGCTTATGTCCCTAGGTTCTAGATTTTATATGAATCTAGTTTGATCAGTGACTTTAGGCATTCAAAAGATCTTTGAGTCAGCAAGAATGCATTAAGGGCATTTACAGAAGTATTTGAAAACAGAGTTAGCATCTGTCCCGTCGACTAATTTTAATAGTAAGTATATACACTCTTCTCTAGTTTCCCTTCTTTATTTTTATCTTTTCGATTGTCAAATCAATCACATTTAGAAGCACTTTCCATTAGGTAGAGAAGCTACACCAGACCCTTTGAAACAATATTCCTTTTATCCAAAGATACTTGAAAACTTGTTCTCTTAATTAAGGTAGTGTGCTTGATATTTGACCTAATATTTTGAATGCTACATCTCAACATATGGGCTAATATGCCTTCCTGAATACAATGGCTCAGACTTGGTCACTAAAGAGTCATGGTGAATACCATTTATTTTATATGCTACTGCTAGTCACATGAAAGGACACACACACACACACACACACATACACAGTCACACACTCACAAACATAGACAGTCATCTGCAGTTTGAGGATCAGCAGAGATAGCTGAGATCACAGCTCACAAGTTTAGTTTCTTTTTTTTATATAAACATCTAAAAATACTTATGTTAAAATAGTTTTAAAAGAAACCTTTAACATTTTAGTACTGAGTTATCTGTGTCTATACATTATTTTATAACTAAATGGTCCACGATTTTTACCTTAAAATGAAGATAACACTAGTTTCCTGGGCTATCTAGTCTCAGGATCTTGGTCATACAGATAGTGTATGGTATGGGTTCCTTCTAATGGAATAGGACTAAAATTAGATCAGATGTTTTTGGTCTTCTACACACAAGCTCTGTCCCAACATTTTACTAATATATTTATCAAGCAGGACATCACTAAAGACCACATGGTTGTGGCTGGATTGGTGTTTGTTCTTTGGCAGTATAATACTAGACCAGTGACTCTAGCACATAGCAGTGAAATCTCTATGTAGGCATGAGTTGGAGTTCTTCATGTTCAGTGAATTGGGTAAGTGTTATCTTTAGGGGGCTTGCCATAAGTTTGTGGAGAACAGACTGGAATTTTCAAACAGGGTGATTTGTTTGAATGGTCTTATTGAACCCCTTTGGCCAACAACACAAGTATGTATAACTCAATCCTTGTACTGGAAGCTTTATTTGGTGACAAGAGATGACCATTTGAAACTCCTGTCTCCTTCTCTGTTTGGTGATTTCATTTAGATCCTCTTCATATATATGTATACTTACATTCACGCATATACATATACAAATACACACACACATGTATATATATATATATATATATATATATATATATATTATATATATACAAACATACAAACATTTAAATATATATAAATAGTAGCTTCTGCATTAGGTTACCAAAGTATTACACAAATGGAGCCAAAGTTTGGCTGTCTATTCTCATATTTGCTACCTTGTACTCCACTTCCCTTCCTCTTCCCACCTGATCCTTTTTCCATTTCTCTGCTATCCATTCATAACTATCTATTCTATTTCCCTTTCCTAGGAAGATCTGTAAGTCACCACATTGTTTCTTACTTTCTTCTATAAATTTTGTGGTTTTATATATCGTACCTTGATTATCACTGATGTCTCAGCCAATATCCGTATATAAGTGAATATATACCATCTTTGTCTTTCTGTTTCAAGCATACCTCAGTTATAAAGTATCCATTTTTTGCATATTTTATTATATATTAATTTATATTATTATTATGGCTTAGTAATACACATATACAGAGACTAACACACACACACAAACACAGACTGACTAATATTCCACTGTGTAGATGTCCCACATTTCTTTACCATTCTTGTGTTTAGGAACATCTATCTAGATTATTCCCAATTACCTTATATTATGAATAAAATATCATTAAAAGTGTTAGAGCAAATATCTCTATTTCTATATCTTTGTATATATGCCCATGACTAATATAGCTAGATCTTGAGGTAGATCTATTCAGTTTCCAGAGAGCCACACTCTGATTACTGTAATACATGTAAAAGATTTCAGGCCCACGACCAATAGATGAATGATCCCTTTATTCCACATTGTCACCAGCATGAGGTGTCACTTGTTTTGCTGATCTTAGTCATTCTGATGGGTGTAAGACAAAATCTCAAAATAGTTTTGATTTGAATCTCTCTTATGATTAAGATATTGAACATTCATTTAAGTGATTCTCATAATTTGAATTTCTTCCTTTTAAATTCACTGTCTAGATGTATATCCCATTGTTAATTGGATTGTTTTTTTCATTATAGATAGATAGATAGAAAGATAGATAGATATTATTTTTAAGTATTATTGATATTAGGCCTCTATCAGAAATGTAGTAGGTTAAACAAACTAACTAAAACAAGAACAAGCAAACAAAAAATGTTTTCAAGTGTGTGGACTTTGCTTTGTCTGAATATTATTGCCCTTTTCAGTTTTCTGCATCACACAGACATACACACACACACACACACAAAATCACACAGACATACACACACACACACACAAAGCACACATGCATGCAGGCATGCACACACAAACTCATACACTCACACACATGCACATGGACACAAGCACAAGCACTCACACACACACAGACACACACATACATGCACATGTGCACACATACATGCACATGCACAGGCACACAAACACACACAACGGTAGAAGAAGCAATGCTGCAACAAACTCCAGCAATTTTGATTTTTTTTCTCCCACAGATTATATATTCCAATAAAATCTTTCAAGTGGTATAAAGTTTAAATGTGATTGTATTCCAAACTTTTTTAGTGAATGATCACAAATAACAGAACGTTCCCCAGTACCTATACATAAATAAACATTTTATGTATTTCCCATAGGGGGAAAATCAAACTATTCCCAACGACCCACATACATTCATAATTAAGTAACTTGTTATAGACTAACGAAGTGTAAGTAACTAAAATTTTTTTTCTCAGTTATTATCTGACTGGCAGACTACAATGTGCAGTTATGGAGAAAGAAGCAATCATTTTATTATTTGTTATGAAAACTCATCTTATAAAAATCTTAAGACAATCACAAATGTAAGCTTTTATATAAAAACAGTTGCTTTTACTTTAAATCCTCAAGGTACACACCTTGTCATTAACATTTTTTATGAAATCACATCAGGAAGCTGAGAGCAAAAATGGATACAAGAAATTAATCATCACCTTAGTCATCAGCCCCACTATAGCAAGAAGAGCACGTCACCTAGTACTAGTTGGGCTGTCATTATTCTTATTCTTTGACCTCAAAAATTCTGTGCTCAATATCAAGAGCAAAATCCCAGAACAGCATAAAGTCCTCAGGACACATAGTCCTCTGGGCTCTGTCTCTCCTAGACGCACAGATTGTGATGTGATAACCAGTGGGCTACATTCCATGAGTTCTAAAGCTGTTTGGTTGTTCTTCTTGCACTGCCTCCAACAATCTATCCCATGTGAAGCTGAAACTTGTGCTTTCCTGATCTGTGTTGCAATTTTGATGAGGTTTACATTGAATCAATAGATTGTTTTTTCATATGATAACCATTTTAATAAATAATCCTTTAATAGAAGAGATCTTTTATCTTCTGATATATTTTTAAATTTATTTCTTCAATCTCTTAAATAGTTTTCTCATACAAGTTTTTCACTTGTACTTACCAGATTATTTTATATTTTGAGAGACTATGTTGACAATGTTTCCTCAGATTCTTTCTTAGTCCACTAATCATTTGTATGCAAGAGGCTACTAATTTTGAAAGTTTCACAGTTTTAGATTTTCCCAGGTAGAATTTTTGGAATTATTTATGTAAACTATTATATCACCTGAAAATAATGATATTTTTTACTTCTTCCTTTCTAATTTGTATTCTCTTGATCTCCTTCAGTTGTGTTTTTGTTCTAGCTAAGACTACAAGTACTAAATTGATTAGGTATGGAAAGAATTAGACAACCTTGTCTTGTTCCTGATTTGAGTTTTTCTGCATTTACATTATCAGTTAGATTTGGACTTGCTCTTACTGTCTTTGTTACTATTCCTAATATCTTCAGAAATTTTATCATGAAATAATGTATGATTTTTTTCAAAGAAGTGTTTGTGATATACAGTAAAAATTGAATGTTCTCTCTGCTACATTACCAGATCCAATTTTATCATTATGGAAATATGTTAATTTCGTTTTGTATTATGAAATGTGGAAAGGCCAATTTTTTACATTAATTGCCTACTGATCACATTTTCTCCATTTATAATGATGTATAACTACAGATTTTAGTTCACCACCCTAAATTATTAAATGCTGCATAATTTACATCTTTGATATCATGAAGCTGGAAATATAATTACATAAGTTGTTACTCTTATAATAGTATTTTAACTTAATCTTTGAAATTTCACGTGTGTATACAATGTGTTATTCTACCCAGCCAGCTCTCTACACTTCAGTTCTCTGGTCCCTTGTATCTCTGCTACAGTTTGATGTCCTCTTTAAGATGCATTAAAAACATTCTTTTTCATGCTTAATAAATAAAGCAAAAAGTACATTCATGGTAAATGTTCAAAATGATGATTTTTCTTTCATTCAGGATTGTTACTGTCAAGAAAATAGACATTGTTTTGCTTATTTAATGACACCAGTAATGACTTCTGTTTTAACTGCTACTCCTGGTTTGGCTTCTGTCTGAAAAATGCTTAAAGATATTCTAACAGCAGTATGACAAATGAAAAAGGAATAGTTTAAACAGAAGTGATTTTATTTTTGGAAGAATGTCTTATTGTATCACTTTATCGCTGAACATATATAATAAAGAAACACATATTTCAAGCAATTAAGCTTTAAAATCCATAAGTGATCAAGTTAAATTTAAACCTGATAATGGAACTGTTCAAAAGAGCATCATCACTTTAGAAATTATTATATTACGTTTAATTCTTTTGTCTTTTTCTCTTTTTCATTGACATACATTGAGTCTGCATAGTATTTTGGGTATGTTTCAAACAAGTGCTTTATTTGTTCCATATTATCTATTCTTTATTACCTCTTTTGACCATATATTCTTTCTCTTATTATTTATTTATTTATTTATTTATTTATTTATTTATTTGTTATTCATTTTGAGGGGTTTATTATAGGAGCATACCATAATTCCAGAGCTTGTAAGGTGAATAGTAATAGGAGCCAAAATCCTGAAAATGTCTCAGGCAGCTAGCCTGGAATACAAGTTAAACCACCAGTAAGACAGACATTCTCTTTCTTGTTAACAAATAAGTCACCATCACCAGGTGGAAGATAAAATTTGATTATGATATGTATATGAATATTATCCATATATCCATATATATATATATATATATATATATATATATATATATAGAGAGAGAGAGAGAGAGAAGAGAGATTGCAACCTACACATGTTTGTCATGTCATATGCATGTATGAATGCACATACAACACTACCATACATGTGCATATAGTGATGTATACATGTTTATGCATCATGCATAAAAGCAATAAGTACTTAATAGCTTAAAGTATCAGTTAGATTTATTTACACTGTCTATTTTAATGTGTATTTTAAAAATATTTTTTCCTTTCTTGATATCTTTATAAGAAACTAAATAATTTTTCCATTGGCTCAGCAAGTGAAGTAAATAAACAGAGATTGGAAGGTTCTGTCAGATTCACATTTGATCCTGCTTTCAGATGTCTCAGTCAGCTCACTGACTCTCTGAAATGAGTGGTTGTTTCCTGAGGCAATTTAAAGGATGTGGGCTTTGTGCCATGCTACAGATTAAATGCAGTTTGCCCATACAGTAACTCAAAGATACAACAGCATCAAGATAAGAGCCATAAATAACATGTAACATCGGTTTACTATTTCTTCACCCTAAGCAAGTAACAGTGACTAAGGAATGGCATCTCTAAAGAGCACTATATACAACACAAATATTGCAGGCTATATTTTTAGTAATCTTTTACATTGGTAAAGGAAAATTACATAACGATAAACAAGACTTGAATAAATAGTGAAGCATTATCTAATAGAGGAACAGAGTACTCTTAATCTTTCAGAAGAACCCTGGAGCCTTAGGGTGTGTAAGCATTTGAAGTATCAAGATCAACAGTGTTTTAGGTTAGATAACTAAAGAATAATCTAATTATTTAGGAAATAGTTACTCAGGAACTAAACTGAATCAAATAATATGTGAGACAGTAGATGACTCAGAAGAGAGAATCAGGAAGGGCACCTAATCAAGATATTCTGGCTACTGATACATAAAACACTTTATAAACATCAGAGTATTTTTGAGGGTTACATTTTGTACCACATTCATAATTTATAATGGACTACACTATGCCAATACACGTATAAGTAATTTACATAATACCTGCTATATTAGGTCTATGGTGTTTTTCTCTAGATACCAATGTTGAATCTCATCTGAATTTTACCATGAGATTGGGATAAATTTATGATTTACTAAATAAAACTGTATATTCTCCTTAAGTTATGTGATCATACTTTGTATCAAATAAATTATCAAATTTAATGACTAAGTGTGAATTTTGATGCAACACAAGTCTAACTTCATGTATTTACCTATTCATAGGTGCTTGACATTTCCAAGGTAGATAGTCCTCCTTCCTATTAGTTTCTTTGGTTGATGATAATAAAAATGCCTATCCCTAAGGTCCTTTGAATTTAAATGAAGTTACAAGTGAAAACATTAAATCAGTCAGTTAGCTTTATTTGTTACAGATGTAAAAATGTACTAAGAGGGTTCTTTGCAGAAAAGTAAATGATATGAATCTACATAGAACCAATGATGCTGAAGCATGATCTGATGTCTCTAGATAATCCTTAGGTAGGTAAGTCACGTGAGTATAACAAAATGTGACTTCATCCAAAGCCAACTTCCATGGTATGTGCATTTAGATAAAAATAGAGCACAGGTTTTAAGATGAATGTAAAGAATTGTACAACACTTCTTAACTGCAATGTAATCTGTTAATGAACTAATAATTAAAAATACTTAATATAGAAAATTAAGAACAATAGAATAGAACCATTAAGAACAAACCTGAGACTTAAGTAGGCACTGCAGACATACAAGTCAATTCTTACAAGTTTCAATTTTGCAGATTAAAATGAAGCATTTCCTGAGTACACAATGGAACACTTGCATTATAGACAACTGCATTCTTAACCAGCTATGAATAGAATTATATATGTGATTTTTGCAAAAAAAAGACTATTGTTGTAAAGTTATTATGCCAATTCTGATTTAAATAGTTTCAATTAGCTCATCAAATATTCAAATGAACTAATGTCATGCTTTTCTTCCAGGGTGGGTATAAAACTGAACGGCGAACTAAAATTGAGGTAAATGCAGTTATGAAGGCAAAATGTGTCAGAATGTGTGTAGTTAAGTGAAATTGGACATGTTTTAGGAAAGAAACATATGTACATAGTGTGAAAAATTCCAAATAACTATACTAATTTATATAGTCTTTATTGCTACCATAAAATCATTAAAAAAATGTGCAAAACAAATTATGAACTTGCTTTCTATGGATATTCAGAATGTGATCATTTTTGGAAGACACACCAAATAAGGTGAAAAAGTTGTTCCAGAGCTTCACCATTTAACGTTTCAACAAATCAAGGTGACCAGACAATGATATTGAACATGAAGGGGATAAGGAGTGTATTGTGAGAGGAGTAAAAAGCAGAGCATGCTCGAGACAGAATTGCATTTTCAAGTGTATGTATGGTTGAAAAAGTGAAACATTACAAGTGGTTAACCTTGATAGGTTAGTGTTTGATTAATAACAGGAAGCAATAGAATCTTGGAGCTGTAACATCTTCTGAGTTTGTGAGCAAAGGCCATACTGAAGACATTTAAGAGCACCTGAATGTGAAGGAGCACAGGCAGAAGTAGCATGGCCCTCTTGAGCCACACTCTTACTCTATTGACTGACAGAGAGTCAGGAGGATTCCAGAGTGCTATGAATTCAGCACAAGGATTGTTCTAGATGGGAGCCATCTGCAGGATGTGTCTACCAGAAAGTGCACATCAGTTTGGGATGTACAGGATGATTGTTCTGGGACTGGAAGATGGTAAGTGTTGGTAGGGCAATGAGTCAGGAAGCTATTATCTGATAGAGGGATAGTCTAATGCATGATAACAAGAGATAAATACATGTTTAAATATTTCTTTGTCTTTTTTGATATCTTAGTCAAAATAAGAAGGAAGCCAGAGTATTGAAGAAAATAGAAGATATAGAATATTTAAACAACAGAATTGGAAACAAAGTACATATATATATTTATCCAATATACTGAGTAGAAAAGATGTATATACGATTGCCCATACATCTGCATTATGCCTGCCATTTAGTTTACTTGGTTCAGATATAACTAGTGTGTCACACTATTCAAATGTTGAGCAAATAAGTTCATTCTTATTAAAACAAATTTACTAACTTTTTCAGATATTCTGTATCATATAGCATTCAATTTTTAAGTCTTCAGAAAGGAAAAACATGTCAATTCATATCCTTTGTTCTTGAAAGAAGGCAGTTAAAAACTATGCATTCTATGCAGATCACATAACAACTGATATGTGTAGAGATGGATGAGTAACTGAGTGAATGACTAACAAAAGGAATACTGGCTAATTGCACTAGTCTGAGAGCAGATAACTCTTGTATTTTGTTACTTGCTGTAACATAATGCTACTTTTTGTTTTATTGATTGTTTTCATAAAATGTCATTCCAGTTAATATGATATTTGTAGTCCTGGTAGCACATACTAATTGTTAAATATAATGAAAGTCTTTGTGCACATGAATTCTATGAGAAAGTGGGCAGTGAGTGTAAGAAAGTGGATAGAAACAGAATTATGAAAACAAGGCTGGAAGTACAAAACAGAAGAAGTTATCTGTCAATACATAGATAGAAAGTTAAGGGCAATAGGTTGACATTCTCAGTGACTTATGAGTGATTAATTGTAAAATACTGGGTGACAGTACAGGTGAAACAGTTCAGGAGTAGCATTAAGCATCAAGCATTTAGAGTACCTTCTTTCTTTCCTTCACAAAGGTATAGGTGACTAATCTGGATCATAATAAAGTAGACTATACTATTTTAATAGCTGATGCTATTCGTTTGAAATTGGTGCTTTTTCATTATAGAGAAAGGTCCTTTTAAAGTCTTATAAAGGACAAAGCTGAGACTCTTTAGCCAAATAAATTAATAGCACTCTGCTATTCTGTTTTACTGATTTCTTTCTTACTTTACTTCTTTCCCTTTTTTTTTTTTTTTGGTAGAAAAAAAAGTCAGATAGAGGGCTAGGAAATGGTCAAGAAAAATGATCAGAGTAAAGCCCTGTATGACAAACCCTATATGACTTAGAAGTTATAAAAATAAATTAAAGGGTTATTTAATGACAATTTGAATTTATATTATTTTAAGTGATCCCTTTGGGTGATTGCAGGTTTTCCAAAAAATATTTGCTGGCTTTTTAGAGTGCATATTTTGGGTTGTTGTTTAAATTTTAAAAGGCTGTTCATTCTCTTGTCCCTGTTAGTTCAAACAATGGATTGACAGGTAACTGCAAGACTATGGGAGCAGCTGTGTAGAGGATCCAGAAGTCACATGGGACCTTTAAATCATCTCAACAAGCTTGGATGTCTGCAGATTGTAAACACAGAGAGAAATCATGGCCATGTATTGTTCTCCAGGAGCAAAGAGAAACCATGCTGTATGTGACTTCCATAGCTAGAATACCTGAGCAATAAACACAGATTTAGATCTTTCAATTAATCCAGGAGTTTTCATGACCTCGGAATCTTGGTATTTCAATTACTACATCCTACCTTCTATCTGGCTATTTTTATATTCAGTTTGAAAAAAAAAATATGAACCTTAAATTCGAGAAAATTTGATGACTTTACAAACTACAGAAAGCTAGACATGAACAAAGGCTTCATTTGGTTCAAGGTCTCCTTGACTTGAAATTCTATTAAGCGGTTACTAAAGTCAAGAGCTAGTTCATTTAAGGATCATTAAGGCCATAAAGAAATTAATTCATCTTTCACAGGAATTAAATGAAACTATATGATATTATGTATAATCACACTTTTGTTTTTCGAGGTGCAAAACCAAATACAGGTTCAGTTAGTTACAGTCTGTTGATCAGACTTGTATGTCTGACAGCTGAGAAACTACACATATACCAGGTTGTTTATTTCTCAGCTTTAGCTATATTCGAAATGGAACCCAGGGCTCTCATGACTACGCAAGCACTCAAACAGTGAGCCAGTTTTCAGCCTTGTGATTTTTTTTTTTTTTTTTTTTTGTAATACATAATTTAAAATCCTGGATCATGATCAGTGAAATCCATGTTGCTCATTTTTTATGTCATTAACTGATATATATTCTATGAAGAGTTTATCATTGAACAGGCCCTGTTCCCTAATGCTAATGCTCCATGTGAGCTGATGCAAAATGTGACAAACATGTGACCTGATGCATCACGTGACCTGATGATGTATCATGTGACTCACATGGTCTCACGAGGATCAGCTTTATTGTTTACTTTCACTGCTCTCCTGAGTAAGGTTGAATATTATGCTGAAAATCACTAACATATATCCAGTCAAGCAAAGATCAAGGGGACAAAAGCTTTCATTTCAAACTATTATTTTAACACACATCCACTGAGTGTACATTGGATGACAGTTACTATTTTAGGATTAGATAGAAGACAGTGAGTAAAACACATATGAACTATGTCCTCTTAGAATTTGAATACCAGTGGATTCTTTTTTCATCTGCAGCACACATGCCAAAGAATACCAGTGTGATGGCAAGCACAATGTCTTTCCCATAAGTCACTTTTCTCTACTAGAGTTGCTATTCCTTGCTGTGTCATGAGAAAACAATAACAAGAGTTACTTAGAATCTGCATGCAGATTTTTAGTAAACACCTAAGATTCTACTTATCATGACGGAGATTTGTAAAGCTAATACAAGGGAGTATTATAAACCGCATAATTTTTGGTGTCATTATGCAGCCTTTTGTCACAGAAAAGTGGTCAATTCTCTCGAGAAATGTTCGTAATGTGCACTTACTTCATTTTGAAGACTTGTGATATATGACTGCCATAGGGCTCCCACAGGGCTAATCTTCTAGAAATAGAAAAATAGATTTTTCCATAATTATAAGACTTTCATAATAAATAAAGTCTTACAAAGTATCATTTAAAATGCACAGAACATCTTATTGTTAGAGAGCAAGCTGGCTACTTGTAAAGGCTACCTGATAATGAGTCAGGGGTGTCTGGGCTTTATTGACAGCTACATAATTTCAAAGTATGTGATGCTAGGAATTCACCTTTCCAGTTTCCTCATCTGTAAATGAGAGCAGAATTTTCATATGTACAGATTAAAGTGAATCTGAGGTTCTGTTGATAAGAATGTAAAATTTATCTGAAAACTGCTCTTGAAACACTAGATTACTTGGCATTTAGCAGGTATTCAATAAATATGTGCTGACTGAATAAAAATGCTATTATCACTTTTCCATTTGGGACTGAGCTGTTTTAATTCATTGTAAGTACAGTGATGGAGTATCTGAATGTAGCAAAGTCACTCATTTATCTTTGACAGATAATCAGATTTCACTTCCCTGCTTAATTATATATCTTGTGGTGAGCTAAATTTATTATAGGATATGTACGGCAACTTACATAGCCATTCTTTTACAGGTATGACCTACGAGAAGTGGACATCAGCATTAAGCTTCGTAGAGAACAGAAAAATGGGGCTACATAGAAGTACATGCTAATCATTGAATCTCTGATTCTTTTTATTGATTTTTTAAAAAATATTTTGAAAGTGAAAATAAAATAAAAACAAGTGAAAATACACCAAGGATTTTATTGAAATAAAATAAATATTTGAACCACATATGACTCAACAGTAAAATCCATCAAAAGAACATTTATTCAAGTACTGATTGTGATACTATTTTTAACCCTATCACTACAGAGAGAATATTGATTGTATTCATGCATGCAAAACGGAAATAAGAAATCAAGTTGCCTAATCAGCAGCTGGAGTTTCGTTATAATTACTTGCCTCATAAATGTGCTGTTTTCTATATCTTCCAGAGATTAATGAGACACTTCTCCTGACTAAGATTCTCAGGCAATAGTCTGAAGGCTAAAAAATATAATTACTATCAAGTATCCTCAATCCTGAAATATTCCCTATTTCTAGAATTTATCCACAGTGTGCTGTTAATGAGAGAAATAACTTTGCTTTTCTGAATAATGCTTATTTGAAACATCAAAAAACCAACATGAAACACCTAACACATTTTCAAAAATCTTTTTAAATAAATCATTAGATATCAGATATCCCTTTGCAGGCAGACTTTAGGAACTTTGTTGAATCAGACAGGAGACTCTTTAAGCAGTTCTTTCTATTTGTATTGATCTATTTCAACAGATAATTTCTGTGTCACTTTGGGTAATATTCATCCATCAGGCCTTTTATCAAATGAAAGTATAAGATGATAATTTTAAGGGAAATACTTATAAATGATAAAGAAGAATACAGATAAACTACAATGAGAACTATTAATTCTGAGTGGCAGAATCTAGAGTAATATTATGAAGAGAACTATCTTTACTGGTAAAGAATACTTGAGGCTTATTCAGAGACTTTGTCATAGAACAAGAGTCTAAGTGGGATGATTAGTTAAACTATGGTGAGAAGTGCAAAGATTCATGACACATTGAGGGTGGTTTGAATAATAAGACAGATAATAAAATATAAAATTAGAATGGTGTAAAGGGCTGTGTTTTAGAAGGAAGACTATGAAAACAGTATTTAAACAGAAATATGCTTTAAAAGACATGAAGTATTTCTCCTCTTACCTGAAAGGTAATTTGTAGATCATAATCTATATATTTTACAGAATATACATTTCCTCAGTGAAATCGAATGAGAAAGTGAAAACCAATTTGTTCAAAACCTTTTTAGCAATGTCACAAAGCAAGTATCTTTATTGATACTGAATCCAGTGATAAGTGCTGTTTGTATTTTACTTTTACTTATCAAAATATTTCTTCTGTTATTTTTTTATTTTTTTATTGTCATTTAAATACAGTATTGGTTTATCTTACGTTTTAGAGACAGTTTCTTCTCATCTTTTTCAGTAATAAATAACTCATTAAGCATTGGCTTGATATGGTAGCAACTTATGATGAATGAGGTTTGTGGGAATGACAAGAAGAATACAGCCTAGTAAATGTCCCTGAAAGGCTAGGATGGGTTCTCAATTATTTATTTGCCAAGAGGAGCTAGCAGGGCTTTCTGTAACTCCCACTGATTCTTTTAGGTTGTCAACCTCCTCCATTGCTGCTGCTGGAGTCTCTCCCTGGAGCGTGTGTTCATTGACAATGTTGCCTGAGGTGTCTCCCATGGAGAGTGACAACCTCAGCAGCCACACTATAGAAATGTTGCCAACAGCAGTTTTTTTCTTTCTTTTTTTTTTTTTCAGTGTTCCTCAGCTAACTGCATACCTCAGCAATAGCTTCTCCTCTTTTCTGAAATCTATGATGTCAACTTCTCTTGTTCATATACAATATCTAATGTATTCTTATTTTCTTCTTTGTGACTTTTAAAACAGTGTCATTAATTTGCCATGTTAGGTATGGTTCTTCTTGCTGAGATCAAATTCTTCATAAGGAAAGATGTGTTGACTATGGCTCTCACAGGTTCAGGGTTAAATCCACCACAGTGGGGACAATTGCAGTGACAGGAGAGTGAGGGAGCTCATCACTCTGCATCTGCTCTCAGAAAACAGAGATTTGGATGGTGATGCACAGCTCCGTACTTTGCTTTTATTTGGTTCAGAACAACAGCCAATGGATGGTGTCACAGTCAGCTGTGTATCTTCCTGGCTTGGTAAAACCTTTGTGCCAACCCCCCCATTGATTAACACAGAAGTGTGTTTTTATGATTCTTTAAATGCTTTCAGATTGCAATGAAGATGACAATGTTCTGTTACCCCAAATTTCAACCATGTATGCAAGGTGGATTGAAATTTGTTTTTTTATCATGCATCTTTCTACACACACATTAGTGTAGAAATCAAAGCAACCCTCCTGCCCCAGCCTCCTGCAAGCAAACACTTGAAGCACCAAACACAGTTCTGTATTTTATTTGAGGCTATTTTAAAAAAAATGAGCAGCATTTTCATGTGTTTGAAGTCGTATGCCTGTGAAACAATTTAAAAGATGTATAATTAGAAAAAATACTTGCCATGTATGATTTGTATCACTTTGGAAGACCATGCAATTTATCAAAACACCAAGTCCTGGTTGTATTTCAGTTTAAGCTGCACCATTAAACTTCACTTCACTATGATAAAATAGCTGACAGAAGCAATTTAAAGCAGGGTAGGTTAACCTTTGTTCACAATGTAAGGAGTGCATTTTATTATAATAGAGAAGGCATGGCAGCCGGGGCCGTGCTCTCTGTCAGGAAGGAGATTCTGATAAGACTTCTCACATTATGTCTTCAGAGCAAGAAGGAGAGAGCATAGTAGACAAGAGTCGTTTGGCCCTACCCTGATTCAGTTCACATGTGTGCCCTCATGTTGGTAAGCCTTTATGGTTTAGCTCCTGAAAACCTTTCTTCTGGGCAAACAATTTTCTAATTAGAGTTTGTCATTAAATATCTCCTTATGGTCAAATATTCTAAGAGGACATTTTCCCCTTCCTTACTCTTTACAATTCCAAATGAAAAGGTAAAATTTGCTTTTGAAATTTTGTCAAGTTCTTCAAGAATTTTTCCCTGACAGTCTAGGCATCATTTATACACATGCTAAAAACTGACATATATTGCTGTAATTTTACTTTCAAAACTCTGATAATAATTCAAACTCTGGATCTAATTAGACTTATGCCTTTCACAATAGTAAAGCAGACATATTGTTGCTGTTAGGACACTGGCTCCATGTCTCCTTGACACCAGATGATATATATACAAGACATGGTGCTAATTTCTAAACAGACATGGCAGTAATTCACATGAGTACGAAATATATGATTTGATTTCACTTGAAGATGAAATTCTCAAAGAATAAAAATAAAACACATTCAAAATGACACAGTTTAATTACTATGGCAACAACATGCTGACTCTAGCTAATAATAAAATATAGTAAATGAAAATTCCTAAGAATAATTTACCAGAGCTTAACATAAAACATAAGAAATGTGAAGCAATCAATTTATTAACTTGTCTTATTTTGCTAAATGTACATGCACGCATATATAAGCTCATGTGTAGTACTTTGTTAATGTTTTCAGTTACTGTCAATCAAGCAAATATGTAAAATGTTTAAGAACACATCACATCTCATGAACCTTAAACTGGACAAAACCAAAATTGACTACAGTCTTATCCAGCAGAAACATGGAGGAAAATAGAATCTATGTTTTGGTAAATGGTCTTAGTTACAAAATAAACAGCATTTGTAATTTGCATCCTGTAGTTTTACATGACTAATGATTTCATATCTACTGCATTTATTTCTATAAACACTTTTTAAAAGAGATAGTTTCCCTATATCATGCCACATCATCTTGAATGATCTTGTTTTCATGGCATAAATAAATAATCTGATGGTTTTAAACAAGATTGAAGCAAAGCTAAAACACTTTCTTCCTCTGTCTTTCTCCCCCCTCCCTTCTCTCTCTCTTTCTCTTCCTCTGTATAAGTACATCTGTGTTTGTGTTTGCCTGAACCTGGAAATGTGTGTGCCTGTCTATGGGTCTGCATATGTCCCTGTGTATGTATGTTTCTACCTGTGTCTGTTGGTTGCATAGGTAGGTTATATATTACAATAAAAATAGATTGCTTTTAGCAAGATGGCCATTTTTATTATATTAATCCTGCCAATCCACATGCATGGGAGATATTTCCATCTTCTGAGATCTTCTATTTCCTTCTTCAGAGAATTAAAGTTCTTATCATACAGATCTTTCACTTACTTGATTAGTGTCATGCCAAGGTATTTTATGTTATTTGTGACTATTGTGAAGGCTGTTATTTGCCTAATTTCTTTCTCAGCCTGTTTATCCTTTGAGTAGAGGAAGGCTAATGATCTACTCGAGTTAATTTTGTATCCAGCCACTTTGCTGAAGTTTTTTTTATCATGTATAGGAGTTCTCTGGTGGAACTTTTGGGGTCACTTAAGTATACTATCAGATCGTCTGCAAATAGTGTTATTTTGACTTCTTCCTTTCGAAGTTGTATTCCCTTTGACCTCCTTTTGTTGTCTAGTTTCTCTAGCTAGGAATTTGAGTACTATATTGAATAGTTAGAGAGAGAATGGGCAGCCGTGACTAGTCCCTAATTTTAGAGGGATTACTTCAAGTTTATCTCCATTTAGTTTGATGTTGGCTACTGACTGGCCGTATATTGCTTTTACTATGTTTAGGTATGGGCATTGAATTCCTGATTTTTCCAAGACTTTTAACATGAAGGAGTATTTAATTTTTTCAAATGCTTTCTTAACATCTAATGACAGGATCTTGTGGTGTTTTTCTTTGAGTTTGTTTATATAGAGGACTGCATTGATGGATTTCTATATTTTGAACCATTCCTGCATCCCTGGGATGAAGACTACTTGATCATGACACAGGATCTTTTTGATGTGTTCTTGGATTCTGTTTACAAGGATGTTATTGAGTATTTTTGCATCAATATTGTTAAAGGAATTAACAATATTGTCTGAAGTTCTCTTTCCTTATTGGGTCTTTGTGTGGTTCAGGTATAAGCATAATTGTGGCTTCATTGAATGAATTGGGTAGTGTTCCTTCTGTTTCTACTTTGAGGAATTATTTGAAGACTATTGGTATTAGGTCGTCTTTGAAGGTCTGATAGAATTCTGCACTAAAACCATCTGGTCCTGGGTTTTTTTTTGTTTTTTTTTTTTTTTTTTTTTTGGTTGGGAGACTTATGACGACTACTATTTCTTTAGAGGTCATGGAACAGTTTAGATGGTTTATTTGCTCCTTATTTAACTTTGGTAGCTGGTATCTGTCTAGAAAATTGTCCATTTCATCCAGATTTTTCCAGTTTTGTTGAGTATATGCTTTTGTAGGAGGAGCTGATGATTTTTTTAATTTCCTCAGTTTCTGTTGTTATGTCTCCCTTTTCAGTTCTAATTTTATTAATTTGGATACTGTCTCTGTGCCCTTGGTTAGTCTGGCTAAGGATTTATCTATCTTGTTAATTTTCGCAAAGAACCAACTCCTCGTTTTATGATTCTTTGTTTAGTTCTTTTTGTTTGTACTTGGTTGATTTCAGCTCTGAGTTTGATTGTTTCCTGCCATTTACTCCTCTTGGGTGTATTTGCTTGTTTTTGTTCTAGAGCTTTCAGGTGTGCTGTCAAACTTTTACTATATGCTCTTTCCAGTTTCTTTTTGGAGGCACTCAGAGCTATGTGTTTTCCTCTTAGCATTGCTTTGATTGTCCCATAAGTTTGGGTATATTATGCCTTCATTTTCATTAAGTTCTAAAAAGCCTTTAATTAATTTCTTTATTTCTTCCTTGATCAAGTTATCATTGAGTAGAGTGTTGTTCAGCTTCCATATATTTGTGGGCTTTTTGTTGTTTTTGTTGTTATTGAAGACCAGTCTTAGTCAGTGGTGATCTGATAGGATGCATGGGATTATTTCAATCTTGTATCCGTTGAGGCTTGTTTTGTGACCATTTATATGGTTAATTTTGGAGAAGGTACCATGAGGTGATCAGAAGAAGGTATATTCTTTTGTTTTAGGTTGAAATGTTCTGTAGGTATCTGTTACATACACTTGGTTCATAATTTCTGTTACTTTCACTGCGTCTCTGTTTAGTTTCTAGTTTCATGATCTGTCCATTGCTGACAGTGGGTTGTTGAAGTCTCCCACTATTATTGTTTGAGGTGCAATGTATGCTTTGAGCATTAGTAAAGTTTCTTTTATGAATGTGGGTACCCTTGTATTTGGAGCCTAGATGTTCAGAATTGAGATTTTATCTTGGTAGATTTTTTTCTTTGATGAGTATGAAGTGTCTTTCCTCATTTTTTTGGTAACTTTTGTTTGAAAATCAGTTTTATTTAATATTAGAATGACTACTCCAACTTTATTTTGGAACCATTTGCTTGGAAAATTTTTTCCATCCTTTTACTCTGAAGTAGTGTCTGTCTTTGTCACTAAGGTGATTTTCCTGTATGCAGCAAAATGCTGGGTCCCGTTTAAGTACCCAGTCTCTTAGTCTATGTCTTTTTATTGGGGAATTGAGTTAATTGATATTAAGAGATATTAAGAAAAAGTGATTGTTGTTTCTTGTTATTTTTGTTGTTAGTGGTGGAATTATGTTTGTGTGGTTATCTTTTGTGTTCGTTGAAAGAAGTTTACTTTATTTTCCCTACTTGTGTTGGAGTTTTCCGTCTGTTACTCTTTTTAGGGATGGATTTGTGAAAATATATTGTGTAAATTTGTTTTGTCATGGAATATGAAAATACAGTGCTCATAAGTAAATTTCTAAAAAAATTCTTTAAAAATCTATAAAATTTTAATGAATGCATAATGCTTGTCCATTTATCATTAACTGTTTCTTTTTTATACATAGAATCTTTCACAAGTTATTACTGCAAATAATGTAATTTTGTTATAGTTAGCCATTTTGTTTTGTTTGATTTAAATACTTGTGATTGCTTTGCTTTATATCTTGATCAACTTTCTTCAAATCAGATTTAATCTACTTTTCTTGTAGATTATTTATATTTTCTACTACTATGTCACAGATTAAGCAATTTTCCTTTAATATTTTGTCAAGGTTTACTACCTAATATTTTCTACATTTTGTTTAACATATTAAGGGCTATACGAATTTATATCATTAACCTTTATCAGACCTCAGGTATTGTGTACAATCGTGATGATGATATTACTCTATGAGTGAACTTGAAAAATGTGAAATATGCTTATCTCTTAAAATTTGCTTTATCTTTTAAAATTAGTATTCACTTGTTAAATCTTTCTCATTAAAATTATTAAAGTGAAAATACACCCAAAATAGCTCATTTCTCATTGTAATTTTATTATATTTGTCTATTCTTAGATCTGTTTAGCTTCTCACCTTTCCTTTGTTTTTAAGTTTATAATTCTAATTCTTTTATTTGTATTTGTTTCAGACAGAGTCTCACAATGTAGCTTAGCCTGGCTTTGAATTTATAATTATTCTTAACACACAGCATTCTGAGTGTTAGGCTTGTATGTCCCTGCCACTCTGCCCAACCTTTTGTTCTTTCTTAATCTCACTTTCTCTTTATAATTTTTCTCTTCCTCTTTCTTTTGAGATTACTAGAAAACAATCTCAAACTTCCTGCTCCTCTCCTTTCAAGAGTATATTGCCATTGACTTTAAGGTGGAAAAGTACTTTTTAACACAGTCATGATATGCTCAGATTTAGCACTGTCATTTTAAAGTGCTTAGTGGAAGAAAATGCAAAATCATCTCAGGTTGTGACAATGTGCAGTGCATTCACGAATTCACAAGGGGAATTACTCTCATCACATTTGACATTTGTTTCAAGAATCATTTAACTCATTTAAGCCCACTTCTCCAACAAAGATCATTTTCTAAAACCATGTTACCTTTCTTAGGATTTCTTATCTTAGTAAAAGTTTCTAAACTGCTCTATTTTTAAAATGTAACAATAAAGACAAGGAAAAAAATTAACAGAGAAGAAGGTACCAATCTCTGAACTTTTGCTTGAAGAACAGCTTCCTTATCCTTCAAATGACTCTTCTGATTATGGAGAATAAATGAGCATAATATCCCAGGCACTCAGTGCTCCATTTTCCTGTTATTAAGGCACACTAAGCTTAACAATCCTAATTAAATACATCTGTAGTGACTATTCAACACTCCTGCCCTTCTTAAAAGACTTCAGCTCTGTAATGTTAGTAAGAAAATATTTTTCAAATCTTAATAGAAATAGATGTAATTGAGAATCCTTTTAATTTGACTGATTAAGAAGATTCCATTCATGAACACCTCCCTTTCCTGAAACAGACTTTTTTTCCCTAGACAAATTCTATTTATCCCATTGCAAATGTTCCAGTTTTACATGCTGTGGTGTGAGAATGTGTATTTCAGTTTACAATTCCAAAGTCATAGTCTGCTGCTGATGAACTTCATAGCAGGGACTCAAGCAGAGGCTGTGAAGGAATGCTGACTACTAGCAAGTTTCTCATGGCTTGCTCAGACTGCATTCTTATTTAACTTAGGACCCAGAGGTAGTTCTGTATCCAGTGGGTGGACATTTCCAAGTTAATCATCCATCAAAAAGATGGACCCTAAACTTGACTATGGGACAATCTTATGGAAAAGCATTGTATCAATCAGGATCCCTTTCTCTTAGATATATCTAGGTTTGTGTTGAGAAAACCCAACAGCATACCTCTAATATGGAAGCATTAAATGAAGCATTGTTCATCCCTGTTGAGTAGCATGTGCCAATCTTCTTTAGTGAGTCTTTTTGAATGATATCTGACTTTTTATAAATTCTTCTCTCATACAGTACATCCTGACCTCAGTTTCCCCTCCCTCACTACCTCCAGTCCCCTTTACATTCCCTCTTGCTAAGATCCCTTCATCCTCCCAAATGTTCTTTGTTACACACCCTTTTTAAAAATGTCATTTTATTTAGCCTCACATTGGTTAAATATTACACAGTATCCTAATCTAGTTTTGTCATGAAAAATTCTATTGATTAACAAGCAAGATCTTTAAATGGAGAAAGATTAATTTGACTCTACACTTTCATTTCCAGCTTATAATTAAAACAGGTCTAGACCAACTTAAACATTCCTGTAAACACTTACAAAATATGTATTGAATGTACATACTGGATTATTGCTTTGGTTCTGTGGGTCAAGGTACTTTCTCCTAAGCCTAACAGTCTGAATTTTATGTTAAAGGTTAACACAGTAGATATAAAACAGTTCCTAAAAGTTGTCATTTGACTTCCATGTTCTCAATGAGTTATGAACATGTTAACCCTTGTGGTGGTTTGATAGGAATGCTATCCATAGACTCTTGTTTGAATTCTTGGTCAGAGGAAGTGGAACTATTAGGAAAGTTGGTCTTACTGGAGTAGGCACGGCCTAGTAGAAGAAAGTGTGTCACTATGGGAGTAGGCTTTGAGGTCACAATGCTCAAGCTACACCCAGTGTGGTATACAGTAGCCTTCTGCTGCTTCTAGATCAAGATATGAATTTTCATCTCCTTCTCCAGCACCGGTCTGTCAGGATGCTGCTGTGATTCTTGCCATGATGATAGTGGACTCAAACCAGTGAAACTGTACGCCAGGCCCAATTAAATGTTGTTTTGTATAAGGGTTGCCTTGGTTGTGTTGATTCTTCACAGCACTAATTAAGACAGAAATTGGTGCCAGGGACTGGAGTATTGTTGTAATAGGCTAACTAAGCTTTTGTTTAGAAGAATGAGGAGTTTTGGAACTTTGGGTTAGGAAAGTAGTAGAATGCTTTAAGTGCTGCTTAATGGGCCATAGTAATAGAAGCACTGAAGTTGTGCTTATGGTTATTTGAACTGCAGGGGCCAGGATCAAGAGGATTCAGATGAGAAAATTTTTTGTATATTCCTTAGAGATCATTCTTGCAATGTTTTACTGAAGAATATGGCTGCCTTTTGACCTTGTCCAAAGAGTCTGCCTACGGCTAAAATGAAGAGATTTAGATTAATTGCTTTGGCAAAGGAAATCTCAAAAACAGAATAGAATAGAATCTATTGTCTGTTTTACCTTAAGCAAAAACAAAAGCAAAAAGAGGAAAGAGGTACCAGAAAGTGAATTACAGCTAAATCATTTATTCATTGAGATATAAAATATTAGAAATATTAAATGGAAATAAGAGAATAGTGACTTCAGAGCAAGATCCCACTCAGCTAAGCTTTCATCTAGTGAAAATGAATTAAAAAAAAAAAAGCTTAGTACATATTTTTAATCTAAGCACTCAGGAGACAGAAGCATATGTATCTCTGAGTTTAAGGCTAGCCTGGTCTACAGAGCAGTTTCAGGACAGCCAATCTTAGGCAGTGAAGGCAGTAGCCTTTTGCTGCTTCTAGATCAAGACAAAAGCAAAAGGCTGGTGAAGATAGAACTGAACAAAGGGCTCATGTTTCAGCCACAAAAGCTGCAGAACATAGTAGATTTGGCCACATGGTTATGGATTTAGAGTCAAGAATAAAAGGTGGTTTATTCAGGTTCCATATCCACACTGTTGGACATTTCAGCTAAGGTCACCCACATGAATCCTGGGAGTTCCCTCATTCCAGCTCTTTAGGACTTCCTAGAGATTCCCCTCATCCCAATTCCTGGTAGTTGCATATTTTGGTTCATTCTCCAGACCCTCTGACCCTCTCTCCTGTCACTCCCAGCCTGATTTTGCCCTCATATTTCTTTTGTCCCTTTTTTCCCACTGAAGTCCTTCCTTCCCTCTGCCTCCCATGACTGAAAGGATTCCCAGTAAAGAGATGGAAAGACCAACACACCTACAAAACTTTTGATCCAAGTTTGGTCCTATATAAAAGAAATTCAGGGACAAAAATGGAACAGAAACTGAAGGAAAGGCCATTCAATGACCACCCAAATTGCAAACCATTCCATGGGCAGACAGCAATCCTTCACACTATTAATTATGCTATGTTGTGCTTACAGACATGAACCTAGCATAACCTGTGCCACTGTATAATATGTGATCTGGTTTTTGATTTTGATTTTATAGATGATTATAATTATAAGATTACTATGAGTCTCAGAGAGACATTGGACTTCTGACTTTTTAATACAGTTGAGAATGTTATAGATTATGGGGACTTTTAAAGTTGGACTGAATGCATTTCTGCATTATTTTGTGGCTATAAGCTTATGGAGGACATGGAGTGAATTGTGGTGGTTTAATGCAAATGTCCCCCATGGACACATAAGTTTGAATGCTTCTGTAAAGGGAAAGACTCTCTTAGGAGGTGGGTCATTGTTGAGTAGATGTAGTCTTGTTGAAGGAAGTGTGTCACTGTGGGGTTAGGCTTTGAGGTCATAGTGCTCAAGTTGCAACCAGTGTAGTATATAGTCTACTTCTGCTGTCAATGGGTCAAGATGTAGTACTCTTAGCACTTCTCTAGCAATATGTCTACCTGGATGATGTCATGCTTCCGCTATAATGATGATAGACTCAACCTCTGAAACTGTAAGCCAGACTCAACTAAATGTTTTCCTTGATAAAAGTTGCCTTGTTCATGGTGTCTCTTCATAAAAATGAGATAATTTTAAAATGAAAGCATATATTATTTTATAAAACATTTGTTATAAATACATGTAGTCATATACCATTGTTTTTTGCATATTTGAACAAAAATTTCATACAATTATTGAGAGTATAATGCTGGCAAAGTTGGAAAAAAGACTCTGCAACTTACCTATTTGTGTTTGTCAAACTGAAATGCTCCACCTCAATGAATAAATATAAATCCTGAAAGTATTCAAATTTAGTTTTATTCCTACTTTCTACCCTACATATTATTCTTATTTGTAGAAAACTGGGATTTTTGTCTAAAAAATTCATAATCATTTTCCAGAAGTCAATTAAAACAAATTAGATCAAAGAGAGAAGCAAATTCTTGTATCTATTTGGCTTATGGAAGATAAATTTGTTGTACTGAACTAAGTTTGTTTATTGGCCTAAGACAGAGCACATTGCTATAAACTTCTGTTTAAATTGTTATGCTACAAAGTACTGCTAAAGCAAGCCATACTTTGTAGTTGCTATTATGGTGGTTTCATTTTAAAATTAAATCACATATTTTATAACACTTAGTTGGGATATTGTTTCTTGATGAAGCAACTCTCCTCTGTGACTAAACAAAAATAATGCAGCAATTATTCTCCATAAATAATCTTTACTCATTGGGGGTTATATGTGTTTATAAGTTAAGAAATTAACTTTATAGACATTAGAAATATCTACAACAGATTTCACAGAATGTCTGTGTTTGAATGTTTGTTGATAATGCAAGTCTTGATGAATCAGAAGATTCACTCAGAAGATTATTGCTATACAACACTTTAAAAAGATTACTTGTTTCTATAATGTAGAGATAAGGTTTGATAATTGTTTATCACTTTAGTTGGCTGCTGAAATAGGCACCTTTACTCATAAAATCAGCAATTTAGACTCTGAAGGTTAAGAATAACATGAGTAAGATGTTCAATCATAAGAACAAGCCATACATAGCAAAAACATGTCTTCCATAAAGGCATAGAATAAGGACAGCTGAAGGAAACTCATTCTACTTGTACACTGAGAGAGCAGGCAAACATATTCAAGAAAATTCCCACTTTTTAAGAAGAGTGAGATCACAATATGCGTCTTGTTTTCTTGAACTTTTCTCAAAAGATTTGGAATGTTACATGAATCTACACTTGGAATGTTCCAACAATAATGAGAGAGAGACAGAGAGAGAGGAGAGAGACAGAGAGAGAGAGAGAGACAGAGAGAGAGAAAAACAGAGACATAGCGACAGCGAATCTGGACAAGTTTGAGAAACTAAGCAGGAAATAGTGGACAGTCTTACTTGGATATACAGCTCCAACTAAATCTAAAAACAGCCTGACAAAAGAAATGCTTCCATTCCACAGGAGCTGGAACTTTTGAGGAGGATGAGGAATAATGTGAAAATAAACAAGCAGAGCCAGAAATCTAAGGTCACACACTTACCAATTACTAACTGTTTAGAACTCTAACTTTGCCTGTGAAACAATAGCATGAAAAATTGTCCAAATTCATTCAGACAAATAGGACCTCTTTAAGCTGTATTGATCTCTATAACTACCAACATAATGCTTTCATTCTCTGATCTTAAACTTTCCCCATGTAGCTTTTAAGAAATAGTAAACTAAAACATTAATAGCAACGTATGAATTCTGTTCTCTTCTCAAGTGAGCATTACCCAGAAAGGACTAATGTTTTAATCTATCATTTCTAAATTGCTGTTTTATATATGTGTGTTCCAAGTTAGCAGTACTTAGCTGTCTTTACTGCTTACATCTTCCACGAGTTATGCTAACATACCTATAATGCTTCTTTGTTTAAGCTTATGCACTAAATGGAAGGGGTTGAACTATTTTCATCTTTTGAATAACCTTAATGTCCATTAATCAAGAGGTCCTTTGTTTACTTGGTTATATTCTAGCCAAGGTAGTATCAGAAAGTGTTATGTTTTTACGTTTTTTAGTCAATTCATTTCAATTTGAACAGACAGTGTATACTTCTACTTAATTGTATGTATTAATGCAACAATTTAGATAAATATTACACATTTTACTCTTTGAAGCTGTCCTTTGTTAGTGAAGCAATAAAATAAATCATTCCATGAAGGGAGAATTCAAAGCCAAGTAAACTAATTGTATTTACAGCAGATAAAGGAGTCAAAGTATAAGCTTGTAAAGACAGATCATAAAAGGGTGAAAGGTCATGGATCAATGATATATAGGTAAACTAATGAGAAGGAACAGCAGTTTTCATGCCCAGCCACAAATTGAGAGCATTCAACTATACCAGCTACTATTAACACGTGTTAAAGTTAAGGTAAACTCCAAACCACTAAAGCAGTGTGGAACTTGAAAAAAAGAAAGAAAGAGGAAGAAAGGAGAAAGAAATGAAAGGAAAGAAATTTACTGCACTAAAGAACGAATCATCTGAGCAGATTCACTGTGGACCAAAAGTAGCAAGTTTGCATGAATAGAACTTTCCATTCAAGACCAGCAGAAAAGATTCTCTTCACTCCAGCACATGGAATATTATCCAGTACCAACCACGACAGTCACAGAAACAACAAAACGGTATCTTCTATCAATTATGTTTTCTGACTAAAATAAGAGTAGGGAAAAAAACAGGAAAAAAGCTAAATATAAGTAGGTATGGCTTGAGAGAAGGCTCAGAGATTAAGACCACTAACTGCTCTTCCAGAGGTTCTGAGTTCAATTCTCAGCAACCACATGGTGGCTCAAAACCATCTGTAATGGGATCCAATGCCCTTTTCTGGTATGTCTGAGGACAGCTACAGTTTATTCATATACATAAATAAATAATTCTTGGAAAATAAACAGTAGATACATTGAAATTAAAGAATATACATGAATAATGTATTAAAACATATATATTGTTTAGAGTATAAAGTATATGTTGGTATATGGTATGTGGTATGTATTATGTATTATGTAGTATATATATATATATTTAGTTATTAACTTACAACTCACACATTGGAAAAAATTGAAAACAAAGACAGCACACTCAGTATGGGATGTAAAAATCATTGTTCGAGTAAAGTTATTACAATGCTGAATAAAGACAAACACTATATTAATGACACTCATACAATTAGAAAAATATCTGAAAAATGCCCAACAGTAGGGAGAGGGAATTTATTATTTATAGAGCCTACCTCCAGCAGGAACACAGGGCATCAAGTGATGGAGGGGCTTGCCATCCCACAGTCAAAATTCTGACCCACAGTTGTTCCTGTCTGACAGAACTGCAGGGATCTAAATGGAAAGGAGCCTGAGTTAAAAAAAGGTCAAGCAACAGGCCCAAAGTGGGATCCAGCTCAATGGGAGGTCCCAAGACCTGACACTATTACTTAGGCTATGGAGCACTCACAAAAAGGGACCAATCATGACTGCCCTCCAGAAGACCCAACAAGCAGCTGAAAAAGTCAGATGCAGATATTTGTACCCAACCAATGAACAGAGCTGCTGACCACTGTGGTAGAATTAGGGAAAAGCTAGAAGAAGCTGAGGAGGAGGGACCCTGTAGGAGGATCAGCAGTCTCAATTAACCTGGACCCCCAAGATCTCTCAGACTGGACCACCAACCAGGCAGCATACACCAGCTGATATGAGGCCCCCAACACTTATATAGCAGAGGACTGCCGGTCTGGGTACAGTCAGAAAAGATGCACTAATTCTAAGAGACTGGAGGCCTCAGGGAGTTTAGAAGTCTTTTGGGGGAGGGTGGGTGGGACATCCTCTTGGAGACAGAGGATGGGGAGGAGATATGGGATGTAGAACAGTCAGACGGTGGATGGGGGAGGGGAGTGGTATAAATCTGGAGTGTATAAAAATAAAAGAATAATTAAAATAAATAAAATAATAAAAAATATTATGAAGAGCAAATAATAATTATTGCAAGAGTGAATCATCTAACAGGTGGGATCTGGTTGAGACTGAAAGCATTTATAGATTCAATTAACTAAATAGAAAAAGATCCATTATAATTTCATGGATAACTTCCGTCAGAGGTTCACATATAAAAAGCTCAAAGGTAAAAGTGTTTTTGAATGCTTTTCTTTGCTGCTTGCTGCCCAATACAACTGTGGCTGCTGCTACTGGAACTACTTGCAAGCCTGACACCACACATCCCGTATGAAAGACACTATTAGAGTTTTATGATCTTATAATATGAACCAATACTACCATATTAAGTTTTCTGGGCCTTCATCAGCCTTCATCTGGACTGTTGAGTTATGCAGATCTGCAACCTGAGTAGCCACAGATTCTCCATCCCTTCAGCAGCAAAAGCCATCATGGTAATCTCCTGCATGTACCTTGTAAGCAAATCTAGTGAATTCCCTTAGTGAAATCAGTTCATCTGCGTTTTGGTTCTACATTCTACTGTTTCATTCCTCTTGAGAACTTATACCATTAGGAGAAAATGTGATAGCAATGATGAATTTTCCTAATGAGCTGTGTGTTATCTGCAACTGGATCTCCAGTTCTCCTATGTCTAAAATTGCTGAAGATTAGTACTCAGTACTTGGAGAACACCGGTAATCCATGTTGTAAACTGAAAAACTACACAGGATAAATATATTTATCACTTGTATATGTGGTTTTGCATATTTCTGTAAAACAAAGAAATATAAGAAAACTGGGAGGACTATCTAGTAAGTCTGAAGAGTAATTATAAAGAATAAGCTCAAAATGCATTCTCCAGCTCCAGATGTGTGTAAATACATTCATGCTTTCTACGTTTGTGCTGAAAAAGTATTTTCATCCCAGTAAATGTTGGCTGAAATTGCTGAAAAACAACACATGATCTCACTTTTATGCATGTTTGGGTGACTTACTAAGTAAGTTTAATCGCTTATCTACAAAATGTATCTGTCATTAATGTACTGATATCAATAAGAAAATTGTGGGATTCTGAAGCTTAGCCTAAAAATGTGTGGAAAGACAAGATGCTGAGGATGTCAAACTGTCAGATTAGGATGAATATCCATAAGAAAACAAACCCTTCCTTTAGTTTGAGATGCAAAATCTCCATCCTGGTACTATTGTCCTCTAAATCTTTAGATGAACTAACCCTGCTTTGTCTAAGAAACTGGCAATAATTTTTCTTGATCGAGATATTCAGAAGACAATGTAATGCTGCCCAGCAGCCACCCACTCAGCACCCATCTTCACTTCCAGGCCTATAAATAGTATATCTCAGTAGGCTCTGGGAGATGAAGCATACAGTAAGGTTCTACTCCTTTGATTTCCTGATTCATATTGCATAGGTGTGTGGAGTACATGTAAGAATGGGATTTAGGATGTGTGACAATGCTAGCAACCACATATGCTAGAAAATATGCATTAGTTCATATAGTTCCATTGAGTATAGATTCTTGTTTTAATACTGAAGTTTTTAAATGTAACATTTAAAGATTTTATTTGATCACCAGGCTGGTATGTATGTCCAAAGACTTATGTGTGCATAAACTGGCATTGCCAATTTTTCCTTAGTTCAATGTTGAAGGAAAGTTTAACAGCCTTAGAGAGACTTGATTGCTAGTATACATTTGCTGTGTGAAATGCACTCCTTCCCAATGTGATGGTCCAGTTGATGTGATTTTCATTAATTCATTCAGAAGATGATTTATGAGAGAAGCATGACCATACTTAGATTTTAAGGACTCTACATTCTCTGCTCTGTAGACATTACAATGGGAGTCACAGCTTCTGGTTATATAACTTAAATTCCATTGAGTCAATTGAATTCAGAGTAGTAACTATTAACACTGAATTACAAAAGGCATGCTTTAATGGACAGAATAAGTAATGCAGGGTCATATTTGTTCAGACTCAGGTAGGCCTGTGGAATAATCAATATGGTCTTAAATGTAAAATAGGTAACATGGCTTATAAGACTTTGTTCGATCTATAAAAGTCTTCCAGAAAAAGAATCATAAAAATGGGTATCTTAATGCATAGCAACAGAGAATCATAGCTCCTGAACAAATTTTCAGACTTCAGTTTCTTCATAAATTAAAAAACACTTACTGCAGTTAAAGTGGACAAAATGTCCTTTTTAGGAAGTATGCTACACCAAGATCAGAAATTTTTACTGTTATGTTTTGCTCATTCTTCTTCAAAGAGACAAGTGACCCTTTTCAAGCATTACTATACATTGAGAAAAAAAATAATCAGATCTTTTGTTGGGCACTAGACTTTGATTCTGGATGACATTGATTCCAGGTGTGATGATTTGTTTTAGTTCTCGACATAAACTAGAGTTTTCAGGAAGGGAGTCTCAATAAGGCTCCCTTGTATAGATCAGATTGAACCATGGGCATGTCTATGGGATGTTATCTGAATAACATGAATGGATTTAGGAAGACTCCGCCAAATACTATCATCAAACTAATCCTAGGTTTAGGGACTGAGGTGTAAAATATTGAATTAAGTGACACGAATACTAACTAAATATATGTTGTTTGCCTCTTGATTTCTGGGAATAGGATGGATTACAGAAAAGTCAGCTAAGAATGAGAAAAGGGATTTTGAGGTCTGGCAGGGGAAAGTAGTTGGTGTAGATAATATTGTGAGTAAAAGTTGAGCTGAGCATATAGGCTAGAACACATACACTCATTTCTTTCTGCTCTTAAATGGAGGTGTCATGTGATTGGTAGTTTTCAAGTTTTCACCAACCAGACTTACCCACAGTGATAGATTATCCTGAGATTCTGACCTAAAATAAATGATTTCTCATATAAGTTGTTTTCTTAGAAGAATTTTATCATAACAATAGACACAAAACTATAACATTAGAACACTCTACTCCCTAAAAATATGGTGTAGCCCTTCAAAATAGAGATTTATGGAGTCAGGTTAGAATGAGGTTTTGGTCAAAATCTGATTCATAGTGGAGAATAGTGATCTCCTAAAATTATCATGTGGTTATTTATCCACAGAAAACTATATAATTGTAACAGGTCTACTTATCAGATCATGATGTTCATACCTTGATTTTTTGACTTCTATTATTGCAAATATCTTCAAAACAGGTTGGGCACTCATCACCTCTTTCCTACAGTACTTGAATTTTATTTGGGATTTCTGTATGAATTGCTGCTACTTCATATATGACATCACCCTGTTTTGTCTAGGAAACAGTTACTGTAGTCACCTACTCCTTCTGGCCTTTATATTCACTATATATTCTCTTCAAAGAATATCTTTGAGACTTGGACCTCTGTCTTTGGTTTTTCATTAATTATAATGATCTGTGACCTCTGTCTTTGTTTAATTAAATCGTGTTATATCCTCCCTATTTTGTCTACTGATACATATGTCCAATCCTGAAGGAAGTGGATTTAGTCAAATGTGAATACTGTGTACCATAAATTCACCACATAAGCATCTGTGGTCATCGTTCAACTTCCTGGATTTGGCCATGCTTTCTGTTGCTTGCCTTTCAAAGACACTGAGAAAATAAACTCACAGCTGGCATGGTATTGATTAGCAGCGCTCCCATTTCTGTCTCTTGCATGTTCTTTCTGGCTTTCCTATAATCATTTTCACTTCTCCAGATGTGTTTCGCATGTTGACTGGCCAGCAAGCTCCAGCAAGAGTATGTTATAGATTTCCATTTGATTGAGGTGTACTGCACAGGGTCAGTGTCTTATTCTCTGAATGCTGTACAGTTGCAAGCCTTTCTTTTAATCAGCATCTATTGCAAAAGGAAGGCTTTCTGATGAGGGTTGTTAGATATACTAATCTATCGAAATAACTATGATAATTATGAGTTGAATCATAGAACATGGAGAAACCAAGATGATCCTGACCTAGAAACTTCATTCCTACCAGTGATGCCTATTCAGCAGAATAGTAATAATTGATTTTTCCCTATGCATATCAATAACCTACTCTCCAGTTCTTGAGAATATTAATCATGCAAAACAAAAGTTCTTTCCTATAATATGTGACTAAAATCCTATCATAAAAGTGTTACTATCTTAACTTTTGTGCCACTCTTGTCCTAGAAGGCCATGATTTGACAGGATATCCATAATTGTAGCTCACATGTTCACCATAGGACAAGGCATGATTATTTCCAGCACTGAGAAATCAGCCAGAATAAAACTTCCATGTCAGCATCATCTTGATTTCTCCATATTTTATAATGCAAATGTGTGGAATATTAAGAATAAAGTTTTATCATCATGTTATGAAAGATAGCCAAAACAATGACAACAGTCTATAATTTTGTGGTAACATTAGCTAACAACACAAAAAAGTAACCTAACCCATTTGTGGTACTGGGCTTTACTTTCATAGACTATGGTGTCTTCAGAGCAGCATTATTCAATTGTTATGGAATAACTCAGTTTATTTTTTAAAATATGTTTATCAGTATATAAAGTTTAGGAAACTTTGACAACAGTTGATTTCCATTAAGCTTTACAAAGTTTGTTGATGTTTTTTACTACACCAAATTTTCACATCCCTACCTAGTCCTCCCATCTTCTACTACATTTAGATTCTTGTTCTATCTCTATGTTCCTTTCATTCCACTGTAATTCTCCCTTTAGTTGAATCACTGCCCAAAATAAATGATTACTTGTTTTTTTGATACCAAGGAGTATTCCATTTAAGTCATAGTTATTCAAAGATTCAAAGACTAGGATTTGTATGTAGGAGAGAACATGTGATATATGTTTTTCTGGATTTAGCTTACTTCATTCAGGATGATTTGTTTTCTGATCCATTCATTTATTTAAAATGTCCATAATTTGGATTTCTTTCTTTTTTCTTTTTTTTTTTTTTTTTTGCTTTTTTGTTTTTTCAAGACAGGGTTTCTCTGTGTAGCCCTGACTGTCCTGGAACTCACTCTGTAGACCAGGCTGGCCTCGAACTCAGAAATCCACCTGCCTCTGCCTCCTAGTGCTGGATTAAAGGCATGCGGACCACCGCCCCGGCTATGGATTTTCTTAACAGCTAAGCAGTACTATACTGTGTAAACATCATTTTTCTTATCCATCTTTGAATATTGTTTTTATTTTGTAACTTTTAGGAACATATCAGAAATAAACTTGTATAAAAAATATATAGATAGTACAATGTTAAGTCTTTTGGGTACATGCTGATAGATAGATCAAAATAAATAGATCTATTTTCAATCTTTTCAGGTACTGCCACATTGATTTTCATAGTTTCTGTGCTTCAGTTTGTACTCTTATCACAGCAAATAAAATTTCCCTTTTCCCTCACATCTATGCTGTAATTTGTTGTCATTTCTTTTAGCTTTATTTCTTATCTTAGCAAGTCTGACTAAAGTAAGATGAAATCCGAATGTAGCTATTTATGTTTTCTTGAAGGCTAAGGATAATGGGCATTTTAAAACCATTTTCAATATTTTATTCAACATGTTTATTTCTTTATGCATTCTTCACTTTAACTTCATCCATTTGTTTTGTTAGAATTCAGATCTCTGTTTGCTGTTACCTCAATCTGTAAGGTTATGGACCAGAGGAGGACTATATACACAGGGTAAATGGTCCTTCTGTTTTAGAGATGGAACGAAAATAGTAATGAACTGTACAGGAGTCTTAATCAAGCAACATGGCTGCTCTCATAAAGTATTACATTCAAAGATGTGATCCATCTGTAATGCAGAGTGAACAATCCTATAATCCTACTGGCTGGAATACAAACACTTAATGCCTCTAGTTGGAATACAAACATGCCTTTAGGAAACACCTTTAATCCTAAACAATAGCATCTAATTTAATGGCAGACAAGGTGATAAATCAGAGAAAGATTTGACAGAATGAGTCAGAGATGGATACTTCCAACTCTCATGAGAGTAGACAGTAAAGAAAGGCTATTTAAAAAGTAGTGAGGTACAGAGCTAAAGAGATAGTTCTCAACAGAAGAAACTGAATGGCCAGGAAGCACTGTAAGAAATTTCAACATTCATAGTCATCAGGGAAATACAAATCAACCCTGAGATTTCACCTTTCACAAATCATGATAGCAAAAAACAAAACAAAAAACCAAAAAACAAATCCTCAAGTAACAGTCCTGTCATGCTGTTGGTGGGATTAGAAACTTGTCCAACCCCCTTGGAAATTAATCCAGTGGTTTCTCAGAAACTGGGAATAATTCTACTTAAAAACCTAGCTATACTGCTCATGGGTACATACTCTAAGGATACTCCACCATACCAGAAGGAAACATGGTCCCCTATATCAGCTTTATTTGTAATACTGAGAAATAGGAAACAACCCATATGTCCCCCAACAGAGGAATGGATTAAAAAATGAGGTTCATTTCCATGATGGAAATCAGCCATTAAAATCAAAGACATCATGAATTTTGCAGACAAATGGATGGACCTAGAAAATGTCACTTTGATTGAGGAAATAGAGACTCAAAAGGACTTGCATGGTATGTACTCACTAGACCTACAGGTACACGTGATGCAACCCACAAACCCAAGAAGAAAAACAAGAAGGAAAGTCAGTGAGGATGCATAAATATCACTTAGAGGGGGAACAAAATATCCTTAGGAGACAGAGGGAGGGAGGAAACTGGGTAGGAGAGGGGAGAAGGAAGGACATAGAGTGAAACAGGACCATATGTGGGGACAGAAAAGAGAGAGGGCTAGAGGGACGGGAGAATGAATGGAAACATTCAACTGCCAGGAGTGTAGGTGTGGGGGGAATCTCTAGGAAGTTCTAGAGACCTGGGATGGGAGAGGCTCCTAGGAGTCAATGTGGGTGACCTTAGCCAATATGCCTAACAGTTGGGACATGAATCCATAAGGTTCCACCTTTTATAACCAGAGAGGACCCTCAGTGGAGGGATAAGAACACCATACCAACCACAAAACTTTTACCTCAAATGTCTTCTGTCTAAAAACAATGCAGGGACAAACATGGAACAGAGACTGAGGGAACGATGAAATAACAGTCCATCCCATGGGTAACCACTAATCCCTGGCATTATTAATGGTAGTGTTATGCTTTCAGGCAGGAGCCTACTTAACTGTCCTTTGAGAGACTCTATCCAGCAGCTGACTGAAACAGATAAAGATACCCACAGCCAAACATTGGATGGAGATCAGAGACACTAATGGAACAGTTGGGAGAAGAATTGAAGCAGTGATGGGAAGAGGAACTCCACAGCAAGACCAACAGTGTCAACTAATGTAGATCCCTGGTAGACTGAGCCACAAATAAAGAACATACATGTGCAATCATGTGGGTCCTAGGCCTAGGGATAAATATATAGGAACACTCTGGGCTCAGGCCAGGCCATTTATTCCACAAGTTTGGATATGGTTCTCATCTCATTCCTTCCTGTGAAGAAATAAAATTGACATTGACATTTACTATGGATATCACGAGATTGTTGTCCTCTTATACTGGGAATATAGTTCTCACAGTGATTGCAGTCACTGCCACGAGATAGCTAAGGACACATGTCTCCTATGTAGAAGTGATGGAAACACAGTGGGGAATGGGAATCTCTACATGTCAGTGAGGTAATCAGATCGCATGATCAACTTCCACACAAGCTTTGTTTGTGGTATGATTCAGTATCTGAAGATGGGTAAAGAAAATCAGGGCTCCCATTTGTTGTGAGATGACTCATGCTAAGTTTTTATTGTTGTTTTATTCTTCTGTTTAAGTGCCTTCTGTGATCCTGACAACTCACTGAGGAAAAAAAGACACCATGGTTTGTCATACAGATGGTTATGCACACTATGTAAACATCATCTGGAAGTTGACCGGTGTATCATAGGAGGGCATTTATGACACAATACGGAAGGTAGTGTTAGAAATAAATTGTAACTGAGGACAGTAATTGAACATTGCACATGGTTATACATTTAAATGAAATGAAATATTGACAATGGGAAACTATATCTCCCAAGAAGTAATTGAATAGAACTTCATATGCTTTTGCTATTGATCATATTGGATGTTTGGGAACTTTAAAGTAATTAAAGCATAATTGCAAATTGCTGAGAAGACATTTAAAAAGGTTTCTGTGGAAAGACATGTGGAACAGACATGTGAAGATACTTTCCTCCCTGATAAAAGGCCTATCGAAAGATGATCTGCAGAGGATAACTTCAAAAATCAAGTAGATAGGATGTTGTATTCTGGGAATAAGATTCAACCTCTTTCCCTAGCCTTCTCTGTCACAGCTAAATATGCCCATGGAAAAAGTAGCCATTGTTGTGCAGATGGAAGTTATATATAGCCACAAGAAAATGCACTTCCATTCACCAAAGGTCACTTGACAGCTGTTACTGAATGTCAAATATACCATCACCTGTGAACAACATTGTGCATCTCTTGGTAGTATTTCTTGGGATGACATGACTGCTAGTAGAATTCCCTGGTAGAATACCCTGTTTTCCTCCTTTCTGTGGACCCCCTCTGCCTATTCCCTCTAGCCTATCATCATTATGAAATGTAAACCCTCAATACTTGTAAATATACTTTGTACATTAGTACAGTACCTCATCATAATTTCAGGATAGAAGAAAACCTTTTGTCAAACAATCCATACCAAGAACACATATGAACCAGAAAGAGCAACAGAAACAAAAGAACAAAATACTATCCCAACAAAACAAGACCAGATAGCAGTACCTAGAATTATTATCTTCTCAAATAAGAATGCCTAGATGCCAGCATAAAAATACAATAACATCAAAAATATGTTTACACTGGAGCTGAACAATCCTATACAGCATCCAATGAGTATTACAACATAACAGAAGCACACACACACACACACCACACATCACACACACACAAAAGAGTGTAAAATAGCCTTTATTATTATGATAAATGTCCTTAAAGATGATATAAATAAATCTCTTAAAGAAGTCTAAGAAAGCACACAAAAAAGTGGAATAAAATTAATAAAACAGCTCAAGAACTGAAAGTCAAAATAGAATGAATGAATAAAATCCAAACTATTGGAAATCTGGAAGTGAAAAATTAAAATCTAGGACAGGAATCACAGAGGCAATCTTCATCAAGAGAACACAAGAATTGAAAGACAGGTATTAGACATTGAAGACATGATAGAAGAAACTGACAGATTGATCAAAATTAAAAGAAAATGTTGAACCTAAAAAAAAAATTCTGGCACCAAACTGTCCAGTAATATGGAACACTAAGGAAAATCTGAATATAAAAGTAATACAAATAAAAAAGAAACTCAGATATAAGGCACAGAAAATACTTTCAATTAAATCATAGAAGTAAATTTTTCTACCCTAAAGAAGGTGATGCCTAAAGGTAAATGAAGCATATAGAACATTGAAGACTTCTGCTGAAAAAGGAAATTCCTCTTGGTACATAATAATTGGAATAATAAATGTATAGAACAAAGAAGAACAGTAAATGCTGAGGTAGAAAGAATAACATGTAAAGGCAGACTGATTAGAATAATACATTTTAATAATATCAATATAACAAACAGTGCCACTGAAAGTGTTAAAAGGAAAATTTCAAGTTAATCAGGTTAACTATACTTAGGAAAACACAGGAAATAAATAATCCATGTCCAACAAACCAAAAGAAGAGAAATAACATCACAAACACACCACCACCACAATAATAACTACAATAAAAATAATAACAAAAGTATCAATAACAACAAAAATAAATCACAAAGTAACAAGAATAAACAAACAATTCTCATTCAAATTACTCAAAATTAATCATTTTATATCCCCAATGTAAAGACTCAGAGTAACAGTAAAAGAAGATTGGCTTAATCCCTCATCTCATAATCATCTCATTAGTTGAAGAAAATGCTTTGACAAAATTTAACAGGACTTTATTATAAAAATCTCAGAAAGACTAAGGGGAAAAGTGATATACAATAACACAATGAAGGTACTTTACAGGAAGCACATAGCCAACATCAAATTAAATGGCGAGAAAATGACAGCAATTCAACTAAAATCAGGAACAAAACAAGGCCACTCTCTTTCTATGAAGCAAAAGACAACTGAGGGAATTTTAGGGGATACAAATTGGAAAAGAAGCAGAAACACATCTTCAGAAAAGCAGGAGGATACAAAATTAGCTCCCAAAATATTTATCCCTTCTACACACCAATGAAAAATAAACTGAAAGAAATGGAAACATCACAGAGCACAGTAGCCATAAATAATATAAAGTATCTCGAGCAACTCTAACCAAACACTTGAGAGAATTTTTTAAAAAATCTTTAAAAGACACTGAACAAAGACATTCAAGAAGATATAAGAAGATAAAATTCTCAACATCCTTAGTCATCCAGGAAATGCAAATCAAAATGAACCTTATATTCCATTTTACACCAGTCAGAATGGCTAAGATCAAAAACTCAGGTGATAGCATATGCTTGAGAGGATATGGAGAAAGAGAAACAGCCCTCCAATGCTAGTGGGATTGCAAACTGGTACAGCCACTCTGGAAATCAGTCTGGTGGTTCTTCAGAAAATTAGACATAGTACTATCTGAGGACCCAGCTATACTACTCCTAGGCATATATTCAAAAGATGCTCCAAAATATAACAAGGACACATGGTCAATATGATCATAGCAGCTTTCTTTATGCTCCAATATGATCATAGCAGAAGCTGGAAATAATGAGATGTCCCTCAAAAGAAGAATGGATACAGTAAATGTGGTCTTTTACACTATGGAGTACTACTCAACTATTAAAAACAATATATTCATGAAATTCTTAGACAAATGGATGGAACTTGAAAATGTCATCCTTATATTTTTGGTTGTGATCCTAGCCTTTAATGGCTGAGCCATCTCTTTAGCCTGCTTCAAGTTTTTAAACCTGTGGAACAGAGAATCAAAAAGAGAAGTTATAATGACTCTTGTATTTTTCTTTAATGAGACCAGTTATTTGGACTCAATCAGGTACTGGTCTAGAAATCAATCCAATATTAGAAATAACAGTATTCATTTGGAGGCTGGTTCTGGACATATTTACTGTTTGGAAGTTATCTGTAGTTCTCTATATGTTATGTTAGCAAGAGATAAGGTTGGGACAGGATCTGGATTTCAAACAAGTGTTAGTACATGTTTTAAGACTCTTTTAATTATCAAGTTAAAGTTACTTTTGTTTCTTCTACAGTTTTAATGTAAGTTACCTTGATTATACTCTTTCTAATTGTGTTAGTGCATTGAAATCTGGCATGTCAGTTATTGAGGTCTATCAAGCAGCTTTTGCTTTATTCCCCTGAGTATCACAGAACCTTGGTCTTCTGAAAAAAATTACAAGTACTGGAAGAAGTGAGTCAGGTTTTAAGCAGAAGCAAGAGGATAGTGGGCTTGATTATTGGTGGTATAACAGCTTTAATTATATTAATTGCTAGCACCACTGATTCTACAATTGCTTTGACACAAGAAGTTAAGACAACTACTTTTGTTAAACATTTAACAAAAAATATTACTAATGTCTTGATATACAAGAAGATTTAGATAGGCATTTGGAACAATGGATTGATGCTCTTTATCTTATTCAAATTATTGGAAGAGGATCAGAGTTTAAGAGTAAGGAACCATCTCTTGTGTCATGCCAAATACAATTGGATTCAAGTTAGTTCTAAAATTCACAATGGTAGTCATTATAATTAGGAAAAAGTTTAAAGACACTTTCAGGGTATTTGGCATAATTCTAACACCTCTCTGGATGTTTTAATTTTGCATAGCGACATTATGAATTAAAGAATGCTGCTCTGCTGAGCATTGATGCAGCAAATACTGTAGATAAAATTACTGAGGTCAGTATTTCTATTTTGGTCAAACTTCAAAAATGGCATATATAGCTTGATCATGCTAGCCTTTTTTTGTCTTGGGAATACTTTTATTCCTGCCTATCATGGTAAAGTTTGTCTTTAACAACATCAGGATGTTGGCAGCCAAAGTACATGGACTTGAAACTGAAAATGGACCCCAAAACAGAATTTATTAACACCTGGAAGCCAAGGACAGGTAAGATTCTACACAGAGCTTACCAATGTAAGACACAAATGCATTGGTTTTGATAATGAATATTCCATGACAGGTAAGGAAGGCATTCTTGGAAGAACAACCTAAGACAGGCTCAGTCTTGTTTATGAAATAAAAAAAGGGAAGAGGCAGGCAGAGAGCCTTTGTTGCTATTTGGCAAGAATTTGAGATGAGTACAAGGAAATGGGCTGCTTGGCAGGAATATTTCATTGGCCAAAGACTAGGAAGTAGGCTTTAGGCAGGAATCTGACATTAGGCTAGAACAAAAGAAGTAATTTGAGGCAGTAATCTAAATATTAGCTTACAGTGATCATGGAAGTCATCATGGGATTTTGTTATTGTCTTGCTTGTTCTTTGACTATTTGTGTTTATTGTCTTACTTGTTCCTTAACTATTTGCTTCTATTGTATTTCTAGTTCCTCAGCCTAGAACTGACTTAATACTTGCAAGTAATTAAAATGGTATAAAAGCAAATTGGGAATAAATAAATAAACAAATAAAATTTTAAAAAGAGAAAAGGAAATGCAGGGACAAATAATTGACCCGAGACTGAAGGAAAGGCTATCCAGAACTGTTCCACTAGAGATACATCCATCTGCAGACACAAACTCAGACACTATGACTGATGCAAAGACAGGTTTGATGACAAGAACCTGGATAGATACCGGGCGGTGGTGCCACGCCTTTAATCCCAGCACTGGAGCAGAGCAGGCGATTCTGAGTTCGAGGCCAGCTGGTCTACAGATGATCAGGACAGCGAGCTACACAGAGAACCCTGTCTCGAAAAACCAAAAAAAAAAAAAAAAAAAAAAAAAAAAAAAAAAAAAAAAAAGAACCTGGTATAGCTGAGAGGCTTCACCAAGCCTGACCAATACAGATAAGGATTATGCAAGGATATGCAACCAAACATTGGACTGAGTGTAGAGACCCCAATGAAGGAGTTAGGTCAAAGATTGAATGAGCTGTAGGGGTTTGCAACCCCATAAGAAGAACAACAATATCAACCAACCAGATACCCAAAGCTCCCAGGGTCTAAACCACCAACCAAAGGGTACACAAGTGGGAAACACATGGCTCCAGCTGGATTTGTAGGAGAGGATTGCTTTAATGGGCATCATTGGGAGGGGAGTCCTTCAGTCCTGTGTAGGCTTGATGACCCAGTGTAGGGGATTGCTAAGGGATTGAGGCAGGAGTGGGTGGGCTGGTGAGGCTGCACACTCATAGAGGCAAGAGGAGGGGGAAGGGATAAGGGGTTTTGGGAGGGGAAACTAGAAAGGGGGATAACTTTGAAGCATAAATAAATAAAATAACCAATAAGAAAATGAAAAAAGAAGAGAAAAACCCTCCCCTATATTCATTATCAGTGACATTATAAAACAAATCTCCATAATACCAAGCCATTGATACATTCGATACAATCCCCATCAAAATCCAAACACAATTATTCATAATTCTTGATAGGACAATTATCAGCTTCATATGGAAACAGTACTTGAGAATAGAAAATAAAAAACTCCAAAGTATTAAAAACATGGACCATGGTGGTACAAAGGCTGTGTAAGTAACCATCAATGTCTGATTTAAGTTAAGGTCCACTCTACAAGGGTTACATTCTACCAGACACTATTTATGTGACTAGGAACCTGACGGATATCCCAGGAATCTATAGTAAAATCAAATATTATGGTTTAAAAAAAAATAAAACCGCTAGTAGTAAGATGACCATTCCTGTAAACAACTCCCTGCTATATTCATATCTTCCCAATCCAGCAGAATTGTTCTTCACTCAAATGTATTTAGAACAAATGCAGTGACCACAGCCAGATATTAAGCTATGATGAGAAACCTTGGAATACTCAGTCCTATATCAGGAGTCTACAGTAAATACCTTCCCTCAGAGTTCAGGGAATGTTGTGAAGAGGACACAGAAGTCTTATTTGGAAGAGTTGAAAGAAACAAATTGAACAAAGCTACCCTTACAATCCCCTTCCCTGGGGCAGTAAGTTTCTACAAGATAGGCACTAAGCCAGTCAAAGCAGTTCTCTGCTACATATGTGCTGGGGTTTGGGTGTAGGACCAGCCCATGTATGCTCTTCAGTTGTGGTTTTGTCTCTGGGATCTTCCAGGGGTTCATTGATACTGTTGTTCTTCCTAAGGAGTTGCCATCTCCTTCAGCTCCTTCATCTTTCCCCTAACTCTTCCATAAGGGTTCCTGACATCAGTTCAATGGTTGGCTGCATTTGCATCGGTCTCAGTCAACTGCTGGTAAAGTCTCTCAGAGGACAGCCTTGCTAGGCCCCTGTCTGCAAGTACAACATGGCATCAGTAATAGTGTCAGGGTTTGGTGTCCTCCTATGGGAAAAAATCCCAAGTTGGACCAGTTACTAGATGGCCTTTCCTTCACACTCTGCTCCATTTTTGTTGCTGCAGTTCTTTTAGAATCAAACAATTCTGGATCAAAAATCTTGAAGGTAGTTTGGTGACTCCATCCCTCATTTGGGAGCCCTGTCTATCTACTGGAGGTGGTCCTTTGAGGTTCCATCTCTACACTATTGGGCATTTTGGCTAATGTCATCCTCATAGAGCATTGGATCCTTTCACATTACAGACATCTGGGACTTTCTAGAAGTTCATATTGTCCTTCACCTCCCCCCAGCTACATATTTCCATTCATTCTCCTGGCCTTCTGGGCTTATCTCCTATCTCCTACCATACTAGATCCTGTCTTCCTTTTCCCTCCTTCTCACCCAGGTTCCTCCCTTCCTCTACCAACCATGATTATATTATTCCCCCTACTAAGTGGGATTGAAGTAACCTCACTTGAGCCTTCCTTCTTGCTAAACTCCCTAATGGTCTGTGGGTTATGTCATGGGTACTCTGTACTTTTTGGATAATATACACTTTTCAGTGAGTCCTATCATGTGGTCTTTGTGGTCTTGATTATCTCACTCTGGATGATATTGTCTAGTTCCATCCATTTGCCTGCAAAACTCCTGATGTCCTCATTTTAATAGCTAAGTAGTATTTCTTTGTGTAAATGAACCATATTTCTTGTGTCCATTCTTTGAAGGACATCTGGGCTATTTCTAGCTTCTGGTTATTACAAACAAAGCTGCTATGGACATAGTGGATCATAGGTATTTGTGGTATGGTGGAACATCTTTTGGGCATATGCACAGTGGCTGTATAGCTGGATCTTCAGGTAGAATTCTTTCCAGTTGTCTGAAGAACGGCCAATTTGATTTCCATCAGTGGTTGCACAAGTTTGAAATCCCACCATCAATGGAGGAGTGTTCTTCCTTCTCCACTTCCTTGCTGGCATACATTGTTTCTTGAGTTTTTTATCTTAGCCCATTCTGATTGGTGTGAAGTTGCTTCGATTTGCATCTTCCTGATGACCCTATGGATGTTGATGTGTAGCTGCTTGTATTCTCAAGTTAATTGTGTTACCCCAAAACCTGTTTGCATTGTCAAGCAGATAAGACTGACAGAATCCTGTCCCTTCAACTCCCATTGCTTTAGATTGGTAAAAAAAGTGGTTGACAGCCAATGACTGGGAGGGGAGAGAGAGGCAGAACTTTTAGGATTCCTGGCAAGGAACCAGGAAAAAGGAAGTGGAAGATCTGCCTTGACAGGAACAGATGAGAGATGCCATGCCTAAGAGGTGTGGGGCAAGAGACAGCCAGAATGTCAGAGCTGAGGAAGAGCTGCACCCAGTATGCATTGAATTGGTCTAGGGCAGCTAAGATGGAATAAGGAATAGGTTAACCAGGTGGAGGTTAGGAAATGGCTCAGCCATTGAGCTGTTAAAAGCAATAAAAATATAAAGGCTGTGTTTATGTGCCTTTTATTCAGGAATCTTGAGCACAGAGGTTGGTAGCAGGGAAAGCATATCCATTGCAGTAATCAGTTTAGTAGGTTAACTGGGTGCAGCAACGCTGAACATAATGCTAGAGTGTGTGAACAAGCGGGTCTCTGTTTCTTGTGACTAATCTTGGGATAGCAGTACAAGAAAACTACACTGAGCCACTTTCATGGGACCACTTATCTGGGTGACCAGTCAAATGTCATGAATCTAGTTAGTAAAAGTTTAATATCTGAGGAACCGGAAGACTGATTTTCAGCTTGGTTGCACCATCTTACAATGCCACCTACAATACAGGAGTGTTCCTCTTTCTCCACATCCTTGTCAGCATCTTCTATCACCTGAGATTTTCCTCTTAGTCATTCTGACTGGTGTGAGGTGGAATCTCAGGGTTGTTTTTATTTGCATTTCCCTGATGACTAAGGAAGTTGAACATTTCCTTAGGTGCTGCTCAGCCATTCAAGTTTGCTCAGTTGAGAATTCTTTGTTTAGCATTGTACCCCATTTTTAATAGGGTTATTTGGTTGTCTAGAGTCTAACTCCTTGAGTTCTTTGTATATATTGGATATTAGCCCTCTATTGGATGTAGGATTGGTAAAGATCTTTTCCCAGTCTGTTGGTTGCAGTTTTGTCCTATTGACAGTGTCCTTTGCCTTACAGAAACTTTGCAATTTTATGAAGTCCCACTTGTCAATTTTTGATCTTAAAGCATAAGCCATTGGTGTTCTGGTAAGGAACTTTTCCCCTGTTTCCAAGTATTCAAGGTTCTTACCCAACTTCTCTTCTATTAGTTTCAGTGTATCTGGTTTTATTTGACGGCCCTTTATCCACTTGGACTTGAGCTTTGTACAAGGAGATAAGAATGGATCGATTTGCATTCTTCTACATGTTGTCTTCCAATGAACCAGCACCATTTATTGAAAATACTGCCCTTTATCCACAGGACAGTTTTAGCTCCTTTGTCAAAGATCAAGTGACCATAGGTGTGTGGGTTAATTTCTGGATCTTCAATTTTATTCCATTGATTTTCTTCCCTGTCTCTGTACCAATACCATGCAGTTTTTATCACTATTGCTCTGTAGTACAGCTTGAGGTCAGGCATGGTGATTCCTCCAGAAGTTCTTTTATTGTTGAGAATAGTTTCTGCTATCCTGGTTTTTTTGTTATTCCAAATAAATTTGAGAATTTCTCTTTCTAACTCTGTGAAGAATTGAGTTGGGATTTTAATGTTGATTGGATTGAATCTTTAGATTGCTTTTGGCAAGATGCCCATTTTTACTATATTAATCCTGCCAATCCATGAGCATGGAAGATCTTTCCATATTCTGAGATTTCTTTGATTTCTTTCTTCAGAGACTTGAAGTTCTTGTCATACACTTGCTTGGTTAGATTCACACCAAGGTATTTTATATTATTTGTGACTATTGTGAAGGGTGTCATTTCCCTAATTTCTTTCTCAGCCTGTTTATCTTGCAAGTAGAGGAAGGCTACTAATTTGTTTGAGTTGATTTTATAACCAGACACTTTGTTGAAGTAGTTTATCAGGTTTAGGAGTTCTCTGGTGGAAGTTCTGGGGTCACTTTAATATACTATCATATCATCTGCAAATAGTGATATTTTGACTTCTTCCTTTCCTATTTGTATCCCTTTGACTTCTTTTTGTTGTCTAATTGCTCTATGTAGGACGTCCGGTACTATATTAAATAGGTAGGGAGAGAGTGGGTAGCCTTGTCTAGTCCCTGATTTTTCAGTGGGATTGCTTCATGTTTCTCTCCATTTAGTTTGATGGTGGATACTGGTTTGCTGTATATTGCTTTTACTATGTTTAGGTATGGGCCTTGAAATCTTGATCTTTCCAAGACTTTTATCATGAAGGGATGTTGAATTTTGTCAAATACTTTCTCACCATCAAGTGAGAAGATCATGGTTTTTTTTTCTTTGACTTTGTTTACATAGTAGATTATGTTGATGGACTTCCTTATATTGAACCATCCCTGCATTTCTGGGATAAAGCCTATTTGATCATGATGAATGATTGTTTTGATGCGTTCTTGGATTTGGTTTTCAAGAATTTTATTGAATCTTTTGCATCAATATCCATAAGGGAGATTAGTCTGAAATTCTCTTTTTTATTGAATCTTTGTGAGGTTTAGGTATGAGCATGACTGTGGCTTCATAGAACAAATTGGGTAGTGTTCCTTCTGTTTCTATTTTGTGGAATTGTTTGAAGAGAATTCGTATTAGGTCTTCCTTAAAGGTCTGATAGAATTCTGCACTAAAACCATCTGGGCCTGGGCTTTTTTTGGTGGAGAGACTTTTAATGATTGCTGCTATTTCTTTAGGGGTATGGGACTATTTAGATGGTTTATCTGCTCCTGATTAAACTTTGGTACCTGGTATCATCTAGAAAATTGTCCATTTCATCCAGAGTTTCCAGTTTTGTTGAATATAAGTTTTGTAGTAGGATCTGATGATTTTTTTTTAATTCCTCAGTTTCTGTTGTATGTCTCCTTTTTTAGTTCTAATTTTATTAATTTGGATACTGTTTCTGTGCCATCTGGTTAGTTCGGCTAGGGTTTTTCTATCTTGCTGATTTTCTCAAAGAACCAGCTCCTGGTTTTATTGATATTTTGTATAGTTCTTTTGTTTCTACTTGGTTGATTTCAGGCCTGAGTTTGATTATTTCCTGCTGTCCACTCCTCTTGGGTGTATTTGTGTCTTTTGTTCTAGATCTTTCAGGTGTGTTGTCAAGTTGCTAGTGTATTCTCTCACCAGTTTCTTTTTGTAAACACTTAGGCTATGAATGTTCTCCTTAGCACTGCTTTCATTGTGTCTCATAAGTTTTGATATGACCAGCCTTCATTTTCATTAAATTCTAAAGTCTTTAATTTATTCCTTTATTTTTTCCTTGACCAAATCATCATTGAGTAAATTATTTTTCAGTTTCTAAGTGTATGTGGGCTTTCCATTTTTTTTTTTTTTTTTGTCATTACTGAAGACCATCCTTAGTCTGTGGTGATCTGATAGGATGCAAGGGAATATTTCAATAGTTTTGTATCTGTTGTGGCCTGCTTCATGATCAATTATATGGTTTATTTTAGAGACGGTACTATGAGATGCTGAGAAAAAGGTATATTCTTTTGTTTTAGGGTGAAATGTACTATAGATATCCATTAAATCCATTTGGTTCATAACTTCTGTTAATTCCACTGTGTCTCTGTTTACTTTCTGTTTCCATGATCTGTCCATTGCTGAGAGTGGGGTATTGAAATCCCCACTATTATTGTGTGAGGTACAATGTGTGCTTTGAGATTTAGTAAAAATTTCTTTTATGAATGGGAGTGCCTTTGCATTTGGAGCATAGTTGTTCAGAATTGAGAGTTCATATCACTCCTGGGCACATACTCAGAAGATGCTCCAACATATAACAGGGACATATGATCCACTGTGTTCATAACAACCTTATTTGTAATAGCCAGAAACTGGAAAGAACACAGATGTCCTTCAACAGAGGAATGGATACAAGAAATGTGGTACATTTTCACAATGGAGTATTACTCAGCTATTAAAAACTATGAATTTGTGAAATTCTTAGGTATGTTGATGGTACTAGAAAATATCATTCTGAGTGAAGTAACACAGTCACTAAAAATCACACATGATATTCACTCACTGATAATTCTATATTAGCCCAGAAGCTTGCAATACCCAAGATTAAACTCTCAGACCACGTGAAGCTCATGAAGAAGTAAGACCAAGTGTGGGTGCTTAGTTCCTTCTTAGAAGGAATAACATAATATTCAATGGAGCAAATATAGAGACAAAGTGTGAGACAGAACCTGAAGGAGGCGTTGTCTGGAAATGATTCCACCTGAGTATCCATCCCATGTGCAGTCACCAAAGTTAGACATTGATGTGGATGTCAGGAAGTGCATGCTGACAGGAGCCTGATATAGCTGTCTCCTTAGAGGTCTGCCAGAGTCTGACATATTCAGAGGCGGATGCTCACAGCTAACCATTGAACTGATCAAGGGGTTTCCAATGGGGAAGTTACAGAGAAGAAGTTGAAGGATCTGAAAGGGTTTGTGGCCTCATGAGGAGAGCAACAATACCAACCAACCAGTGCTACTTGGTCTAAACCACCAGCCTGGGAGCACATAGGAAGAGATTCATGGCTCCAGCTGTATATGTAGGGGAGGATGGCCTTGTTGGGCATAGGTGGGAGAGAAGATCCATGGTCCCATGAAGGCTGGATGCTAAGGGTGGGGAAATTTGAAGGTGGGGAGGTGGGAGTGTGGGGGTGGGTGGTGGCACAGGGCACATCCTCATAGAAGCAGGAGGACAGCAGATGGTATAGGGGGTTCCTGGGTTGGGGGGAAATGGGATAAGAGGATAGCATCTGAAATATAAATAAAATATCCAATTAAAAAATTTCTGGGTTTATCTAGTAACAATATATACCTCTTTTTTTTTTTTTTTTTTTTTTTTTTTTTGTTCCAAATAGGATGAGTTTTATTGAAGGCTAGCTGATACTACAGGCTGCTCAAATCTCTGTCCCCATTTCCTTCCTCCTCCCTCCCTCCCTCCCTCCCTCCCTCCCTCCCTCCCTTTCTCCCTCCCTCCCTCCTCCCCTCCCTCCCTCCCTCCCTCCCTTTCTCCCTCCCTCCCTCCCTCCCTTTCTCCCTCCCTTTCTCTTTCTCTCCCTCTCTTTCTCTCTTTCTTTTTTCTTTCTTTCTTCCTTCCTTCTTACATTTTTTTTTATTTTTTTAAAATTTTTTTTCTGTATTTTTCTTTTTTCTTTTTTTTTTTTTTTAATATTGAAATAGTGAAATCAAGTATAAACCCAACAAAAATATATAAGTTATAGTCCAGTATCCCTCATGAATATACATACAAAAATTCTCAATGAAGTAGTTGCAAACTGAATACAAGAGATATAAAAAAAATAATATTCCATGAACAACTGAACAACTGTTTTTTTTTAGAAGACCATACTCCATATATAGGCTGCATGTTTTGGGATAGCCTCCACTCCAGATGTTTGAGACCCTTAAAGAAGAATAGGTGGAAGGATTGTGGGCCCTAAGGAGATAGGAATTGCACAGGAAGATCAACAGAGTAAACGAACCTGAACCCTTGAGCTCTCAGAGACTGAATCACCAACCGTGGAGCATATCTAGTCTCACAGATCTAGCTCCATGGGCTGAACCTAGGCCTCCCTGCACATATGTTGTAAATATATACCTCTTTATAGTTTCACTATAACATTAATATTACATTCAAGTTCAGAAGCATATATATATATATATATATATATATATATATATATATATGCATGTGTGTACAAATATATGTATACATATAAATGTATATGCTTTTATTACTTTTGTTGAACTATCTCTGAAATTTTTTGTCACATAAGCTTTCCTGAGCTATGGACCTTTTACATTTCAAATACTCTCCATATATTTAGTAACCTACACAGAATGACTCTGCTTTTCTAACCTATTTAGGTTAAAATGGGTCCTGTTTATTCACTTCTGTTCTCAGGTGTTTGATTCTTTGCTTCAACAGCTGCTTTTGCTTCTAGCACTTTCTGATGCTGTCAGCAAGAGTGCAAAGCTAAACTAGAAAACATGCAGTTCACATTCACCCTGTTTTTCCTTGAATCCTGGCATATTTACTGCCATCTTTACACTTGATACAGCTCACCGTAGGTCAGTCTCACTGTACAAAAAGAGACCTAAACATTGAGATGAATTTAGAAGATATAAGATTAGAAATAATAAGCATGATACAGTTAGAAATTAGAAAACCCAGGCTGACTCAAAAAAAAAAAAAAAAAAAAAAAAAAGACTGTCAGCTTAGAAAGTAACTAAACTCACAGATTATCCAAGATTGTTTTAGTTCATCTCCAAAGTGAGATGGTTTTAAAATGTCACTCTCTCTTTTCAGGAAACAAGTTCTCCTTTCAGAAAGAGTAACATATGTATGTCAGGTGAGTGATAAATAACTCCATAATCCATAATATTTACTATAATGTCCTCAGTACAAAGTCACCTAGCACATTACTTTTAATATTCTGAGAGTTTTGGATGAATTTTCTAAAAGATACAAGGATCCTATGATAAATACAGGTAGCCAGTAGAAATATCTTGAGACATTTCACGTATATATATGAAAACATCAAATGTAATTAATAGAAAGGAGGTAGTTCAGATTACCAAAATTAAATTCTTCCACTCATCTCATTCCTTAATTCTGCACGGTTTAAACCTGAAAGGTCTCTATATATTTGGTTATTATCAAAGTACTCCAACTCATTTTGTTAATTTTGCATACCAATAACTCACCAAGCTTTGCTAGTAAATCATTTCTGCTTCAATATATCTACATGAGTGTTCTCTTTTGATTTTATTTTCCATCTAGAGGGTTAACTTTTACACACACACACACACACACACACATCCTTTAGGAATTAGAAACGCAAATGTGCATACATGTAGTAATATATGAATGAATTTTTTCTCTGCTGTGAAAGTGAATCAATCCCAAGTGTATCAATGTTGCTATGTTCTTAACAATTCCCACTCTTCTTCTACCACTGAAAATGAAAAGATAAGATTCTCTTCTTAGTTTACATATTACATGGTTATCCAGAGCAATTTACAGGATAGAATTTATGGAGAGTGCAGTATCTGCAATTTTATAACAACAAAGAACATAACAAAACCACTTTGATCATGAGTATTGGTAGTGAATCTCTCAATTTTTTCCTATGTGAAAGGAAGGTCTTTTCTCTGGAGATGTATCCCTGCTGGTCTATTCAGCTGAATGAGGAGGAGAGAAATCACTCAATCTTTAGCAAAACATTGTCATTGGCTCAAGCTAAATCAAGTGAAGCTATATTCTTTAATATATTTTTAAAGATTGAATATCAATAATATTTCAACTCCATCAGTTGCTTTTACAAAACTTGTGAACAACTGAGTGTAGAATTATACTTTGACTTGTTGGAAAAGAAAGAGTTATATGATGGCTTCTAAAGCTATGAGCTACATTTAGAGTGAATTTCTTCAGCTACAACTGACTAATTTCATTGCAGCTCCAAGTATTCTTTTTAGCCTACATGCTGTTGTAAGTTTATATATTCCCTCTTATAAATGCATCCATCATTCTTACTGATGATTTCATTCTTTGAGAACAACTTCCAAGAGTTACATATAAAATTATACTTAGAGACTTGGAATGAGGTAGTATATGCACACAAAATGTTTGATTAAAAAAAAAAACTGTGATGCAAATAAAATAATAGACTTTTTGGTATTTTACTCTGAAAATGAAAGAAAAACTATACATATATTTTATTTCACCTCAGACCTATGTGGTCTAAACTTTATTAACTGGATAATAATTGTAGTCTTAATGTTTTCTCCCATATAGTGTTAACAGAGGGCTAACAAAACCTACCTTTTCATGCTTTCTGAGAAGTGAAGTTTCAGTACAGTACAAAAAAAATAGAAAAAAATGAAGGAAGGAAGGAAGACAAAAGAAAGAAAGAAAGAAAGAAAGAAAGAGAGAGAGAGAGAAAGAAAGAAAGAAAGAAAGAAAGAAAGAAAGAAGAAAAACAAAGCCTTGACCTTAACTAATTTTTCCTTATATGACTACTTCCTCTTGCACATCAGAGCCACTCAGCTTTCTGAATCATAGTTTGGGTGTACTTATGAGTAGGTGTGTTTTACCAACTTAAAAGAAAAGAAAAAGAAGAAAATTCAAACATTCAATTCCCTGGTACTGAGTAACAATTATGATTGTTTTACATATACTACCAGTACTGCTTTCTATGATTAGTTTGATTCAATAAGAACATACAAAATTATTACTCTGCAAAATCATCTGAAAACTGAGAAGTTCCATTTGCTGTGGGTTCTCATTTTGTTTGTTTTGTTAAAAGATTTGTACATATTATTTTATGTTTAGCCAGTTTTGGGATGAACGTTGCTATGTTCTTAGCAATTCTCATTTTATTCGTCAAGTCATTGATTATCATTAATGTTTAAATCTGTGAAATACACTAAGCCCTTTTTTATGTTTCTGAATGTTTCATTATTTTTATGTTAAGTCCTGGATAATATTTATTCCCATAGAGTAATTTTATCTTCAATATATTCTCAGTAATTTTATGAGTAGGTTTTATTTTAATATAGTCATTGTTAATGATTATATAGTAATAATTGGTCTCATTTTCATTATTATTGTGACTTTTGATTCCAATACATGTAATATTTTCTTTTCCCTCTGGTTTTTAGTCTTTTCAATACAGTATTTATTAGAAGACAAGATTTTGCTTTATTCACCAAGGACAGTTTAGTGTGTTCATTTTTTAATACAGAGAGATCACTGATAGAATATTAGTTTCCTTTAATTCAGAACTAATTGAAGATCACTAATGAATGGCTCTATTGAGTTATTAGCAAAAGTAATAGTAATTCTTTCATGGGACAGAAGTATACTTGCTTCATGCTACATCCTGAATGTGAGAAAAAGTAGTCTCATAAACATGAAGAATAGGAGGAGATAAAGAATGATGGTCTAAAACCAATATTCTCAGTTATTGTTAGACCCTGGTAACCCACTAGCTGTAAACTTAAAGACAGAGAAAGCTTTTAATATCTTAAAGCTTAAGTTTTAGCTGGCAGACTGTCACCTAGCTCATCTAAGTTAACCCATCTAGGCCCACTTCATGTCTTTGTTTAGCCCATGTGTTTGTCCAGGCCCATAGCCACATCTGTCTCTTCACGTGTCTCCTTGTGAAAAGCCCCTCATTTTTCTTTTTCCTAGAGCCCCTTTCTCTGCCTGGAAGTTCTGCCTTCTATTTGTGTCTTAGCCATTCACCAATCAGAAGTGGCATACAACTGATTAAACTCTTAATGGTCTAGCAATAGAGGACCGTTCATTCTTTCCTTTAGGATTTACAAAACAGGAGGCCAGTAATGGGTCTTAGAAATGACAATACCAGAATCTGTAAGAATTTAATTCACAGCCAATTAGCAATTGAATATACAGAGACTCACCTTAATTCAGTATGAATGAAGTCAGCTTCTACACCCAGTCTAAGGGTCTGAAGTCTATAGACAAAGAACGTAGAATGTATATCAGATATCTCATTTATAGGGGCAACTAGCAAGTTTGAGAAAAACCAATGCTGAATCTCCTATGTGATCTTGTGCATAAGCTAAGTGACATGAAAACAGATATTATTCTTTATATCAAGAGCATGATAAGTCTCTTACAGATCAGAGGCTGGGTGGTGATGCATAATCAATAAGTACATCTGGGTCAAACTGGCTGCCAATGGGGACACATGTTCAGGGAGACATCAATAAGGTTACTGCAATAAAAATGTCATCGGGACAGCCAAAATTGTTATTGCTCAATCTATATAATCAAAATAATAAATTATGAAAGACCTGAAGGTAGAGGGCAGCTGCTGCAATAAAAAATAATTATCCTTTCTCAGTTTCTGGATCTGATCCAATTTTATACTTGGAAAAGCACTGACTAATGGAAAGACAGTAAGAGGAGGGAAGCTGTGGCCACAATATCACAATAAGTACATGAACTTATGACTCATCCGCTTATCTCAGAAAGAGAAGAGAGTGTTGCATTCATCCCTGTTAAAACACAGGAGGAAGGGGGAATGACAGGATATTTAGAGGACTGCTGACAAGTAGCATCCAAATGACAGCTAAGGAGTTAAATGTAATATCATATCAGGACACTAAGCACCTCAACAGAGTGATTGATCTATTGAATTGGAGCCTGCTCCTAATAATAATTAGGCTGAAATTAATAATAACATGAAATTCTTATAAACTGCATGTATTATGTGATCCACATGAGATCAATAATTAATTTACAATCAATGAAAATGTCTCTTTCGATGAATTCTGAAAAATTACAATGCATTATTCAAAATAGTGCAAAGTACAATGGTAACAATTCTAAGTGCTGTCCCAAATATGATCTCTATTGATTTGTTTGACATAGTCTTAAAAACACGTACAAAGAAATGTATTCAGTACTTTCTTTTTCTCTACCAAAGGCAATCTTTGGTGGTTAGTAGTGGTTTTGGTTTTGTTTGTATGTTTGATTTTTGTCAACTTGGCATGAGCAGAGTAATCTGGGGTGATGAAGTATTTCCTCTGTTAGACTGTCCTCTAGTTACATCTGTGGTGGCATATCCCTCACTGATTTATGTAGGAGGGGCCATTCCAACTTTGGTAGTGCCATCCCTGGCTAGTTGGTCCTGCATGGTATAACAAGTCATAGCATACAAGTCAATGAATATCATTCCTCTTTTGACTCTGCTTCAGTTCCTTTCTCCAAGTTCTTTTCTTACCTGAGTACTTATCTCAGCATCCCTCCATGATCGACTGCGATTTTGGCATACACACTAAATAGCCTCCTTCTTCCATAGGTTGGTTTTAGTCATTGTCTTTATCACAGCAAGACAAAGTAAAATAGGCCACAGTCTTTATTCATATGTTCATCTCAGAACTATATTAAGTTCATCTCAGAAATATATTAATATTAAGTTAATATTATATATTAACCATAGTCCATCAGTTGTAATACCAAGTGAAAGGATCTGGGTTTCATAATATCGTAAAGAAACTCTAATCGTATACTAATTTGATCACATTATGTTAATTACTGGAGGATTAAAAGGAACTAGCACAATTTATACTGTAAATGCATCTTAGAAAGTCTATGATATCTATTCTAAATTTTCATTGACCTATCAAAAAGAGTATTAAGATTGCTATTGAGGTTGATTTCTTCTCAAAATAAAGGGTTATTATATTTCATAAGGTCCTCATATCTTAAAATGATAATTGTCAAAAGGTTTCTTTTATTCCTTGGGTTAGGCTACATAATTTTTAGGATAATGATTTTCATTATTTTCCTATTACATTATTTATTACTATTTTTCTATTAAAATAAATTTCCTTCCATAGTATGGTCTGATTATAGTTTTCCCTAGATCTCTTTTCCCATTTTTAACTCTTCTTTTCCTACTTACATACGTTCCCTTTTAGTCTCCCCTTCAAAAACAGACTTCTAAGGGATGATAATAAAACAAGAGCAAACAAAAACCAACCAATTTGAATTGGATAAAACAAACAGAAGGAAAAGCATCCAAGAAAACTTGTAAGAATCACAGACACACTCATTTATACCATCAGGATCTCAGAAAAACTTAATATATAGGAAGTTATAATATATATGCAGAAGATATGATGCAGACTCTTTGAATGGCTATTACATGCTGCCCCAGTCTTTGCTAGTTCATATGATATTGATCATATTGATTTAGAGGGCCTTGTTTTCCTGGTATATTCCATCTCCTATGATTCCTTCCCTCTTTCCAAGTTTAATTCTATTGGGATCCCTTGAATAAAACGATTTGACACAGACATACCATTTAGGACTCAGTAGCCAAAAGTCTCTCACTCATTATATAATATCTGGCTCTAAGTCTCTATCTTTGTTTCTATGTGTAGCATGAAAATGATTCTCTGGAAACCTGTGAGCAAGGTACTGATCTATAAGTAGAAGAGAATGTCATTAGGAGTCATTGAAATTTTATTTATTGTTTTTTAGAAGAGTAAGCAGTATTTGGTTTTACTCTATTTCTCTGGTTCTTGGTCACTCAATCAATGGTTGCAATAAGTTCTATTTCCTGAATTGTCTATAAGTAAAATCTGATATTGATTGTTTACTTCTATGAGGTTTAAGCCACCATTACCCTAGCATATTGAGCAGTCCAGAAAATATGGAATATCAAAGATTTTATGACTGCCTTGATGTTTATGTTAGCTTTTGATAGCATTCAGAATACCAACCTGTACCAAAGACACTAAAACATAGGAATGAAGACTTTATTGTAGGCACCCAGTGGACTTCTCCATATTCAATGAGCTGAATCAGTTTTGTCTTTAGCAATGGATTCTTGAGTAATTAACACTTTAGAGGCTTAAAATAGTTCATGTTTTAAGCAGGCTTCCTACTGCTGTGCTTTACTTATTATTATGGACTGTCCTTCTGAAAATATAAGCCAAAATGAACTCTTCTAAGTTTCTTTTGGTCATGGTGTTTTTATTGGAACAGCAGAAAGTAAATGATATACCACGTCTCCACAGGAATGAAGGTAGATTAACAGAATGGCGTATTATATAAATTTAGAACATTCTGTGCTGGGGCTATGTTCCTCATGTGGCTCAAAGATTTATTAACTACCAGTCTATGTAAAGTGTACCTCATCCATAAAGCTTAACTTTGTTCTAAATAGTTGCATTTCCCAAGGTTGTAGACTTCTAAGTTTAATATGGAAATATGAACCTTAGTTCAGTGTTAAAAATAATCCTTATAGATTATTGATCTGATCTCAGGACCTCAATTATTCGAATACCGTAGTTCCAAATCTTTTTTCCCTTATGCATCTGTATTTGCTCAGAGAAAATTTCCTCAGAATTTTCTACACATAAAATTTAATTTCACTGTGCTTTGTAGGAATCTTATGAAATTTATGGTAATTTTAAGAATTTTGTTACTTTCTATGAAGAACAAGCAATATTATTTTCAATAACAATTGATATGGAGCTTGTTTGGAGTTAAAATTTATTTATTACTAGGCTCCACACATCCATATTAACAGGAGTTCAAGACTGTGCCACATTTCATTTTCATCTGTCTGATCACCATCGATAGTTTGTTGGCATCTAGTTATCTGGGTATATTTCTCATATATATATTTGATGTTTAAATAGTACAATATATAAAACTATGACATTTCCCTCTTCTCAAATTCATGTATGTCTGAGAGCAGAATGACTACTCAGTAAGACCCCATTTTCATGGACTTGAAACATACTACCATACCAGTAAATTGTTTGGCAATACTTCATGCGTATAGCAATAGCAGCAGTTTCTACTCAAAGGCTACTCATTTTTTTGTTTTGTTTTGTTTTGGTTTTTTGTTGTGGTTCTTTTTTTAAATTTATTTAATTATTTAAATCACATCGTAATTTACTTATTCACACAGTGGTGATAAACACAAAAAGGAGCATACGTGTTCAGGGGGAGTACAGATACCTTTCAGAACAGGGTATCAGCTGGGTGAAGGTTCAGGGGACAGGTCACTATGACTCTGCCTATGATTCACTTGTCCTTATCTAAGTCGGTACTGTCCACCGAGGCTGCCTATTTATAAGATCTATGACTACTCAGGCTGGTAAATTTCCACAGAAGCTGCCTGTTTACAATAGCTTATAGCCTTCTGTTTCAGTGTTTTTCCACAGAGACCCAAAACTTTGTGTTAGTATGTATGTATGGCAGGCCTACTGCTGATTTTAGGCCTATGGCTGATTTTAGGCCTTTAGTGTATAAGCAGGGCTGCCCCGACATCTCCTCCCTTCTCTAAGTATAGAAGGGCCTTGGCAATTCTAATCCTGCGAAGACGAGGATAGAGGCCAGACCTCCAATAATTGAAGGGGGCCTTGTAATGGCTCTGGTCCTCCTGTTGAGATCTAGGAACTCTTTTATTTTAAGCAATTTTAACAATGTTGACTTTTTAATATCATATTCAGGTACTGTATTGCTATTAATAAGGAAAATGGTATATTGGTTCAATTGACTATTTAAGTACAATCAAAATATTCTTCTATACAATATTGTAAACAACAGAGCATAGATTAGTATTTATTGAACCAAAAAATATGGAACTTATATAATGTAAATATGAAAATACCACTTCTTTTATCTTATTGTTTACCAAGACTTTACATATATATGTGTGTGTGTGTGTGTGTGTGTGTGTGTGTGTGTGTTGTGTGTATTCATATATACATACATAAAAATTTTTACATGTGTGTGAAGGTCATGTAAGAGCCATGAGAGATGTCATGAGAGCAAATTTCAGATCTGTTCTCTTTCTTCAGCATGGTATCTGGTTATTGAGCTCAAATTCTGGAATTCAGCAGTGAGCATCCTACTTCCATAACCATCATGCTAGTATCTCACTGCATGTATTTTTATTTGACTAATTTTAATTAGAATCTTTTATAATAAAAGTTTAATCATTTGCCAAAAAATAATCTAGTATGCAATTCATATACATGGAAAGTAAGTATGCATTTTCTTATGTATATGATATGTTCTAGAATTTTAGCACAGTTGTCTAAAATATAACATTATTAACATAAATGCTATAATATCCATGCCCTTTATTTATTTTACCTAATTACATATGTTAAATCTAAAAATAGAAACAAACGCAATTCTGGCATTAAACATATACAAAGAATGATGGAAATCCTTTCTTAAAATGTTGTTGAAGACAATATGATATACTGAACTCTGATGTTTGTCATTTACTCTGTAAAAGATGAAACACAAAAGTTAAATGCAGAATATTCAATTTAATATTATTGTATTTGTTTTCTGGGGTGTTTACTTTTATTCATTAAGATAAGGTGTGATGGTTTGTATATACTTGGCACTATTAGGAGATGTGTTTGAGTATGTGTTTCATTATGGGAATGGGCTTAAGATTCTCATCCTAGTTTCCTGGAAGTCAGTTTTCCATTAGCAGCCTTCAGATCAAGATGTACAACTCTCATCTCTGCCTCTACCATGCCTGCCTGGATGCTGCCATTTTCACATTTTCACATTTCATAATTTTGTCCTTTATAAGACTTCCCTTGATCATGATGTCTGTTCACAGCAGTAAAACCCTAATTAAGGCAAAGTTGGTACCACGAACTGGGATATTACTAGTGATAGCTTTTTTTGTTTGTTTGTTTGGAAGAATATGGATTTTTGGACTTTGGATTTGGAAAGCAATGGAATGCTTTAAATGGGGTTTGATGGGCTGGCTAACCTAGTAGGAATATGGAAGACTTTGTTACTAAGAGTGATTTCAATTGTGAAGACCTGTCACAAGAGGTTTCAGTGGAGAATTCCAGTATGTGGCATAGAAACTGTTTTTGTGGTATTTTGGTGAACAATGTGGGTACATTTCAAACTTGTCTGAAGAGTCTGCCTGAGGCTGAGGTGAGGAGACTCAGATTAATTACATGGACAAAGGAAGTCTCAGAAACATCTATCATATATTTTGTTCTCTGGTTAAGACTCAAGAAGAATATTTTAAACAAGCATACCAAGATGAGAAAGGAAAAAGTATAAAATATATGGTTCAAGTATTAAAGGAGCACCAGGAAGTGAAATGGAACTGAATCCTGTGTTCAAGGATATTCAATTGAATTAAGGTAGTAGTGACCTTGGGGCAAGATCCCACACAAGTAAATTTAGGTCCAGGGATGTTAGTACAAATCTTTAATTCCAGGAGACAAAGATCTGTGAATTTAGGGCCAGCCTAGAGCAGAGAAAGTTCTAGGTGAAGAAAAAATAAATTCAGGTTTGGTGGAGTACACCTTCAATCCCAGTGCTTAGGAGACAGGCATGCAGTTCTCTTAGTTAAAAGTCATTCTAAGGAGAAAGTTCTAGGATCCAAGTTTATACAATGAAGGCGTTGGAAAACAGAAAGCTGGTGATAATATAATAGAACAAGAGGGCCATGTTCCACCCCAGTAAGCAGCAGAACTCTACAGCTTTGGACATGTGGCTTTTGCTTTAGAGTGTTGTATAGAAGGGATTGCTAGGGCAATTAATGCTGGTTACCTGGAGTTTAGAAATTAGTGGTGATTAAAAAGAGACCAAAAGACTTGATGCCCCAGTGTAGGAGAATGCCAGGGCGGGAGGCAGGAGTGGGTGGTGGGTGTGGGAACACCCTCATAGAAGCAGAGGGAGGAGAATGGGATAGGGGGCTTAAAGAGGGGAAACTAGGAAAGGGGATAACATTTGAAATGTAAATAAAGAAAATATACAATAAAAGAAAAAATTAAAAAAAAAAAAGGCAACAGCATCAATCTTCTGGGAAATGATTTCTGAAAGGATAAAGAAGCTGTGTTCCAGAGATAGCCAAGGTTGTACTTCATGCTGCAGCTGTACTTGCTAATGTGTAAGAGTCACTCAGCTGGTACTGGGTTTGAAGGCATGAAGGAGTCATGGAGAACAGCTTAGGCTTGGCACTGGGAGAAGCCATGGAAGGCTGTTGGGGAAGGTGCAACCTCAGTTGCAGTTCACGGCTCAGGACTGAAATGGTCATGCAAAGGATTTGAGGCTTGGCACCATAGAGAGCTATTGGTGAAGCTGAGTTGCAGCAGAATATTCCAGTGTATTGGAGATAACAGTAGACTAGAATGATCATCAAGAAGAGCAGCAGCAATGGAGTGGATCAACCTGAGCTTTGAGTGCTACAGAGGGCAGAGCTGGAGTAGTGAAGCCTGCTCTTTTGAGGAGCCCAGAAGATTGTATGTGGATACCTGACATTGAAACAAGAAGGTATATCATTGAAATAGCCTTGGAGACCCCAAGATGTTCTAGATCCCAGAGTCATGGTATATCTGCTGAGGAATGCTGCTAACAGGGAGTGGAACCAGCCCAGGAAAAGAAGTTTGTTGCAGTCAACAAAGATGAAAAAGGAGTTGGAGATCTGAAGAGTACTTTGCCATCATACATGGATATTCAGAGTTTGGAATTTGTCCAGCTAGTTTCAGGTCTTGCTTTAGGGATTTGCTTAAGTGATTGGATGAATCGCAGAAGAGACTTTGAACTTTGGACTTTTAACATTGTTGAGACTACTATAAACCGTGGACTCTTTGGAAGACTAAATGTATTTTGCATTATTCTGTGTTCAAGTATGGCCCCCATAGACTCATATATTTAAACAAGCCTATAGGGGCCAGTAAGTGGAATGTGATTGTTTGTATATGCTTGGCTCAGGGAGTGGCACTATTAGGAGGTGTGGCATTAATGGAGTATGTGTGTCCCTGTGGACATGTGCTTAAGGCCCTCATCCTAGTTTCCTGGAAGTCAGTCTTCCACTAGCTGACTTCAGATGAAGATGATGAATTCTTAGCACCTCCTGCACCATGCCTGCCTGGATGCTGCCACGCCTCGATGATAATGGACTGAAACTCTGAACTTGTAAGCAGGCCCCAGCTAAATTTTGTCCCTTATAAGACTTGCTTTGTTCATTGTGTCTGTTCACAGCAGTAAATTTCTAAGTACAGCTGAAGACAATGACATGAAAAAGATTCAGTCCATGTACAGTTAGTAGACCAATATGTGTGTGTGTGTGTGTGTGTTGTGTGTGTGTGTGTGTGTGTGTATGTGTGTGTATGGTTTGATTTAAATGAACATGGATTGGGGGTACATACAGGATTATGTTAATCAATGTAGATAGCTATATTATCAAAAGCGCCATGCCAAAATGTGTGAGGACTCTGGAAAACCATGTCACTAAACTCTCCTTAATAACTCAAAGGCAGTTATAGAACAGATGGTTTTCCTTTATCTCCCAACAGTTGTTCAGCAGTTATATAAACCCTACAAAAAGCTTCATGAGCATGGAGGATACTAGAGGAAAGGGCTACATAACAGCAATCCTAAATCTAAATCCACTTTTTCCCTCATAATTTGATGACTTTCATGAGACCACTGAGCTTAGATGAGTACAGGTACCTCATCTGTGAAATGAGACCAGATAACCTTGGTCATAGTTGGACATAGTAACACCAATTAATAAGAAAATTATAAAACTATCATCACCATCATCTTCTTGGTCAAAGTAGTTGCAAAATAATTATAGCTTCTGAGGTAATAAATGACAAACTGAAATACATAGGACTTCGCATTAAAAATGACACAAAGCAGTCATGCTAGGCTCCTTTTTGTGAGCACATCATAGCATCAGTAATAGTGTCATACCTTGGGGACTCCCCTTGAACTGGAAAAGATATTCACAGCCAACCAAAGGATAGAAGGTAGTTACCCCTGTGATTGAATGAGGGCAAAGCTGGAAGAAGCTGAGGAGGGGGCGATCCTTACAGGAAGACCAACAATTTCAAATAACCTGGACCCCTTAGATCTCTCAGACACTGAGCCACCAACCAGGCAGCGTACACCAGCTGATATGAGGCCCCCAACACACATTCACACACACACACACACAGAGCAGAGGACAGCTGGGTCTGAACTCAGTCAGAGACGATACACCTACACCAAATCGTCAAGAGACTGGAGGCTCCAGGGAGTGAGGAGGTCTGTCTTGTGGGATGGGGTAGGGGGATGGGAACATCCTTGTGGAGACAGAGGGAGGAGATATGGGATGTGGAAGAGTTAGAGGGTAGACCAGGAAGGGGATAACATTAAAAAACTGTAAAAAAAATGATTAAATAAAAAAATGAATTAAAAAGAGAAAATAATGACGTAGAAACTGACTTTTGAGTGAAGTCTTCTAAAATAATTATTAAAATACTTTGTATGATATTTTTACATAAGTTAATGGTGTTTCAGTATCATAACACTGATTCTCTAATTATATTTGTCTATAGATATACTTTGCTTATGCCTATCACTTGATTTTAAGTAAACAGAAATGAGAACAGGTTATAAAATTATTGTTTATAATGAAAAACAACAACTGCGGTAAGTACAGAATTCAAAATTGTAAGTGTAAAATATAATCATAACAATGTAATCACAGATAAAATGCTATGCTCTAATCAAGCTTTTCCAGCAAGTCTACTATAATAGCAGTCTGAACATAAATAGAATTCAGAGGTTTTAGTGATAAGATTTTACATTACTGTACAGTGTAACTGAATGGAATTGTCTTACAAATTACCTCACATGCAGAATAGATTTCCTGCCATGATATTTGATCATAACCTATTGTGACCATCTATTTCGGAGGTTAATTTAATATGACAACATTAAATATTGATTTCTATTATTAACCCTCCTAATTTAATTTTATGCTCACTAAGAAACCTTCAAATATAAAGTTGGCCATTTTCTATTAAAAATCACCAGGAAGAGACTCTGGATCAGATTCTAGTTTTATTTCTTTTTGTACGCTAATTGTATTAGTATTCTTGTTCAGTGCATCAAGCTTGATTTATCTGTGACTATTCTGGGGACACAGAGACACTTGATATTTACAAATTAGACTGTTTAGCTTGATGTGAACTTGGCAGTGAGGTTAAGGATTAAGTTGAGGCTTAGAGTGAAGACCGTTCTGGGCAGCTGGCCAATCAACCCTAAGCATGTCTGCATCAGTGCATGTTCCATACGTCTTTTCTTGAAAGTTCTCCAAGTGAGAAATTATATGATTCATTTAATCAATATTGATAAAGACTTACTGAGCATCTTCTCTTCTGCAGAGTGATTTAGAGAAGGAGCTGTGCACCCAGATTGCTCACTAAACTTCTCCACGATGGAACTGAGAAATGTGAGCCATTTCTTTTTTAACTCACTGTGTGCTTTATTGTTAATCTAACCTGAGAAATACCTCTGTGTTATTTTTGTGGGAAATCTAACTTGTAGCTAATGTATGCAAAATAAGAAATAACACCAGGATGAAGATTCCATTGCGTTCTGAGCACAATAGAGGGAGAGTAAGATAAGTTGTTTTGACCATTCTTACCATTCATATTGTTCATATTTTTAAAAATTCTGCAAAGTATGACAATTTACAGATTTTTTATTCTTAGAAATCACTGCCTTTCAGCATTTACGGAAAAATCATAATTAGAATATTGTAAGAATAATAGTAAGCTACAGATACATTGTTTAGCAGTTAAAAAGCATTGGCTCCTCCTCCAAAGGAACCAGTTTCTATTCTAAGCACTTGACATCAAGGCTAACAATCCTCTGTAAACCAGCTCCTGTAGATCTGGAGCACTCTTCTGGTGTCTGCTGTCTCAGAATGTGTATGACTCACAGACAAAACATGCAGCTAACACACGCATACTCAAACACATAAAATAGTAAAATAATTTTAAAAGAAGGCTAGAAAAAAATCTTAGATACAGAAGTGAAATTGTTTCTTTGGTAGCAAGGAAAGCAGCATTTAAGTTTACAGAAACATATCTAAATAGTGTTTCAGTGTTTGTTCACCAGGACAATTTTGTCTCTGATGGAACAAGTGACAAGTCTAGAACAATGTTTAACAGGTGACCAATCATCTTGATTATGAATAAGAGGTAGGTGGTACTCATCTCTACAGTATAGTGAAATGCAGATAAGGCACAATTCATATATCTTGTGGCAAGCAAACAGCCTATGTATATGACCTGATGCATAGTAGACACTCAAATTATTATGTTTACACAGCTTGCCCTGTTCAATTTGTTTTCTACAAAGATAAAATCATATTTTCTTCTATGTTTTAATTATATAGTAGCAGCCTAAACTGATGTACTTTTGGATATTCATTTTTAGCAATATGTCCAGTTCCCTGGAGGCTCCCTTGTACCAACAGCCTCAGGACAGCACACTGGATATCAATCATGAGCTCAGAACAGTTGTTTCCCTCATAAGCCTGCTACATCCTCATCCATCATAGACAGCTCACATTCTTTGTTGGTGTCACAAAGAACCACTGATAGTCCAACACTACAATCTTAGGATTATTTCTGTAGAAGTCAGGAAGGGGAATGAAGTCTTAACATTCTGCTCCGGAATGGAGATTCTCAGTCTTGGCAAAAACTAACCGTAAGAAAAGTTTAGTTTTAGGTGTGTGTGGGGGAGGCGATGTATTCTGGATCACTGAATTTCTAAGCAGCATCCCTGGGTCCCATCTTCAGATATCTGTGCCTTCTACTCTTGTAAGGGGTCAGATCAAAAAGACTTCAGACATTGCTGATGTCCCCTAAGGGACAAAATTCCTTTGTAGAGAAACTAATTTAGCACACATGTCTATAAAGTTTCTTAATGCTGATTCGTGTTACGAAGGAAACATTTCTACTCTATCTGACTTTCTGATGTCCTACTATAATTACATGTTTTATAAAACTCATTTGAGATGAATGATAATAATTTTTATTTGAATGCCCTAGATGCAGTTTGGAGCATTTTGAGTCAAGGACAATTTGATGACATGGAGGATAGCATGGTGTGGTAAGTTGATATTTTATCCTGGTTAATCAGAACAAAGACTTAGTGCTATGAAAGTTGATACCTATCTCAATGTGTGTGTGTTGTGTGTTGTGTGTGTGTGTGTGTGTGTGTGTGTGTGTGTGTGATGTATTTATGCTTAGGATATACAGAGTCTAAATAAAGAAGACAAATTTCATACAAAACTGTGTAGTAAGACACTTAACTCCTCATACCCACTTAGATATATTCTGCATGGCCAAGAAAAGAAAACTCACAAAAGTAATTGTGTGAATGTGATGTATGTGGGAAGATACATCACATACAGCAAGAGAGTAGATTTAGATTGCTGTAGTTGATTCCTGATTCTCTCTATTCATTTTAAACAAAGAATGAAACATCAAATAACAAGTTTATATTACCATTTTAATGATTTCAATATTTACTGAAACCTGATTCTGTTCTGGGAGGGAACTATTTTGTTGTGTGTTTCTTCTTACCAAGGGACATGTGATAAAATTTTCTTACCTTTATTATAAGTAATAAATGTGAGAGATAGAGATTATATTTCAGAAACTTATGAAAAATAGTCTGCCTAAATACAAGAAGGTAAGGCTCTCTTGAACTTTGATATGAACATTTTAACTACTATTAAGTTTTTCATGCCCATTAATACTATATAAAACAGTATTTGTGAATAAAATTAAAATTTTAATATCAAAAGTCACTTCTAAAACCTTTAAAAATATAGATATATCATATTTACTCTGCACTTGCTTTTCATTTCCTTCTGTTTAGTGTGCATCTATCTTCCTTCAAGCACTTTTTGAGTGATTTTGAATATCCTGTATCTCATTATTTTGTTATATATAAATTAAACTGGCAATCTACATTCAATCCCCAAGACACATGGGGTGGTAGCTGAGAAATAATGTCTGCAAACTGTTCTCCTCTCTATATATGCCATAGTAAGTCTACTCACGTCTTCATAAATAAAAATGTCTTAAACATTATACTACTAAGACTAAAATAATTAAAAGACTTCATTATTTTGAAACTTCAATATATTAGTAAATCTAATATCATGCATGGCTAAAGTGTAGGCTAAGTTGATAGATAAAATGTCTTTAAGAAATGCTTGACATATTTGAAAAGTACACTTGAATATAACATAACAAGATAATGCTAGTATCTACTACCAAACTTACATGGCAAGATAAATAGTTTTATCTTAGATCAGAATTCTTTACTTCAAGGACTAGAAATCCTGTGCCTATATATCATTGGTAATGTGCTTTTATAAATGTTTGCACCCCAGGAAGTGTGGGTGTCGGGAGATAAGAGGTAAAACAGGAAGAGAGTAGAAAGCCAAATCAAAAGTTCTGTCAGTACACAGATCCAGTGCTTTTCACTATACACTACATCTTAGGATTTTGTGAAAAGGACATATTAAATCATGTAAATGAATTTCATTTTATTTAACACACAGGTATATCTGTTCAGGATATGTAATATTCATTAATTCTCATGATCCCTCAGTTTGTCTCTTCCCAACTGCTACATTTGTCCATGTATCCTGTACTCCTGTTCCAGTTTCTTAAAAACTGTCTCTCATGTCAAAGTTTTCTCCTTCTCAGAGTTAGAGCTCCCTAAACTTGCAGCCCTCCTATCTGACTTCAAATTATGTAGTACTATTACTTGTACGTTTTTGTTGTTTTCTACTTTGATAGACATTGTTTCTTTCTCTATTTTCATTTCAAAGGAATAATATAAAATTATAACATTCTATACAGTTCAGTTTGATAAAGGAAACACAATTTCTTTCATCCATCCTTATCAAAGTTTACTTTGGAGAAATGAAATTCTTATTTATCAAAGATTCCTACTGTTCTTTATTAATCACAGATTCAGAAGAAGCATCTTTAAGTTTTGCAACTTCATTTTTTTTTCATAAAATATATTGCTCTGGGCAAAACACCGTTTATACCAGTTTATCAAGCCAAAGCAAGAAAAACTGAGTGCTAGAAACAAAAGCTGGCCACTATTAAAAAAATAATCTCCTCAAGATTAATAATTACTTTATATGGCTTCTAAATTTCTATATAATGTGAATGAATTACTAAATGTGTAGAACCCGAAGAGCTGTCATGCCCTGGCTGAGACTTTCCGTGTGCTGCTGTCTGCCAATTAACATTCTGCAGTTGTGCCAAGAACAAAACATTCTATTGAAGGTGTGATACCCCAGGCAGGGACTTTCCACTATACAAACCATTGCCCCCCACCCCCGCCCCAGTTGAGTTGCTGTTTGTGTTTTTCCCTCCCAGGTTTGGTGTATATATTGAACTTGCTTTGTAAAAGCTTGGCATTCTCTCATAACAAATAACCCAAGTCTGTGCTTTATTAATTCCCCAGGCCTAGGCCCAAGCTCATACTGTGACAGCACTGGCATTGTCAAGTGGAAATCCCACCAGATTGGGAAAGTGAGAAGAACCTGACAGGATCCTTCCTGAAAGAAGCCAGCCTGCCCAGTGAGTGGGACGTATTCGAGAAGTGGCATGGGATCAAATGGAAAGTAAGTAGCACTATGAGAGTTTTGATCGTCTTGATTGCACCACAGGGATTAAGATTTCCTCCCTACAAGTAGTGGCACAGGATGATGCAGCTAAGAAATCCTTGCATGAGGCAGAGAATAGCTTTAGTTCTGAGGATGAGGGAGAAATTTTGAAAAAGGAAAACTTGAAGAAATGCAAGGTCAAAAAATTGGAAGGGGAACCTGGAAAAGGGGAAGCAAGAGTGGATGAGTGACTCAGTCTCTGGGTAGCAGTGGTGGCAGCTGGAGCAGCATGATGGCTGGATGGAGGCATTTCTGCTGCTGCAGCAGCAGTGGCAGCAGGTGGCTGCAGGGACTGCGGTGGTGGCCTGCACTAGCCATGCCTAATAAAAGCAAGGAGAAAGAGCCACCAAAACTGGTGAAAAGTGGAAAAGGTTCAAAAGAAGGACAAGATAGAGCAGAAGCAGAGATAGCAGCAGGACAAACAGCCTCACAGCTGTTCAGTCTTCCAGTATTCAACCTCTACTAAAATAAAAGTACCAGTCCCTCAGCCCATGGTTGTCCCTGTGAAGAAAGACAAATGGCAGAACTCTTCACGGTTTAATGCCAGCAATAATAGAGAACTGCAAAAACTCCCATCTTTAAAAGATGTTCCTCCTGTGAGTCAAGAGAAGATTTTTATCCAGAAGCTATGTCAGTGTTGTATTCTCTTTGACTTTGTTTCTGACCTGAAGTGGGAGAGAATAAAGAGAGCTAGCACTAAGCTAAATGGTGGAGTATATCACCCACAACTGGAATTCAATCACAGAGCCCATTTACCCCAAGGCCATCCACATGTTTGCAGTTAATATGCTTTGAACACTGCCACCCTCCTCAACCTACCAGAGCAGAATTCAACCCAGAAGAAGATGAACCAATGTTAGAAGCAGCCTGGCCTCATCCACAGCTTGTTAATGATTTTTCTTAAATTTTTAGAGTCTCCAGATTTCCAGCCCAATAAAGCAAAGAAATATATTGATCAGAAGTTTGTATTGCAGCTTCTAGAACTCTTTGACAGTGAGGATCCTCAGGAGAGAGATTTTCTAAAAACTACCTGCAGAGAATCTATGTGAAGTTCTTTGGCCTGCATGCTTACATCATGTAAGATTTTTTAATAGATTTTTTATAAGTTTTTTTTATAGATTTATCTATGAGACAGAGCACCACAATGGCATAGCAAAGTTTCTGGAGATCCTAGGAAGTATAATTAATAGATTTACCTTACTACTACAGGAAAAAACACAAGATTTTCCTTTGATGGTGTTGCTACCCTTGCACAAAGTGAGGTCCCTGATTGTCTACCATCCCAAGCTGGCATATTATGTCGTGTAGTTTTTAGAGAAGGACAGCATTCTCACTGAACCAGTGGAAATGGCACTTCTCAAATACTGGCCAAAGACTCACAGTCCAAAAGAAGTAATGTTCTGAAATGAATTAGAAGAAATTTTAGATGTAATTGAAGCATTAGAATTTGTGAAGATCATGGAGCCTCTTTTCCAACAGTTAGCCAAATGTGTTTCAAGCTTTCACTTCCAGGTGGCAGAGCGGGCACTCTATTATTGGAATAATGAATACATCATGAGTTTAATCAGTGGCAATGCAGAAAAAAATCAGCCATCATGTTTCCATCCTTATACAGCAACTCAAAGACTCACTGGAACAAGACAATAAACAGCTTGATCTGGAGATGAACCAGAAACTCTTCGATGACTGTACCCAGTTGTTCAAAGCAGAGAAACTCAAAGAGAAGCTAAAAATGAAAGAGCGAGAAGAAGCATGGGTTAAAATAGAAAATCTAGCCAAAGAGAATTCCCAGGTACTAAAAGGCCAGGCTATAGTGGAAAGAGCATGTTTAACTTTGAAAAATGATCTTGAAAAAAACAAAAAAGGAGGAGTTTACTTCAACTCAAGCAAGATCTTAAAATTTTTATTAGTGGATAATGATGCATTGTCTGCCACATACAGACATTGGGAATGAACCAGAAGGCACTGGGCTTAGTGAAATGGAAAGCATTGATATCAGGTGTATGGAAAGGCCATGACCCTTTAGTCAGGGCAAGAGGTTCTGTTTGTGTTTTTCCTAAAGATGCTGAAAGTCCTGTTTGGATTCTGGAGCATTGCATGTGCCCTGTAGCTATGGAGCCTTGCCCAGACAGAGATCTAATGAAGCTTGAAGAACCCCCCAGTTCTGATGTCAATGGGAATAAGTAGCTCGGCCTGGCCAGTCATAGTTTCCACCAACAGGACTACTGGAAAAGCCACAGCGGATTGATATTTCTTTGCCGCTTTTTCAGACAGCAGACCCAGTCCCAGGCAATTACTAAGCAGATGCTCATGTCACTGGCATGAGAGCACCCTACTGCCCAGGTTTGTCTCAGCCTTTACAGAGAAAAGTTAGTCAATGACTGGCAACTCCTTTACAGTCCTTACCTACCTAAGACAGGGTCCCTGAGGCTAGCAGGGATTCTTAGTGACAGGTAATTGGTATTGATGGAAGGGAACCTAACACAGATGCTACTTGCCTATGAAATAAAAAACAGGAGACCTGTAGGACCCCAAAGGGCTGCCATGCCCTAGCTGAGACTTTCCATGTGCTGCTCTCTGCCAAGTAACATTCTGCAGTTTTTCCAAGAACAAAACATTCTGTTGAAGATACTCCAGGTAGGGACTTTCCACTATATAAACCATTGTCCCCAAGTTGAGTTCCTGTTTGTGTTTTTCCCTTCCTGGTTTGTTGCAATAATTATTTAAATCAGCTGCAGGTCAAGCTGACTATCTACAACCTCCATGTTCTGTGGCCAGAGGTCATGTGTGCACTGCAGCTAGAAACGGTGAGCCAGAATCACCAGCCCTGCCACCCACGAGATGTCAGCATGGGAGATGGCTCTGTCAATCTTCCACACTGTCTCTGCAAGACTAGGTATTGCCCAGACCATCCTGTCATCCACGTAGGGCCCAGTAGGAAAATGAGACTCTAATGCTTAATTATCCAAAAGCTTATATATTTGGTAATGACCAGTATCAAGATGCCCATACAATCAGAAGTGTAACCCAATATCCAACCTAGATATACCAACCACCTTTGACTGCTACAGACATGGAACATCTGCGTCCATGTTCCCTTATCTCTCATTCCTCTCTCCTAGCTCCTCCTCTTCCTTCTCTTCTTCTCTCTTTATTCTTCCTCTTCCTCTCCTTATTCCTCCCACCTTACCTCCTCCTACATCAGTTTGGTGTATATATTGAACCTGCTCAGTAAAAGTTGTGGCATTCTCTCATAACAATGACCCTAGTCAGTGTCTTTTATTAGTCTCCCAGGCCTACACAGAGCTCAGTACCATGGCAGTGCTGGCACTGTCATAAATAGAATTGATTATATATCATTATATATATATTATAATATGATATACAAGTCAGTTAATGAGTCATATTTTTATGTTTCTTGGATTTCCTTGTACATTTATTTTTAATTTTGGTTATTTTTTTTCTTTGTTTTTAGTTTTTTAAATTATGAAGAAAAAAAGGAAGAAGAAAGTTTGTGGAATTGGGTGAGTTGGGAGGTGAGAGAGAATCTGAGAGAAGCTGAGGGAGGAATAAAATATCACCAGAATATATTCTATGAGAAAAATATTTTCATATAAAAATTAAGAAATTAAAATCTATTTAAAGGAATAATTTGCAACTCTCAAACAGAAGTATATGTACTATTATTTTTAAATATAATGTTTTCTTCATTGCTGTGCAAACTGATTGTGAGAGATAGCACTATTATATATGTAGATAGCTGTGTTACACAATAAGAATCAGAGTTAAAACAAGCTAGGGGGCACTTTTGTTTGGCATTTTAAGTCCCTGGTGTTTGTGGGGGTCATTCTCTTAGATGGGGTTGAGGAACGTGATGAGGAACTGTGGGAGAGTGGACTGGGATGTAGGCAATGATTGAATATAAAATAAAATTAATTAATATACGTATATATAAAATTAATATATGTTTTATATATATGTATATTGTACAACATACAGATAGTTGTCAATATTAGTTTGTAGCATGTTTTGAAATTGTTGAAATTAGCAGCTTTTGAGGGAGAAAATGTATTATTGAGGCTTCATAGTACAAAATATATATGAGACTGTACCATTTTGATATAGGTTTTCATGTATATAGTTCAAGTATTCATGAGTTCAATATCCCCCTGCATCAGTACCCTGAGTATTTTATTATAGATAAGTCTCTTTGCCTTGCACTTATACTTGTAGAATTATCATTTTGCTGTTTCAAAAATTTCACAAATGATATTGGAAAACAATTGAAACTAAATATTAGAGAACACAAAATACAGGGAGCAACATTCTTGTATTGTGGTTAAAAATGCACTTTGGATGCTTCTCCAAGAAATGACAGTTTAGAACTTAGTACTTATATTGGTGAAATGAAAGTTCTATATGTAAACAATGAAGAAACATAGATAAACACAGTCATTCATTTCTGCTTATTGCTAATGTAACGTAAGAGGATCATTGAAAATGTATGAAATAAATCGATTTTTGTATTGGCTATATCTGCTTATTGCTTACAAATTTCTGAAAATCTATAACACAGTTTAATCACGGAGACAATCTTATATAAAGCTTTTGCTATTATTCACTTAATTAAGCTGTATTGATTCACTTTGGATATTTCTGATAAATTTTATATTACTTAACTTTTCCTATGGATGAATAAGATGATAGGATAAATTGAAACAATATTTTAGAATATAATTTGCATATTTCAAAATTTGTAGAACTTTTAAACAGTAGATGTTCTCTGTACTAAATGTGCATTAATAAAACATTATCACTGGAAAACAAGTGCTGTAAAATGGACAGGAGAACTATTTGGGAAAAGAAGGGATCAGCTTAAGGGAAAGGTAATTGTAAAAGGCAACATGGGAAAGAGATAAAGAACAATTGAATAAATACTTGGCAATTTTAGGAAAAAAATGCTTTTCCTATACTAATGTAAATAATAAACTTAAAAAATAAAAGGAGAAAATAATCACACCCATGAAGTACATATCTATATTAGTTGAAATTTCTGTGCCTGAAACTATACTAAAGCAATAATAATCTAAAAGTATTAAATATTTGATAAATTTATTGTGTTTATACATAGCAAGACATCCACACAGTTGTAGGAGAGTTACATAAAATATATAGTATAGTGATGTACACACAATAATCAGCCCCCCTCCATACATATTAATAGTGGCAATAATTTCTGATATGGTTGGATTATGATTTGATCATTCTATGCTAATAGGCTCATTTATAGTATTCTCACTTGTACTCAACATTGTTCTCACCTTTTTCATGTCAGTGTTAATAATAACAGGAGAGATGGACAGAGCATATTTTATGCTCTTCCCAAAGGTCTTTATATTTTTTTTTTATCAACCTCAGGATGATATCTGGGCACAGACGTAACCTAACTTCCACATATGAGAAACAGGGAATGTAGGGGTTAGCACATACAGTTCATTCTTATACCTCTTTTGGGGTGTTGCTTCTTCTCTTAAAGTTCTAGCACCAATGTGGTAGATATTAGGCACAGATGAGTTTATATATAACTATTTCCCATGCACATAGTGTGTGTGTGTGTGTGTGTTGTGGTTTGATATATTGCATGGCCCATGAGTGACCTATAGGAAGTATGGACCTTGTTGAAGTAGGTGTGTCACTTCGGGTGTGAACTTAAGACCTTTTTACCTTAGCCCCCTGGAAGTCAATCTTCCACTACCAGCCTTCAGATGAAGACGTAGAACTCTCAGCTCTGCCTGTATCATGCCTGCCTAGATGCTGCCCTGCTATACCCTTGATGATGAAAGACTGAACCTCTGAACTTGTAAGCTGCCCCAATTAAATGCTGTCCTTGATAAGTCTTGCCTTGGTCATAGTGTCTGTTCACAACAGTAAAACCCTAAGTAGTATGTCATGTATGAATGTATGTACATATGTATATGTGTATTATGTATGTATATAATATACATGTATGTATATATTATGTTCATCATTTTTATAGGAAATTTTTATATTGAAAGCTAACCCAAAGATATCATTTTTCAACCATCTGTACTCAAAGCAGAAAAAAATTACGCCTGACTTATTGTCTTCTTTGTGATTATATCCATTATATAATATTCTACCAACAAGCATTAAGTTCTGTTTTTGATTCATAGCAGAGGAAATGAAGGCTGTAAAATTCATTCTTGGGAATAACTTTGTTTTTATTAAGTTCATCTTTTACATTGTTTTGGACGTCAAAACCTATATTTAAATTTTCTCCTTTTGTTTTACATTCTTAATAAATCAATTTCTCAAACAAGAGAGAAAGCCCATATTCTGAATTTATAATGTTCCTTTACTTTGAACATGACATTTTTTTAGTATTAAAGTACTACAATTTCTGAATAATGATTATAAGCCAAAAATGTTCTAGGCACTTTCCTTAAATTATAAAATCTAATTCTCAGAGTCTTTTGATATGAGGGTTATAGAATCTTCAATTTAAGTACTTTTTGACCATCAAATTAATTTTGAAACATGAGAGATAAATATTAAGAAATAAATCTTAGCCCTACTGGTCCTCCAGTTATATTCCATTGGTACTGAGGATTCTTCTTTTCTAAACATAAAAGAAAATACAGAATACTAGATAACAAAATATATTGAAATATTTATCTTTGAAGAATAAAAGTATTAACACTTTATATTTTGACAATATCCTTTTCTGATTTTCCCAATTCAATAAGAAAAAAATGCTAACAATTTAACAACAGACATTTATGTCTATAAAGTATTAATCTTGCTATTACACATTTATTTAATATTATGTTGCTAAGTGAAGTTTTTAAATATATTTATAGTAATTTTACCATATGCTCATTAATGAAGGTTTCTCATCTCACATTATGATTATTATTAAAATCTGTAAATGTTCATTATATTAATGGTTAGGTCTAATGTACTTTCCCTTCCACAGGTATTGAGGGAACTGAAGGAGTCCGATAATTCCACAGGATTTATAGTTATCTCACATCGGAGACAGTATCATTTCTGAAAAATAGACATTCTCTTTGCTATAAAAACATTTCTTTGAAGATGATTATTCACCAGGAATAATGTGAAATTGCATATTAAATGCATCTATGTTCTATAGGATATATGAAACTTATCATTTCCTTTTTATTTTATTTCAATTTGTATTTTTAAATTACAGTAAAAGTTTTTGCATCTCTATTATTAAAAATTACACTTTTTAAAAATCTATAGTTTCTACTTCTGTGGTATTTTTCAAAGACATTCTTTTCCTTTTAGGTTAAAATCATTTTCTACCACACCCGTCTCAACAACAAAAAGAAAATAAAATGTGTTAGCACTTACTCTTTGATGTTTATGATAATGTAGATGTTTATTACATAAGGAAGTTAAAGAATATATATATATATATTATATATATATAATATATTATAAAATTATATACATATACATATATCTATACATATATATATACATATATCTAGTGTGTGTGTGTGTGTAAATAAATATATATATATATTATATATATATATATATTATATATATAAGAGAGAGAGAGAGAGAGAGAGAGGAGCAGTTCCAAGGAGAGATATTTTGAGACTAATACAAAATTCAGTTATTTTAAATAAAACTTATACTATGTCTTCTTTTTTTTAAATGAAAAATTAGCACATACTATGATCCAGTTTTTCTCTATGGTATGCTTTAGTCAGGGTAATTGGTGGTCATATCACACAATATCATTTTAGTTTACAAATTATAATTTTAAATCTCAGTTTTGGTTGAATAGTTGAACAACAATTAGAACATGAGAACGTTCAGTGGTTACAGCTGGGCAGCCTGAAGCAAGATTATGTTTAAGGTTGTTCTTTGTTTTTCTGTATTTTAGCCCTTCTCCTTTATTTTTTTATACCTGTTTCCCTACATCCTCAAGGTTTCAGGCAGCAGCTCTGTGGAGCTGACAAGCAGAAAGTGATGATAAGGCACAAAGTTTTAAACATCTTTTGAACCCTGAGCTTTGTGTCTTTCTTAGTTTTTCATTCTCTTTTCTTCTGTCATTGGTCTCCAGAAATTAGTCTTTATTCCTTCCTGTTTGACTGATAGGTGGAACCAACTTTTTAGAATTGTTCAGCTAAGTAGACACAAACCTAGGAAGCTAATCTCATGCCTTCAATTTACATTGGAATTGATGGGAAATACTGACGAAATACTTTAGAGGAAATCAACCGAGATGATGTTAAAAAACTGATGAGAGGGGAATAATTCCGTAGTCAAAACGCTGATTTTTCTTGGACTGGACTGACCAAAGCAGTACAGGGATTACTTTCATTTCTTCCTTTATACAGAATGCTAAAGTAAGCTGCTTCATCAGATACAAATGCTTTTCTCAATCAGGGACTACACAAGGGAAGAAAGACATTATTTAACTCACGCATAGTTCTATTTCTGATTTAAATGCAGAATAAGATTCAAGAAAAGCTTAAAAGCTTAATAACTCATGCATTTACTGGAACTGAGGGACAAATTTTTGTTATTGACATTGGTCTGAAATTCCCTTAAGACTAATATTGTATATTTTCTGTTTAGTACCTTTGCTCAAAGATCCATTGTTCTTCATTTTCATCATTTATAAGATGAGGCTTTTGCCAGAATAATTCTTAGCAAGTATATTCTTGCAAAACTGAATTAATTTTTTTGTTTGATTTTTGCATAAAGACTAGGGGCCAGATGCTGGGATGAAAGCCTGCCAGTTCAGAGAGTCAGAGAAAGCACCCAGCTGACCTTCCTCCACTGCCAGTATCTCAAAAGGAAATTTGCCTTCTCCATGCCATCTAAAAAAGAAAAAAACCAACCCTCAATCTGAATGTTCCTCCCTCCTATTATATGTGCCTTTCATCCCTCCTCTGTTTCCCCCATTACACTCTATGTTTTTTCCCTATGTTCCTCTCTGTCAGTTGGTTGCTTGCTCCACCTCTTGACCTTTGGTTGACTTTATTTAATCCTGTTTACAGTAAACGAAAGCTATTGGATTAAAGGTATTTCCTGGGGCAAAAGCCATACCCAACAAGGAAAAGGTTTTTTTCAGGTAAGTAATATAATTGGGTTTTACAGTGTATCAAATATCTGCAAATTGTATATATATGTATAGTTATATATATACATGATATATGTATATAAGAAAATATACACACCAATGTATATATACACTTATTTATAATTAAAAATTTTTATTTGTATATATCTCAATATAATTATACACACATAATTATAAAAATATTATACAATTTATAACGGCAACATAATAAACATTTTAATATGTACTATAACATATGAAAAAAAAACACAACAACAAAATCAAAAAAACAGACAACCAAAAAACAAACTTTCTAAAATCCTCATCTCATTTCTCAGTTTTTTATGCGTATGTTATTTGTCTTGATCTAGAAGAGATGCAGGGCAGTATATTTTGGGAGGATAGTCTTAATTAAATCTTTTTTAGGAAAGATTTCTCCCGTTCACATTTCTGGTTACTCTAATTTTAAATTGCAGTGTGATAAAAAAAAAACAATTTACTGTGATACTCAAAATCTTGTGAGCATTGAAGACATGAGAAGCAGAGAGCTATTCTCTGTGATGACGTTAAAATACTTGTGAATAAATTCTTTGGTTAAGATTGATCAAAGATGCAGGTGATACAAATTTTTTTTCTTATAATGTGGTTTTCCTGAACAAATGAAATTTTTTTAAAAGAATAATCCCTCGATATTTTTTTTGTTTGAATCACATTATATCATTAGTCATCAGAAAAACTTTTGTATCAAATGTTTTTGATTTATCCAAATAAATAAATAACTGATTTTTTCTGATGGAATATTTTACAAAATTAAATATAATAATTTCTGTAATGCAGCATGCAGAAATGAAAGTCTTCAAATTTATAATTTAGGAGACCCAGATAATTTTTGTTGTGAGTTTATTTATTTTCTGTTGGATATTCTCTACCAAATACATTGAAAATACTGAGTTTAAGTCCATTATTTTATTCTTTTGAAAAATTTATTATTGTAATTTTATTAAAACAGTATTTATATTTTAAACATTTTCATAAACATTTGAAAAAAAATAGTTCTATTATTGGATTCTTAAAGAAGCTGTGCTACATTTCAGTATTATGAAAATTAGTTACTGGCATGAATGACTCAGGTTTGGTAATCAGCCAGTGAAAATTAAAATGAATATATGATTCAAGACAGATTTCAGCAAAGGGGCAGGAATGAAGGAGAGGGGGGGGAAAAAAAAAAAAAAAAGGAAGGAAATTTGAGGGGGGGCAGCTTGAAAAAAAACCATATAAGAAAATTCCTATTTATCTATTTTTTAAAATATATTTTTTTATTTTTAATTTTCACAATGCGTTTTTTCCTTTATATTAAAATTCAATGTTTTATCTAAATGTTTATCTGTAAATATTCTCAAGAAATTTTAAAATTTTACAACAAAATTTAAATTATTTATTTTCCCCCCCCTTTTTTATTTTTTGGGCTAAAAACAAAAAACATAATTTTTTTTTTGTAAAAAACTTAAAAAAATTTTAACTATTTTTTAAATTCATTTTTCTTTTATTTTAAAAAAAGAGGAAAAATTTTTCCTTAAATATAAACGAAAGACTTCAGGTTTTTTAACCCGTTTAATTTTACGGGCCTTAATTTACACATGTATGAACATCAACTACAGTAAAAGCCAAATTTTAGTGTTCTCAAATCAAAAATTTAATGGAATTTTTAAATTTTAGCATTTACCTCTCTATTAAAACACAATTTAACATTTCAGATACCCCAAAAAAAAGTTCCCTGAAAATAATTTTCCCTATTTCCAAATGAGATATTTAAAGACAATAAATGGGGAAAAAAGGGGTAATAAAGAAAAAGGGGAAAATTTTAAAGAGGTAGCAAGTCAGTGAAATTAAGACTATCTGTCTGGTTTTTCAAAATGTTCAAAGATAGTTTTTTAAAAAATTTTATTAAAATTTCGGTAAAAAAAAAAAGTGAAATTTTTTTTAAAAAATTTAGACCATTGGATGCCGGAAATAGAACAAAATAAGGGATATGTAACTAATTTTAATAATTAATAATTAAAGCACTTTTTCCTTAAAAAAATTGCTTTTGGAGACAAGTTGTTGAGGCTTTGCAAGTAACTTCAATGTTAAAAATAAAAAAGGGCTTCATACTGTGCTTTTGACCGGGGGCAAAATTTTTTTACACAGAAAAAAAATTAAAAATGGTTTTTTTTAAAAACCCAGGGGTCCTTTGTTTCAAACCCAATTAAATCAACCATTCCCTCCCCCAGGCTGGTGGGGGGATAAGAGCCCTTTTGGGGTTCGTCTACACATTTTTGCCATTTTTTAAACCCCCTTTTATAAAGATATACTGTAGGAAGAATCCTCCATACATCTCAACTGCCCCTTCATTTGCTGTCTACCCCAAAAACCATTCCAAAACTTCCTTTCATTTCCCCCCAAATTTTCCCTTACCAGCCCCCCACTTACATCATGTTTTCCCCCATGTTTTTTTCTCTTCCTAAGGTCATCTTTTTCCCTCTGGGACTTATCTTTCCCCCAAAACTTTGGGGTTTTTGGATTATAGCTTAGTTATTTTGGGACTTAACAGTAAATTCCAAGTAGTATTTACTTTTTTGTTTTTATTTGAAAAAACTAAATTAGGATGATTTTTTTCTAGTTTTACCCTTTTTTCTTCCCCCTTTTTAAAAAATTTAATGGCTAATATACTGCATTGATCCATATTTTTAAATCATACTTCGTTAAGGAAAATTTTTAGGTTTTTTAAATTTTTTGGGGAAAAAAAATTTTTGTTGAAAATTTTTTCCCCCGTGTGGGAATCCTTTGGCTAATCCCCCAAGGGTTTTTATTGGGGTCTTTGATAGATTAATTCTCATTTTTGAGGAACTGTCCCAATGATTTCCACAGTAGATGATCAGTGAAATTTCCCCTCAGCTAAAAAATTTTTTTCCCCCCTTTTTCCCCTATGTTTTCCGAAAAATCTGTCCCCTTGTTTTGTTGTTTTTAATTTTAGGTTCTTAATAAAACTTAGAAGTAGGGTTGCTGCAAAAAAATGACAGCAAGGTCCCTTTGCTCAAGATACACTTTGTTTGAACACAAATACAAAAGCTGGGGCCTACATAATCCCTTTCCCCCCCTTGCCGATCTTTGGTATGGGAAAAATACTCTGCTGAAGAAAATAAACCCACGCCAACAACGGGGGTTTATCTGAAATTGAGTATTTTTTTTTAAAAATGCTAGGGAAAAGGTGGCCCAAAAAATTTGGGGAAATAATGAACCAATAATGATTTGACTTAAAAACTTTCAAAGGATAAAAAATACATACCGACATCTTGAGTGATAGGAAACTGAGACTAAATACCCCCGGGACTTAATTAAAACCAAATGCGAAAGGGAAAAACCATTAATGACTTTTTGCTTTTCCCTTTTAGGGGCATTTTTATAAATTTAAAACAATTTTCCCTTACCCCCGATAGGAAAATATGTAGAGATCACAGCCACACTTTGGGGGAGGAAATAGTATTGTGCACCCTCCTAAATGAATATTTCCATTAATTCCTTCCCCCTTTGCTCAAAAAACCCCGGGGAAAGAGCAAAAAAAAGGTATAAGACCCCAGAAGGGAGGGGGGGGCCCAAAGAAATCAAAAACCCCCCTTTTAAAACCCTGGGAAAGTTCATAAAAAATTTACAAAAAATGAAGCGAAAGCAAGGCCTACATGAGTCCCAAAATCCTTGTCCCTTATCATAAATCCCGTTTACTGTTATTATGAATTCTTAGAAGGGAATGATGGTCTGTGACTATGAGCTTTTTTGGATCCCCTTTTTTGTTGTTTTTCTTTTTCTACTCAAATGTTTAGATTTTGATTTACTTTATAATTTTTTTTTTAGTATTTGTTAAATGAATGAATTAATAATGAAAAAACCTAGCCTTGAGGATTAGATAACAAAGAAAATGTCAGTTATATCTATGGGAAGGAAAAATTTGTTTTTTTTCCAGTAATGACACTGAGTATATCAAAAAATTTTTAGAAGGGCCCCTTTTTTTCGGAGTATTGCCAACAAAATTTATAGTGCCACAGTTATTTTTTTTATGTTTCCTTTATTTATAAGATTTGGTGGGGGTTGTTTTGTTTTTAAGCATGGTTTTATTTAGTTTTTGCAGAAATTATTGTTTTACATGTTTTTGTTTTTTTGGAAAAAATTTAAAATTTTTTGTAAGGGGGATGGGAGAATTTTGGAAACCTTGAAGGAGATAAAGTATATTTATTTTTTTTTTTTTTTTTTTTTTTTTTTTTTACCAAAAAAACAAGAAAATGTAAAAAAAAATAATAAGAATAAGGGTAAATTTTTGATTAAAAAATGGAAATGTTTAATGACTAGCAATAAAAAAACAATTAAACAAAAGAAAGAAAAAATAACTAATTGCCAAGTAGAAATATTTAAAAAAAAAAATGGAAATTTTAAAGACAACAATAAAAACAAAACCCAACCAAAACAAACCCCCTTAAATAAAAACAAAAAAAAAAAGGAAAAAAAAAAAAAAGGGTAGACCTAAAATTAAATACTTAAATACCACAAAGAAAAAATAATTTTTTTTTCCCTTTGATTTAAAACGGCGAGAAGAAAAAAAAAAGGAGGGAGGGGAGAAAGGGGGCTTCCTAAGTTGAATTAAATTGCTTGAATTACTTTGATTCTTTTATTTTAAGGAAATTAAAATTTTTTCCTCCCCCAGATTTTGGGAACTTTCTTTCTTGGGTTTTTAAAAAAATGAAATTTTTTAAAAAATTTAAATCGAGTTGTTTTGTGTTTTGGGAAATGGTTTGTGGTTTATCCCCAAAAGAAGAAAATTAAATTTGTGTCGGTTTTTAAAAATTGAACGTTTTTTTTTCTGTAAATTTGATAAAAAGGCCCCTTTTTTGGGTGGTTAGGAAAGTTTTCTAACATTTTTAAAACATCGATTGTGTTTTTAATTTTAAAAAAAAAGGAAAAAATTTTGTAAATTTTAAAAAAAGTTTTTTTCTGCTCTTGGGGAAAAGATATCCTGGTTGCAAAGAACGCATAAAAAAAGAATCTTTAAAAATTTGGCTTTTTTGTAAATTTAAATTTTTAAAATTTTAAAAAGGAGGGGGTTTTAGAAACATTTTTATTTTTTCAAAAAGTTGAAAAATTTGTAGTTTTTCTAGTTGGGAAAAAAAAGAAATTTAAATTCTTACAATTAAGGAAAAAGAAATTTTTTTTCTTTTTTTAAAATTTTTTTTAAAAAGAAATTTCCATGTTTTTTTTAACAAATTGGGAAAAAAAAATTTTCCTTTCCATTTTTTGGACATTAAAGTTTAATAAAATTTTAAAATTTTTTAAATTTTTTAAAAAAAAAGGGGAAAAATAAAAAATCAAACATTTTTTTTTCCTTTGGGTTTTTTTTTTTTGAAAAAAAAAAATTTAAATTTTTCCTTTGGAAAAAATACTTTTTCGTAAATTTTTATTTTTTTATTTTTAAAATTTTTTTTTCCACTAAGTTTCCTTTGTTTTATTTACATTTAAAATTTTTTGGATAAATTTTTTAACAAAAAAGTTTGAAAAAAAAATGAAAAGAAAAAAAAAAAAAATCCTTTTAATTAAAAAAAAAAAAAAAGAAGAAGGAAAAAAAAAAAAAACTTATTCCTCTTTTTTTAAAAAGGTCTCTTTAAAACATAAAAAATATATACTGAAAAAGGAATTTTTTAATAAAAAAGGGTTTGTAATCCAGGGTGACCCCTTAAGCCCCACATTTAATGGATAAACGTGGTTTAAAAAAAATTGGCTTAAAAAATTTAAAATAAAAAAGAAAAGAAAATTGCCGGGGGGTTTTTTTTTTTTTTTGTTGGGGTTTTTTAAAAAAAAAGGCAAAGAAAAACACAAAAAAACATTAGGTTTTTAGGCCCATTGGTAAAACCACAAAGAGGTTTTTACTGAAAAAACTAAAACTGGCAAAGTAAATAAATCAAAAAGGAAATTTAGGTTAAAGGAGAAAGGGGTTTTGGAAAAGGGGGACCCTCCCTTGAAGAATGGGGGGGAAGTGGGTTTTAGGAAAAAGTGGGGGGGGAGGGGGGAAAGAGGGAGAAAAGACTGGACTGTTAAAAAAAAAAAAAAAAAAAAAGATGTGGTTCCTTTCCCTGGGCCTCCCCTTGGAAAAAAAAAAATTTAAATTTCTTTAAAAACTTCCAGGTTAATAGAGGTTTGTTTTCCTTTACCTCTAGGAGATATTACAGGTAGGTCCCCTTAAACTGCCACCCAAAAGGATTTCCGAAATTAACTTCCCTCAAGGCCCCTTTTTTCCCCCTGGGTTTTTTTTTTCTTTTTTTTGGGGCTTTAGGAACCAAGGGGGAAATTTGAAGAAGCCCTTTTTTGATTGAAGGTTTTAAAATTTTAGGGGGGGATTTTTTCCTTTTTTAGGAGGAAGCTTTCCCGTATTAAAACAACAAAAAAAAAACAAAAAACGGTTTGTATTATTCTTTTTCCCCTGGGAAAATTTTTTTAAAAAAAAATTAAAAATTTTTTTAGAATTTCTTTAAGTTAATAAATTTTATGCCCCCAATTTTAAGCAATTACGGAAAATCCCCCGAAAATTTCCCGTTTTTTCTTGTGATTTAACCTTTTTAAAGGGTTTCGTTCCTACCCCCAAAATTCCCCTCTTTTAAAAAAATTTTTTTTTCTTTTGTTCCCTCTTTAAGAAATAAAATTATGTAATAATTAAAAAAAAATCCAGGTTTGAATGTTAAGTTTCATTTTAAAATTTTAAAATTGTCCCTGTTTTTTACCACTGGCCCCTTTTTTAGGGAAAATTTCTTTATTTGCACATTTTTTCTTGGGGTAAAAATAATCATTTTTTTTTTTCCCCTCCCTTTTTGGTTTGTTTTTATTTTAGGGGCATATTTCCTTGGCATTTTAAATTTTTTCATTTTTTAACAATTATTGTTTTTAAAAATGCTAAAAAAAAATGGGAAATTTTTTTTTCCTAAATTTACGGGGGATATTCTTTTGACGAAATATAAAACCCGGGTTGTGGGTTGCTTGGGTGTTTCCTAAAATTTTTTAAAATTCCTACCTCAAATTAAACCTTAAGTCTGTTTAAAAGTTAATTTTTTTTTTTTGTTGTTTTATTAAACATTTTCCCTTTAAAATAAAGTTTTTTTTGATGGGGTAATTTAAAATTTAAGTAAAAAGCCCCAAGATTTATTGAAAATTGTTTCTTTTAATTTTTTTTTTGTTTTTCTGTGTGAAAAAAAAAATAAAAAGAAAAGCCTCGATTTAAATGTTTTTTTATTTTAAAAATTTAAAGCATTTTAAACCCCCAAAAAAAATACCTTTATTTTTTTTTTTTTTTTAAGGCTTTCCTTTCCCCTTTCCCCTTGAAATGAATATCCCTCCCCCTTCCGGTTTATTTTACCCCCAAAACCCTCCCCCTTTCCAATTTTTTTTGGGGTAACATTCAAATAAGGGTTTCCCTAATTCTAACCCCCTTTTATTCGAGGAAAAAAGGGTCCCTCTGTGTCCAGTGGTTTTTTTTTGTGGCCCGGGTTCTGGGGGGAAATTATTTTTGCTTTATTTTCCCACTTTTTTTTTTAATCCCCAAATTCAAATTTTTTTGCCAAGAAAATTTATTTTATTGGCAACCCCCCAAAATAAATTATATTTCCCCTTTATTCGGAGCCAATGTTAAAAGGGTTTTGATGGGGAGAAAAAAGGGTCCCTTTTTTTTTTATGTTTTTTTGGTTGGAATTTTTAAAAAATTCTTTTTATCCCCCCCCCCCCCCCCCCCCCCCCCCCCCCCCCCCCCCCCCCCCCCCCCCCTTTTTTTTTTTTTTTTTTTTTTTTTTTTTTTTTTTTTTTTTTTTTTTTTTTTTTTTTTTTTTTTTTTTTTTTTTTTCCAAAATTTAAAACCCGGGCCCCGAAAAAAAAATTCCCCAAACACTTTGGCATCCTTTTAAAAAAAGTGAGAATTTTAAAAATAAACCCAAAAAAAAACTATAGATTCTAAACAAAAATTCAAGAAAAGTATAAGAATAACCTCTTACTATAAAAATTTATTGACATTTTGAATTTCCCTTTAGCATTGTTATTTTCTGTTAGTACGAAGTTTTTTATTTCACTTTAAGATATTTCCAGATATTCTTAAAATTTTTGAAATGATTAATTTTTGGATTAAAACTGGGGCAATCTATAAAACCCATTAAAGGTCAGAGAAGCCCATTACCTTTTTCCCGCAATCAAAAAGGAAAAAAAAAAAAAAAAAGAGGTTGTTTATTTACTTTTCAGGAATATGGAGGTACAGGCTAAGCCAATAATTTTTTCATAATATAAGGTTTTACAGGTGACAATACTCAATGATAATATAATATCAATATACAGATAAGAATAAGAAATTACCCCAATTTTGTATTAAATTATTTAATATTAATAATTTTATAAATATTATAATAATTATAACCTAAAAAATAATTTAACTAATTGGGAAACAATAACTGAATGTCTAAATATGAAAAAACCAAAAAAATCAAACAAACGAAACAAACAAACTTCTAAAACCACCTTCTCACATTAGGGATGTTATTTCTTGATTAGAAATCGGGCATATTTTGGGTGCTAAAAAACTTTAAAATTTTGCGTTCATTCTGGTTATTATTTTAATTGCAGTGTGATAAAAAAAAAATTTACTTGATACTCAAATCTGTGACATTGAGACATGAGACAAGAGTTCTCTGGAGACTTAAATACGTGAAAAATTCTTTGGTTAAGATTGTCTAGATGCAGGTGATACAATTTTTTTCTATAATGTGGTTTTCCTGAACAAAGAAATAGTTTAAAGAATAATCCCTATATTTATTGTTTGATCACATTTATCTAGTCATCAGAAAGTGTTCAAATGTTTTTGATTTATCAAATAAATAAATAATGATTTTTTTCTGATGGAATATATTACAAAACTTAAATATAATAATTTCTGTAAATGCAGCATGCAGAAATGAAGTCTTCTAACTTATAATTTAGGAGACCCAGATAATTTTTGTGTGTGAGTTATTATTTTCCTGTTGGGATATTCTCTACAAATATCATTGAAAATACTGAGTTTAAGTCCATTGATTTTATTCTTTTGAATAATTATTATGTAATTTTATATTAAAACAGTATTTATATTTTAAACATTTCATAAACATTTGAAAAAAGAATAGTTCTATTATTTGGATTCTTTAAGAAGCTGTGCTACATTTCAGTATTAGAATAATTAGTTACCTGGCATGAATGAGCTCAGGTTTGGTAATCAGCACAGTGAAAATTAAATGAATATATGATTCAAGACAGATTTCAGCAAAGAGGCAGAGAATGAAGGAGAGAGGGAGAAAAGAAAGGAATGGAAAGTTCTGATGGAGGGGCAGTCTTGTAAAATCATCAGTATAAGTAAATATTACCTATATTATCTATTTCTCTTAAAATATCATATTTTTCATGCTATGCACTTGTTCACAATGCTGTTTTTTCCATTATATTAAAAATGTCAATGTTTTATCTGTAAATGCTTTATCTGTAAAATATTCTCAATGATAATTTCTAGAAACTTTTACAACTATTGTATAATATATTTATCTATCCATCCCCATTTTATAGTTTTGATAGCTAAAATGACAAAAATACATAATTATTTTTAGTAGAATACATTAAAAAAACTCAACTATTTTACTTAAATTCATTTGTTCTCTAGTAGTTTAAAAAGAGGAAAAATATTTTCCTTAAATAGTAAACAGTAAAGACTTCAGGTTTTCTGAACAGCTTCTAACTTCTACAGCTACTTAATTTGACATCATCGTATGAACATCAACTACAGTAAATAGCACAGCATTTTAGTGTTCTCAAGTCTAACATTGATATATGGAAGTGTTAATATTGTTAGCATTTACCTCTCTCAGTTGAAAACACAATTTCAACATTTCAGCAATACACACAAAAAAGTCTGCCTGAAAAAGTAATGTTCCGTATGTTCCAATATGATGATATCTAAAGACAATAAAATGTGGCAACAGGATAAATCAAAGAGAAGAGGAAATTTATAGAGGTAGCAAGTCAGTGTAATTAAGACAGTATTCTGTCTGGTATTGCAATATGGTTACACAAGACTATGCATTTTTAAAAATTCATTAAAATTTACAGGATAAAAATTAAAAAGATGAAATCTTATTTTAAGAAATTAGTACCATCTAGGATGCCAGGAACTATAGAATGCAAAAGTGAATGGGAATATGTAACTTAATTGTATAATAATTAAATAATTAAAGCTACTTTTTCCTTAAAGAAAATTGCTTTTGGAGACATAGTTGATGAGGACTTCTGCAAGTACACTTGCAATGTTACTCAGTACAACAAGGCTATCATACTGTGCTTATTGACCTGGGGCACACATTTGTTACACAGAAAACAGAATTAAAAATGGTTGTTTTAAAAGTCCCATGGGGTCTCTTTGCTTCAAAACTCAATTAAATACAATCCATTCCCAGTACCACAGGCTGGTGGGTGATAAGAGATGCCCATTTGGGATTCTGTCTACCACATTATTTGCTCATTTATTTAAACCACCTTCATAAATGTATATACTGTAGGAAGAATCCTCCATACCATCTCTAACTGCCCTTCATTCTAGCTGTCTATCCCCATATTCCATTCCATAACTTCCTTTCATTCTCCCTCCAACTTGTTCCTCTTACTCTAGCCCCCCCACTTACATCATGTATTCCTATGTTATTTCTCATTCCTGATGAGGTCTATCTGTTCCCTCTGGGATCTTACTCTTTACCTACACTTTGTGGTTCTATGGATTATAGCTTAGTTATTATTGACTTAACAGCTGATATCCAAGTAGTATTTACTTATTTGTTTATATTTGTAATATCTCAATTAGGATGATTTTTTTCTAGTTATACCCATTTGCTTGCCCTTTTTTAAATTTAATGGCTACATACTACTGCATTGTATACCATATTTCTTTATACATACTTCTGTTAAGGAATATCTAGGTTGTTTACAATTTCTGGCAATGAATATAGTTGTACATGTTTCTCAGTAGTAGAATCCTTTGGCTACATGCCCTAATGTGTTATAGTTGGATCTTTGATAGATTAATTCTCATCTTTCTGAGGAACTGTCACAATGATTTCCACAGTAGATGTATCAGTGTACATTCCCATCAGCTAAGAAGTCATTTCCCTCTTATTCCATATGCTTACCAGCAAGATCTGTCACTTGTTTTGTTGATCCTATATATTCTTATGGTTCTTAAATGAAGTCTTAGAATGTAGGTTGCTGTCAACAAACTGACAGCAAGGTCCCTTTGCTCAAGACTACACATAGTTTGAACACAGACATACAGAGCTGGTGCCTACATAATGCCTTCACCCCTGTATGCCAGCATCTTTGGTATAGGAAGATACTCTGCATGCTAAGAAAAGTAAACCCACAGCCAACAACAGGGCGTTTATCTGCAATGATGTATTGATTGCATATATGCTAGGGTAATGGTGGACCAAAGCTTCTGGAAGTAATGAACCAATAACTGATTTGACTTAAAACTCATACAAAGAGATATAATACATACCTGACACTACTTGAGTGACTAGGAAACTGAGACTAAATATCCCAGGGACTTAATATAAAACCAAATAGCAGCAATGCAATGACCATTAATGACATTCTGCTATACTCTTCAGTGCATTATTATCAATAAAACAACTTCCTCTTACACCTGATAGGAGCATATGTAGAGACTCACAGCCACACATTGGGCAGAGAATGATGAGTAATTGTAGCACACACTCCTAAATGGAATATATCCATTAAATTCCATTCCTCTTTGCTCAGAGAAACCTGGAGAAGAGAGCAGAAAGAGTATAAGAGCCAGAAGGGAGGGAGGGCACCAAGAAATCAACACCCTCTAAATGAGCATGTGGAAAGTTCATATTAATTCACAGAGACTGAAGCAGTAAACGCAAGGCCTACATGAGTCTCCAACAGATCCTGTGTGCTTATCATATAACTCCCAGTTTACTGTTATTATGAAATTCTTGAGTAAGAGAATGAGTGTGTCTGTGACTAGTGAGCCTTCTCTTGGATACCTTTTTATGTTGATTTCTCTTGTTCTACTCAGAAGTGATAGATTTTGATTTACTTTATAATTTATTTTGTAGTATTTGTTAAATGAATGAATTAATGAATGAATGAATACCTAGCCTTGAGGATATACGATAACAAGAGAAATGTCAGTTATATCTGATGGGAGAGGTAAATTAGTTTTCTCCAGTAGAGTGACACTGAGTATATCAACAAATTTAGAAGAGGCCTTTTGTTCAGGAGTAGTTGCCAACATATGATAGATGCCACAGTTATTATTTTATATGTGTTCCTTTATTTATATAGAGTTTGGTGGGGATTGTGTTTGTTTTTAAGCATGGTTTCATTTAGTTTTTGCAGAAATTATTGTTTTACCATGTTTTTGTTTATTTTTGAGAAAGAATTTAAATTGTGTAAGGAGGGATGAGGAGAATTTCTGGAAAGCCTTGAAGGAGATAAAGTATATGAAACTAAAGATATGTAGAATAAATAAATAAATAAAGGAAATATGCTATTTTTAGAGTTAAAGTTGACCCATGACATTTGACCCTTGAATCTAGTTTCTTATTCTCATTAATAAAACAATTGACATATTGTAAAAGAAAAATAATAACTGACTTATGACGAGCTAGAATATATATTGATTCAAAAAGTGAGAACATGTTTAATGACTAGACAATAGAAAAACATATTAATGCAACAGACACCCAGAAGCCATCAGAAGGTACACATAATTGCCAATGTTGAAATATTTACCAATAAAATTAAGTGGTATTGAATTAAAATTCAAAGTACTCAGTACACATACACAAACAGACACACACACATACACACACTTTCTCTCTCAGAATAACACAAAGAGAGAGAGAGAGAGAGAGAGAGGAGGGAGGGAGAGAGAGAGAGAGAGAGTCTGACCTATGGCTGGTAAATTAAATCTAGCTTGGAAGTACTTTGCAATTCTTAAATGTAGGAAATATATTTTTTTTTTCCTCCCTTAGATGGGTAACATTCATGGCTTGAGTTTTCATACATGAAATTAAATAATCCTAAAGGTCAGTGTAGCTCTCTTGCCTGTTAGAATCCATGGGTGTGCTTCATCAATAAGATTGAATATAATTGTGTCTTGAGTACTTACTTTGATTCTTTTTATTTCCCTAACGCTGAGAACTGGACTAAGGCTTTCATGCCTGTCAGGAAAGCTCTCTACCACTGATTTGGTAGCACTAGTTCCTTGACTTGTGGTTTTTAAATGAAATAGGTAGCTGAATATTTTGTTAAATAAATTAAAGTCTGCTTTTAGTTGTTGTTGCTGTTGTTGACAGGATGAGTTCCTGTGGTTTAGTCCACAGCACAGCAATGAAACCAATTAGAGAGTCGTGTCAGGTTAGTAAATTTGGATCGTTTTCTTTCTTTCTGTAAATTTAAGATTATTATAATAGTCACCTTCTAAAGTTGAGGTGGCTTAGACTTCATTTTTGCATTATCTTCTAACAATTTCTGTAAAACATACTGGATTGTCAAGTTCTTCTAGATTTGAATAGAAAGAAATATAATTACTGTACAATTCAATGAAAATGATTTTTTTCTCTGCATAACATTGGGAGAAAAGATCATCAACTGGCATTGAACAAAGAATCTGCATATAAAAAAGACATACATTTAGTCAAACATTTTGGACATAAAGTTTTATAGTACAATGTTACAATAAAATATTAATAAAAGGAGAGGAGATTTAAAAGTCAGAAACATGTATATATAGTTTGTCAAAAAGATAATGAAAATTTGCTGATGTTTCTAGCTTGGAGAAAAACAAAGAAATTTTATTCTATGATCAGAGTTAAAGGAAATGAACCTGTACTGATTATATGAGTCAATTTTAATATTTTTTATCAAAATTGATTTCACATAAGTTTAATCCTCAAGTAGATATTACATAAAATGGAAAATAAAATTTTCCTGATTACCAGTTGTATTGAGATCATTGAAATGTATTCAATCATCTTTACAAATCTTTTAAATTAGTCAAAAGACAGATTTGAGTTAATAATAAAAACTACAAACTTATTCTTTCTCTTCCTCTCTCTGTGCCTTCCTCTTTTATAGCAGTAGTTCAATTATATACCTGATAATACTTGTCGTTAATTTTTATTTCTTTTATTTAAAATAGATTTTTTTTTCTCACCACTCTCATGTTTTCTGCTTTGTTGACTCTTCACAGTTCCTCCCCACCTCCCATCTTTTATGGATCCAACGTTGTCTTTAACAAAATTGCTTTGAAAGGAAATAAATAAAAAAGAAAAGAAATACAAGAAAAGAAAATCCAATATATTAGATATGGAAAAATACAAACAAAAGAAGAAGCAAGAAAGAAACACAAAAAACATATATAGGTGCAGAAAACTACTTGTTGGTATACACAAGAGTCTACTGAAAACACTAAACTGCAAGTCATAATACATGCAAAAAGGAATTGTAAGGTAAAAAAGGATATATGTAAATCCTGGTAGGGGTGACATCCTCTTGAAGACACCACTTGAAGTGAGATGAGGAACTGTGGAATGGGAGCAACTATGAGGGGAGCAATGACTGGACTGTAAAAAATTAAAAGTAATATATATGTATATGTACCTGTGCCTGTGCCTGTGCCTGTGCCTGTGCCTGTGCCTGTGCCTGTGCCTGTATATGTATGTATATAAGGTTCAACATGACATTATCACATAGGAACCTCCAAAGTTACTATTGAGTTTGTTTTCCATTGAGTACCTACTTCCAGGTATGAATACTCACTTTAAGAGTAGAGATCTCTCAGACACTGAACCACCAACTAGCAGCATAAAGGAGCTGGTCCGAAAGCCCTGACACATAACATAGCACAGGAATGCCTGGTCTGGCCTCAGTGGGAGATGTGCTTAACCTTTGAGAGACTTGAGGACCCAGGGAGTGAGGGGGTCTGGAAGAGGGGACATCCTCTTGAAGATAGCGGGGGGAGGAGGAATGGGTTGAGGAAATGTGGGAGGGGGACTGGGACCTGGAGGGAGATAATGACTGGACTGTTTAAAACAAAACAAAACAAAACAAAACAAAAGAGTAGTAGTTCCTTTCCCCATGGAAACCTCCCTTGAGAAAAAAAAAAAATTAATTCTTTAGGAGATAACTTCTAGGTTAGGGATGAGAGGATGTGTTCACTGCTCCATTTACCTCTAGGACGCCATATGGTACAGAGTAGTGCATGCCCTGTGATTACTGCTCCAGTGTCTCTCAATTCATGTGTATTTCAATCCTGTTAAATTAATGGGTTTCGTTCCCTCAATGGCCCCCATTCCCTCTGGTTCTTACTTTCTTTTGTCTTTTTGTTTCCTCTTCTAGAGTAACCCTATGGGTAATAATGATGAAGACATGCCATTTCTGTCTGATTGTTCCAAGGTCTCTCATTCTCTACACATTTTCCAGTTGTGGGTCTCTGTATTTGTTACCATCTGCTTCAGGAGGAAGCTTCTCTGATGATGACTGACAAAGGCATTGATCTATGAGTATAAATGAAGGTCATTAGGAATACTTTTTGGTTTGTTATTCATTCTTAGACATATTTCCCTGGGCATCTAGAGTAGGTTCTTCGTCACTCAAGCAGTGTCAGATGTGAGGACTATCTTGTAGAATGGTCTTTAAGTCAAATCAGATATTAGTTATGTACCTCAATAAGCTTTGTATCATCTTTACATGAACACATCTCACAGGCAAGATACCACTGAAAATCAAGCAGTTTGTGGTTTGCTTGGTGATTACATCCCTATTTTGATGGTTTGCAGACTTCCTACCCTCTTTAAATGCCGAGACATCAGTCATGTTTGGAAGAAAGTTATTCTTTCTTGTTGTTACTAAAACATCTCTTATAATGAAGTAAATTATTCATGATGAATAATTAAATGTTAATAAGTATGCACAGGAATAATTGAATGATTATGTTTCATTTATAATTATATTATTTATAGTATGTCCCTGTGTGTTTATATACACACAACAGATGCAGCCTCCTATTTAGTTTACTGTGGAATTTCTTTATTTGCATTTCATTTTGCATCTTGGAGCTCAAAACATTACTCATTTTTCTGTTCTTCTTCAGGTCCCTTTCTTTGCATTTGACTCCTTGTTATACTATGGACATATCTCTCCTTCAGTGTTCATTTTACCAAATTCTTTCATTTTCCTAACAATTATTGTTTTTAACATATAGCTAAAATAATATGGAATTTTTTATTCCTAATTTTCCACTGGGTTGATATTACTTTCTGACTGAAATATGAGTCCTTTCTGTGGTCTCAGTGCCCCTTGTCTGTGGCTGTGTTGCCTGAAATTATTTAGCTACTGCTTCCTTGACCTCAGAATTCAACCTTGAATGTCTGTCTTGAACAAGTAATCAATTTTCAGTTTTTTATAGCCTTAAGAAAATTTCAAAATATTCAATATTGGCATTCTCCTATATTAATAATAATACAGTTTTCTTCTGATACAAAGGAGCTCACATGTTCAAAAGTTTTAGAGTGAAAGACTGATTGCACACAAGATCTGTGCATTGAATCATCTGTTTCTTTTAAATGTTTGTTTCTTTGTTAAGAACTGTTGCTAGAAATAAACAAATATAAAAATGAAAAGCCATCGACTGAGAATGTATTTACAAAATACAGGTCATGTAAATAAATAGTATCAAAAGAATCATTCTTAAGCCTCTACATAGAAAACCATACAACTTAGTATTTTATTGAATATTAAATTTTTTATATTGCAAATGATATCTCCTTTCCCAGTTTCCCCTCTGGAAATGCCTAATCCCATCCCTCCTCCTCCTGCTTCTATGAGGGTGCTCCCCTGCACACCCACTGAATCCCTCCTCCCTGCCCTAGGATTCCTCTATACTGGGGCATCAAGCATTCACAGGATCAAGGGCCTCTCTTCCCATTGATATCTGACAAGGCCATCCTCTGCTATATATGCAGACGGATACATGGGTCCCTCCATGTGTACTCTTTGGTTGATGGTTTAGTTCCTGTGAGCTCTGGGAGGTCTGGTTAGTTGATATTGTTGTTCTTCCTATGGGGTTGTTCTTCAGTTCCTTCAGTCCTTTCTCTAACTCCTCCTTTGGGGACCCTGTGCTAAGTCTGATGGTTGGCTGCAAGCAACCACCTCTGTATTTGTCAGGCTCTAGCAGAGCCTCTCAGAAGATAGTTATATCAGGGTCCAGTCAGCATGCACTTCTTGGCATGCACAATAGTGTCAGGGTTTGATGACTGGCATGCACAATAGTGTCAGGGTTTGATGACTGGGATGGATCCCCAGGTGGAGCAGTCTCTGAATGGTCTTTCTTTCAATCTCTGTTCCACACTACGCATAGAAATTCCAAACACTTTAGTACATACCTTAAAAAAAGATGAGAATATAAAATAAACAAACAAAAAAACTATATGAACAAGCACAATATAATATGTTATCAGGTATGTAAAATCTCAGACAATAATGGGATACTAGAAAAACAACCATATTAGAATAGCCAAAGATCAGAACACTGACAACACCCAAACTGCATCATCTATCATCAACAAGAGAAAGAACTAAACACTGTCAGTACTCCTTGACTTTGCCTGACAGATGTAAAGACTTAGGAAAATTCACAAATAACATCACCAGCACCAACACAAATAACAAGGCCACAATCAGCAATGTCAGTCAAAATTACCAGCACTACTAAGATATAGATAACATATTATCTATTATGGAGATTAACAGATAAACTGGCACAGAAGGAAAATGAATTCCTACTCAATACTCCTCCAAAATGAACTATCAAGGAGTCAAAATACCTGAAACAAAAGGCATACTATTAAATGAAAGAAGTCAGTCTATATATTCTGTGAAACCCATTGTCGGATTAACTTGGATTCTGAGAATCTCAAACAATTATTTTAAATTAAATTAAATTAAATAAATTAAATTAAATTAGCAGCTTGCACTAGGATTCACAAACATGAAAAAATGAATACTTAAGGCTAAGACTTTTGGAATAGTGAAAATTGGATACATACCATTTTAATTTTTTCAAACCCATTCCTAAGAATCACTTCAGTGTAAGCTATCTACTGAGTGTGAGACGATGTTGCTTATGGACTCAATGATTCTGGCTATTGACAAATGAAAGAACAGGTAACTATGAAACATTAGAGTTTCTCCCCTGTTAATGTTGTTGTGAATCTAAAATTATTTTAAAAGAGGTAACCTCTGAAAAGTAGTGGTATTTTTTCCAGCACTGTTGTGTACAGGTTTGTTGTTTTCCACCTGATAATACTCATACACAATTTTTTATCAGAAGCATTGCTTAATTGGCGACATGCTCTAGCTGGACTGGAATGGGGGATGTTGCATGACAGAATCTCAGCAACTGTCATGTCTAACTTTGATCTTTTAAAATGACATCTGCCAGGCGTTCCTACTGAGAAGTCAACATTCCTGTTTTAATTTATAAGGAATATGTTGTGATATATTTATAAACATTAAAAAGTCACAGTTGTCTAGCTTTGATCTGGTGATTTTAGCACACATTGTTTTTATCTGTTTGCATTACTCCCATATCTACTCAGTTCTCTATTCCAACAAAGAACAATCCTCTGTAGTGTACGTATGTATCATGTTTCAATTAGGTCAATAAGCAACTATATGCACACACACACACACACACACATACACACATACACAAACACACACAAACACACACACAAACACACACACAAACATTGTTCTTAAATGTCAAGTAATTTTTCCATAATGAAAATGGAATGAAGTATAGAAATGGAGAAGAGAGACCCAAAGTTCAAAGCAGATATAAGGAAGGAGGAAACTCTTCAGAAGCAGCATAGTTGAACTGGCATTGTAAGCACTAAAGTGACTTCATGGGAGTCACATATAAAGAAATATGAGATGTTATATTTCTGGAGAGCCAAAGTGGAGTTATGTGTCATTTAGGGTACTAAAGGATATCAAATTATGATTATTTTCTCTATTTATAAAGTAAAATTACTTTTGATTGAATAGATATGTTTATTTGTGATGATTCATATAAATTTATTATAATTGTCTGCAAAATTAGTAATGAAGATCTAAATTATTAACTAATTGATATTTTGTGGAGTCCAGCTTCATTTCCATTTGGGTTTTTGCCAGTATTTCTATTTATTGAATTCTAGTTCACATTCACATTGTCTTTCAGATTTCATTCTGTTTATTTGTGTTGGATTATTTCATTTATGCCTAATCTAAATTTATTTAGGTGATTTTGGTCTGTTAAAATGCTTGAAACTCTTTGAGAATATTTATTTATTTATTTATTATTTATTTATTTAGTAAATGCTTCTTTCCCCTTTTTATTGGATATTTTAATTTATTTACATTTCAGATGTCATTCCTTTTCCCATTTCCCCTCCTAGAACCTCCTTATCCCATCCTTCCCTCCTCCTGTTTGTTTTTATACCATTTTAATTACATGCAAGTATTAAGGTCAGTTCTAGGTTGACAAACTAGCAATTAACTAGATGCAAATATTCAAGGAATAAGCAAGACAATAAACACCAATAGTCAAAGTACATGCAAGGCAATAAACAAAATTCTGTGAACATTCCCATGATCATTGTTTCTAATGGCTTATCAGGATGAGCAAAATATCTGAGCCAACTTCCCTGTCCTAGCCCAAAGTCATTTTTATGTCTGAAGCCTACTTCCTTGTTGTAACCTAAAATTTAGATTCCTGCTGAAATTACCTCTTTGTTCTCACCTAAAATTAAGATTCCTGTCTGAAATTACCTTTGTCCTAGCCTAGTATTTAGATTTCTGCCTGAAATTACTTCTTTGTTCTAGCCTAAGATTTAGACTCCTGCCTGAAGTTCACTTCTTGTCCTTGGCCAATGTCATATTCCTGCCAAGCAGCCTATTTCCTTGTCCTTGGCCCATGTCAGATTCTTGCCACGCAGACCCAAAGGCTCTCTGCCTCTCTCCCTTTTTTATTTCATAAACAAGATGGAGTCTATCTTAGATTATTCTGCCAAGAATGCCTTCCTTACCTGTCATGGAATATTTATTATCAAAAGCAATGTATTTGTGTTTTACATTGGTAAGGCTCTGTGTAAAATCTTACCCATCCTTGGCTTGCCAGCCTGTTAAATTAATAACTCTGTCTGGGGGTCCACTTTCAGTTTCAAATGATGTACTTTGGCTGCCAACATGTTGATGTTAAAGACAATCTTTAACAAGATGGGCCGGAATAAAAGTATTCCAGGACAAAAAGGGCTAGCATGATCAAGCTAAATATGCCATTCTTGAAGCTTGACCAAAATAGAAATACTGACTTCAGGCCATGGGTAATTTTATCTGCAGTATCTTCTGCATCAATGCTCAGCAGAGCAGCATTCTTGAAATTCATAAACTCACTATGTAAAGTTAAAACATTTAGGTGAAGGCTTGAGAATATTTATAATTGTTTTTTTTAATTCTATATGCTGAAAAACCTTTTAGTGGTTCCTTTTGGATCCCTGACCACAAGAATGGAGGAATGGATAAATGGGATAACATTTGAAATGTAAATAAAACAAATCTCCAAGAAAAAAAAGAAGAATGGTGATTTGAGGAGGGACTATGGTAATTTAGAATTTCATAGTGCTTGTAATTTTGTAATAGGAACCCATCTAGAGCTTTTTGTTTGTTTGTTATTTTTAGTTCTCTTTGTTTAATTACACATGTAGAAAGTTAAGCTGGATAAAAGAGAAGGTCATCATCAAGGTTATTCATTAGTCAGCCCGTGAAAGGTCTGTGATATTTGGGGTGTCCTACTCTGTGGGTCGTGTGGTGAAGAGTAATGTGGGGTGCCCCAAGTGGTAGAATTTCCCACGATGGCAGGAGTAAAAGACTTTGTGTTTTGTCTCTTACCCTGTCATTTGTCATGTTCCAAGTGTTTTAGTTAACTGATAAGTCCTGTGTATAGACAAAGGGAAGAGGATCCCCAGGTAGATGCGGGAGCTGATAGGATAACTTGGGCCTCTTTTCTTGACAGTGACTTGTGTAGGGCACTGCGGGAAATCCCTGGAGCAATAGAGGTGGTAGTGGAGATAGAAAAGACAGTGGTTTGTTATTTGAGTGCCTGGTATTTCTATTCTTGATCTTTGAAGAGGAACAGTTGTTGAAATCCTAGAGGTATTCATGGCAGGCACACATGGCAGCAAAAATGATTTTTAATTAATCATTTTATTTATTAACATATCAAATGTTGCCCCCCTTCCTGGTCACGCCAGCTACAAGGTCTTCATTCTCCCTCTCCTTTGCTTCTGAGATGGCACTCCCCAACCCACTCTCCCTTTCCCACCTGACCCCTGTAGCATCCCCTTTCCCAGGGGCATCAAGATTCTATAGGATTAAACACATCCACTTCCACTGAGTCTAGGCAAGGCAGTCCTCTGCTACATATGTAGCAGGGGCCATGCACCAGCCCTTCCATGATCTTTGGTTGGCAGCCTAATCACTGGGATCTCTGAGGGATAGTTGATACTGATGTTCTTCCTATGGGGTTGCAATCCTCTTCACTTCCTTTAGTCCTTCCCTAAGTCTTCCATAGGGGTTCCTAAACTCAGTCCAATGATTGGCTGTAAGTATCTGCATCTGTCTCAGTCAGCTCCTGGTTGAGGCTCTCAGAGGTCTGCCATCCTAGCTAGGCTCCTACTGCAAGCACAATACGGCATCAGTCATAGTTTAGGGGTTTGGTGCCTCTGCATAGAATGGATCCCAAGTTGGGCCAACCCCTGGATGGTTTTTCCTTCAGTCTCTGCCTCATTTTTAGTGCTGCATTTCCTTTAGATAGGAACAATTCTAGATTAAGAATTTTGAAGATTGGTGGGTGGCCCCATGACTCAAATTGGGTCCATATCTATCTACGGGAGGTGATCTCTTCAGGTTCTATCTCCCTACTTTTGAGCATTTTGATCATCATCATTGGGTTCTGGGGGCCTCTCACATACAGTGTGAGACTGGTACTTTCAAGTGGTTTCCCCACTTCCTCACCCCACACTGCTATATTTTTCTATTCATTCTCCAAGCCCTCTGGACTTTTCTCCTGTCTCCTCCACATCTGTGTCCTGTGATTATTTTGTTCCCCTTTCTAAATGTCTTTGAAGTAGCCAAAGTTGGGCCCTCTTGTTAAGATTCACATGATCTGTGAGTTGTATCTCGGATATTCTGAACTTTTTGGCTAATATCCGCTTATCAGTGAGTACATATCATGTATGTCCTTTTGGGTTTGGGTTACCTCTCAGGATGATATTTTCTAGTTCCATCCATTTGCCTGCAAAATTCATTATGTCCTCATTTTTAATAGCTTAATAGTATTCTAAAAGAAAACGAACCAGATTTTCTGTATCCATTCTTCCATAGAGGGATATGGGGGTTGTTTCCAGTTTCTGGCTATTATAAATAAGGCTGCTATGAACATAGTGGAGCATATGTACTTATGGTATGGTAGATCATCTTTTTGAGTATATGCCCAGAAGTGGTATAGTTTGGTCTTCAGGTAGAACTATTTCCAATTTTATGAGGAACCACCAGATTGATTTCCAGAGTGCTTGCACCTGTTTGCAATACCACCATCAATGAAGGAGTGTTCTTTTCTCCATATCCTCACTCAGGAGGTTCACTGAGTTTTTGAACTTAGCCATTCTGATTGGTGTAAGGTGGAATCTCAGAGTTCTTTTGATTTGGATTTGGTGATGACTAAGAATTAAGAACATATAAGTCTTTCTAAGATATTAGAGATTCCTCTACTGAAAATACTCTCTTTAGTTCTGCACCACATTTTTATTTGGCTTATTTCATTTCTTAGAGTGTAACTTCTTGAGTTCTTTATACATTTCTTATATTAGCCCTCTGTCTGATTTAAGGGTTGTGAAAACCTTTTCTTATATGCAGGCTGCCATTTTGTCCTATTGACAGTGTGCTTTTCCTTATAGAAACTTTTCAGTTTCAAGAAGTTTCATTTATCAATAACTCATGCCAAGACTGAGCCATTGGTGTCATATTCAGGAAATTGACTCCAGTTTCAATGCATTCAAGGTTATTTCCCACTTTCTCTTCTATAAGACTTAGTGTATCCAGTTTTATGTTGAGATCCTTGATCCACTTGGACTTATGTTTTGTCCAGGGTGATAAATATGGATCTATTTGCATTCTTCTACATGCAGACATACAGTAAAACCAGCACCATTGTTTTGAAGGTGCTTTCTTTTATCCATTGTATACTTTTGTCTTCTTTGTTAAAATCAAGTGTTCATAGATGTGTGTCTTTATTTGTGGGTCTTTGATTTAATTACATTGATCATCTGTCTGTTTCTGTACCAATAACAAACATTTATTTTTTTATCTCTGTTGCTCTGTAGTACAGCTTAAGATAAGGGATGCTGATTTTTCCAGATGTTCTTTGGGTGTTCAGGATTGTTTTTGCTATCCTTGATGTTTTGCCTTTCCATACGTAGTTAAGAATTAGTCTTTCTAGTTCTGTAAAATTTGCATTGTAATTTTTACAGAGGTGGCATTTATCTGTGAATTGCTTTTGGTACAATGGCCATTTTTATCTATTTTCATAGATTCTTCACTTGATCTTAGCCAAATGTTGAGAAGCGATTTTTTTCATAGATTCTTATCCATGAGCATGAGAGATCTTTTCATGTTCTGATATCTTCTTTAGTTTATTTCTCTAGGGACTTGAAGTTCTTTTCATATGGATCTTTGATTATAGTTATACCAAGATATTATATATTTTATACCTATTAATGAAAGGTGTTATTTCATTAATTTCTTTGTCTGTTCAATTATCATTTGTATAAAAGAAGGATATGAATCCATTTGAGTTGATTTTATATCTGATTTTATATTTATTTTTGCTGAAGTTGTTTAACTAACAGCTGTAATTGTTCCAGACACAACAAAGAAATGGAACTTCAGGAACATTTTCACTTATGGACATTGACACAACAAGACTAAATAAATTTCTCATAAATCGAATCCAGGAACACATCAAAAACATCATTCACCATAATCACGTAGGCTTCATGCTATGGATGCAGGAATGGTTCGATATATAAAAATCTATCAACATAATCCACTATATAAACAAAGTGAAAGAAATAATTTGGTGATTATCTCACTAGATGAAAAAGCATTTGACAAAATCAAATACCTCTTCATGTTAAAAGTGTTGGAGAGATCAGGTATTCAAGGCCCATACCTAAACATAATAAAAAAAATATACAGCAAGCCAATAGCCACCATCAAATTGAATGGAGAAAAACTTAGAGAAATCCCACTAAGATCAGGGAACAAGTCACGACTGCTCACTCTTACCTATCTATTAAATATAATACTTGATAATTGAATACTGGCTAGATCAATAAGACAGCAACAGGAGGTGAACAGGCTACAAATTGCAAAGAAGAAGTCAAGAGAACACTATTCACAGATGATATGATAGCACATATAAGTGATCCCCAAAATGAAACATTTGATTAAAGAAAAATTAATATTAAAGTAAAGAGAGATACTGCCATTTGTTCTCTCCAAACAAATATTTGTGATACATAAAATGACATTTTCAGACTTTTATTTTACTCATTGGAACAGTGTCAAATGAGGAGGGGACAAGAGGCAGAGATGGAAGAATATAATGATAAAATGAATGTAATCAAACATTCTTTTATATGTATGATATTCTTTTGTATGTGTAGTTTCCTCTCTGTTTTTCTAGGTCTATGACAGTGAATGATATTAACCTAACGCAACATATAAAACAGTATACATAGACCTTTGTGTTTTTCACTGAAACCTTCCTAGCTTTCAAACTTAGACACGTCATATAAACATTTTGTGATATGTTAGCATAACTTTGGCTTCCATCGAACTCAAAGCTGAAAATATCATCATGCTTTAAAGAAGAGTTTTCATTTACTCTGATCTAATCCAATCATCTGTGGTATCTACCAGTGCATTTGGTAAATGTCTTGGGTCTTGACATCTTATGTCATTACTATAAAATGAGTGAAACATATTTTTCATTATATTAAATTATGTAAGTTAATAGGAATCCTAGTACCAAGGTCATTCATATATAGCAAGAAAAAAACCATGTCTTATTGTTTTTGACATGATGACAGTGTTTTTTTCAAACCCAATTGTTAAAAAAATTTTAACTTTTATTTATTATCACAAAAGCTGACAAGGATAATTTAATTTTCCCATTATAGCAATATTCTGACTTTTAATTGAAACTTTAATATATTTACTCTGTAAGAAATGTGCTTAGGAATTTAATTCCTGCAATAATTTAATTGTAGTTACATTTAGGATGAATCTTTAAGTAGGGGTATTTATTTGGACTTTTACAAATGACAGGATAAAATCATATAAATCTTTCAATTTAAGAATTAAAGAAAGAGATGTAGCCAAATAGTAAGGAAGAAGATAGTGTTTTTAATTGTAAGGTTATTGGAATTTCTGTTGTGAGAAAGTTATTGCATATGCTGCTTAAATTTTATGAGGCAAGGAGTATTGCAACTGCAATCAACCTCATGTGGCTGAAATGGACTTCCTAGAACACCATGGAGAAAAAAAATAGGTCTAAAAGTTACTGAAATTGTGTGTTTTCTCTAAATTTTAAGTCTAGCTGGGCTTTCATTGCATCAGTGCTCCATAGAAGCATACATTGTTCTAATTTGCTAATCATTTGTGGCCTTTTATAATAGAACTAGAAATATAATACTGGTACTTAATTCACGAAGAGAAGTTAATTTTATAACAGTAATTTCTCATGACCAAGGCATCAATAATATATGGCACACGTTGAATCCATCCCTCTGTCAGAATTTGTTTACTGACTGACCATGATGACCATTTTTTGTGATACTACAAGTATTTTTCTCAGATGCCAAGGGTTTTTTCATCATCCTTTCTGGACAATATCTCCTGAATTCAATTATATCCCTAGAATGAAGGGTTATCAATACTGCAGGTTTTGTACTAATGCATTTGAGTATTTATCATCAATTTGGGGAAATATTTATCAAGATTTCAGAGTATAATACAGAGTAGTGAATTATAGCAAGTGCAGTATCTTATTAATGGTTTTAGACTATTATAAGTTCTATATTATTAATAAGTTATAAGTGAGAAAAATTTGTGATAGTTTTAGAGACTAAGATATATAGGATGAATGTAATAATGAAATTTAAGTTTTCTCAGAGGCCAATCTCATATTTTTAGATAGTTAGGCACTTTTCGTTGTTGATTGGTTTATCTTGACATGGTGGAAAGGTTAAAGGTCTATTTTAAAAAGTAAGAGGATGTACCTAGTATTCAATTTTTCACTTTTACCATGAAAGCTGATCAGAGCTCCTCTCCTGGCTTATGAGTAGTATTCAGGAAGAAAATTAGTACAAGTGATTAGTATGATGCTCAAAACAGAGTTGACACATATTATTGTGAGATTCATCATCTTCATCATCATCATCATCATCATCATCATCATCATAATTACTTAATTTTAATATTTCACTAAAGTAGAGATGCCTAGCTTCTTTTGGTTTTCTAGAACTCTTTTCCTATAGTAACATAAGTGGCTTTATAGTTTACATGTTTATAAACCAAGCTGGATTAGACATTTGTATCATATTCCTCCCTTGTACTATGCTTCTTTCAAACTCATGGATTCTGAATGAAAAGAATTGGACTTTTAAGCTCCTAATTACTGTAAAGACAAGATAATTCCAAACTATTATCTGAACTAATAATCATGATAAAAATTTTGAAGACATATCATTTTCTAAAAGATTGTATTTCTAACTCTGGAAACTGTGACACTGAGATAAACTGTAAATTGATTATCTAGGAAAGAAAAAAATCTTCTTATTATATAATTCTCAATTTCTTTTCTGCAAGGAGACCTCAAATTCTACTTCAATTCTGTGACTAAAGTAGAGCTTTACCTTAAATATTAAACTCATTAATTTTCTTTGAGTGTGTTTATTCTTCGTGACTCACAGATAAAGTTCATCCTAAGCTTTATCAAACACTTGTACAATTGATTTATATAAGTGTATTCATGAAACTATACGTATAAATACAGATACATAGATATCAAATATCATTTTTAAACTAAATTTTAATAGTTCACTTTTCTACATTGCAATGTTTTTAGTTTTTTGTATCCCAATTAGTCCATTTCTTTTTGTATGACTCATTAATTATTTCAAAACTTATGCAATTATCACTGTCACAATAATCTAATTAAACTGCAATTTTGTTTTCTACTTTTTTATATTTTCCCTGTGACTGCTCATGTGGCTCTCTCCATCAGTTATGTGAAACAGAGCTGGTTTAATGATAGAAATCTATATTTCGTATTCTCTAATGTAGAAGAAGCTATTTGGATAGTGAGTTCTTGAAATGAGACAAACAACTGTGTTGAAACCCTTGCTCCTAATAAATATATTTATACTACATAAAAAGACATGATCTGTACTTTGATAATACCGTCATTGTCATTCATTTTTCATTTTAGAATAATAGAATCCTTTCAACTACACAAAGGCTGAGCTACTCATACTAAAAAGTTATTGCATGTTATTTAAATTCTATTTAATTCATTTCATTATCATTCAAGTGAATACATAAGATGATGCATAAGTATAAATAGCCATTTTCTACATATGAACAATATGTTCACATATATATGTCTCATATACAGACATAGGTATAGAATCAAGTGTCAGAAAGGAAAGGTGAGTGAGTAGGAGTATCATTTAAAATCCATAGACACTATCAAAAAATGTATTTAATTATAAAGTGAAGATTTTCCTAAAACATACATCTCCTATAATATATAGATGGAAAAGTGACCAGCTATTCATGCTGCAATAAGGTAGAACAGTCAATCATCCCACAGAAGAGTACTCAGCATAGGTCATTACTTTATCTTAGTCAATGCCATTTCTCAATGGTCTCAGTGAATCTGTAGTCATAAAGAGGAATACTGAAGAGGAAAGAGACCATTTAAACTAGGAATATCAACTGAGTGTGATAGAACATACTTATAAACACCATCACTTAGAAGGTGGGGCAAGACAATCAAGAGGTGAGGATCATCTTCAGGTATTATACCTTTATAAAAACAGCCAAATCACCAACCAAACAAACAAAAACAAAATGAAGTCAACCAAATAAATACTCCACCACCACCACTACCAAAAAAATCCAAAGCCTTAAAATTCCCCTGTTTCTAAATTTTCCTTTAGGGGGACCTTAATGTCCCTAATATATTGACTCAGTTTTTGAAAAATCTGAATTTTTTTCTGAGCTTCTGAATTTCTTTTGAACACTTGATATAGTGATGTTTAAGTTCTATAAATAATCTTTTGTATTGTAAACATTGGAAAGCATCTATTTCTAGTTTTTAAAGCCAAAATGTCTATCTAGACAGTTGGGACAAACCTCACCAAACACAGAAATCAAGGGAGATATGCAATCATGAATCCTGGTTCCTATGTAATCTTGAAAACTTAATTTCTAACTTTAGGAAACATTTTTTAAAATTTTAAAAACTTTTAACCAAAAAATATGTAGATATTTATAATTTTTATTAATTATTATTAATAAATAACTTTTATGTAAAATCAATAAGCAAATCCAGATAATGCTTACACTTTCTGAGACTCCCTCTGCCTTAGAGATTAAAATTTATCCTGCATTTTTTTTAACTCCTCTCAGTTCTAGACTTTGGTATTATATTAAAGACCACTTATTTGATTGTTTAATTTTTCAGGTAAGTTTTAATTCTCCAACTCTATTTACTTTTATTAAATTATTTATTTATTTGTTATTCTCTCATATATTATTACATCATGACCACAGTTTCTTCTCTCCACTCTTATCCAAGACCCTCCCCACAACTCCCTTCTCCATCAGATCCACTCTTCCTCCATCTCCCTCCAGAAAAGGGTAGACTTCTCAGGGATATCAAACAAACATTAAGACTAGAGATAACCTCATATTAATCTCGACTAAGGCATCCCAGTAGGAAAAAATGGTGCAAAAGCAGATAAAAGATAAGAAAAATGCATTGCTACCACCATTCAGTGTCTCACTAAAAGACGAAGCTATACAACTATAGTATATATGCATAGGTCCTAGGGTAGACAATGAGGTTTCCCTTATCTGTTCAGCCTCTATGAATACTTATAAACCCATATTAGTTGATTAGTGGATTTTCATGTGATACCCTTTTCCCACCTGACTCTTAAAAATTCTTTTCCCTCTTCCATAGGATTTCCTGAGCTCTGTCTAATGTTTGTCTGTGTGTCTCTGCATCTGTCCCCATCAGATGAAGCCTCTCTGAAGATTATACTAGGCTCCTGTCTACGAGAATAGCAGAGTATCATTAGGAATAATTTCATTGACTTTTTTTTAGTTACATTTGGTTCTATCCTATCTAGTTGTATTTAGTTCTATCTGGCCTCTATTCTGACCGTTCACAAACCATCTCAGACATGGGCTAAGATCTCATACTAGATCAGTCATTGGTTGGACACTCCCACATTTTCATGACACTTTTCTCCCAGTATATCTTGCAGACAGGAGAAATTGTAGGTCGAAGGTTTTCTGGCTGGTTTGCCAATCCCTCTATAATAAAACTTAGCCTTGTTACAAAAGATGGCCAGCCCAGCCCAGGTTTCATATCATATACTGTTAGATGTGTTAAGAAGGGTCACCCTCTTATATTCCTGGAAGTTTCTTTGCATTGCATTCTATCTCAACCCCAAGATGCCCCAAATTTCAGTTGTCTGTGACAGTATTCTCCATCATGTTCTCATCCCCAAACACTCCCAGTCCACCCATGATACCTAGTCTATTTCCCATTCCCAGGGAGATTCATGTGTCTGCAACCAGGGCCCTCCTTTTTACTTAACCTCTTAGGATGATTGTCCTTTGCTTTACAGCTAATATCCATTTTAAGGGATTGTACACCATGGTTGCTGTTTTGAGTCCAGGTTTCTTCACTAAGGATGATTTTTTTATCTGGGTCCATCTACTTGCCTGCAAATTTCATGATGTTATTTTTCTTGAAGAACTGAGTAATACTCTATTGTATAAGTGTACCAAATTCTATTCATTCTAGGGTTGACATACATCTGGCTGGTTTCTAATTTCTGGCTATTATGAATAAAGCTTCCATGAACACAGTTCAGCAAGTGTCAATGATTTGAATCCATTCACAAAGGAGAAAACTTCCTGAACAGAACATCAAAAACACAGGCACAAAGATCAGCAATAAATGGGACATTATGAATCTGAAAGGTTCTGTAAGGCAAAGACCTGCAAATAGTAGAAAACAGCAGCCTCCAGAATGGGAAAAGATTTTCACTTACTACACATCTGACAAAAGGCTAATAATCAAAATATATAAAGAACTCAAGAAACTAAATATCAAAAAGCCAAATGATCTGATTAAAAAAATAAGGTACAGAGCTAAATAGAGAATTCTTTTATTATTATTTATTTATTTTTTTACACTCCAGATTTTATACTCTGCCTCCAGGTCTACCCTCTGACTGTTTCACAATTAATACTTCCTCTCCACTGCCATGTCTCTACTAGGATGTCTCATTCACCCCCACACCACCAGACCTCTAAATTCCCTGGGGCCTCCAGTTTCTTGAGGGTTAGGTGCATCTTCTCTGACTAATTCAAAACCCAACAATCTTCTGCTGTATATGTGTTGGAGGCCTCATATGAGCTGGCGTATGCTGCCTTGTTGGTGATCCCCGTGTCTGAGAGATCTTGAGGGTTCAGGTTAATTGAGACTGCTAGTCCTCCTACAGGGTCGCCCTCCTCCTCAGCTTCTTCTTGCTTTTCCTTAATTCAACCACAGAGGTCAGAAGCATCTGGCCACTGGTTGGCTGCAAATATCTGCATCATAACAGATGAATTCCAAATGGCTGAGAAACACTGAAAGGAATGTTCAACATCCTTAGCCATCATGGAAAAGCAAATCAAAAGGACTCTGAGATTCCATCTTATATCTGTCACAATGGCTAAAATCAGAAGCATATAAGTGACAGCTTATGCTGGTAAGGATGAGAACAAGGTTTCTTAAAAATTTAGAATGGATTTACCTCTAGACCCAAATATACTGCTACTGAGCATAAAACCAAAAGAAGCTCCACTAAACAACAATTCACTTTCTCCAAATCTATTCCCACTATAATTACTTCATAGTTTATAATATGAGGTCTTCTATGCACTCACAGCTACAGTGGATTGAATTTAACTTAGAGAGTTGATTTCTGAATGGGGACTGCTAGACCAGGCGTTGCAGTCTCTAGGTTTATTACATGAATTTTAGCTGAATCAGGCATACTCCAGTGGAAGCACTATACATGATTTTATTTGTAAACAAGTAGGAATATAACTCAACTCTCACATTCTTAACTTCCAATACCAATCAATCGTCCTACCTTGTCTTATATTCCTGTCACTCAAAACTGCTTTTCTCTCCATTATATTTCAGTCTCTAGCATATGCTAAATTGTCTCCTTCCTAAAATCTAGCAAAGGTTCAATGTTCATTGTACAGGATAATTTAGATCTCTGTATCTACCATGGATAAGATGTTAATGTGACATCATGAGTAAACTTAATAATCTTAGTAAGTAAACTTAGAAATCTGATCTTACTTTAGTTACTTATAAACCTCTTCTGTCTTCCTCTATTGTTCCTTTGGGAGTTTTAACTGTAAAATTAAAAAAAAAATGTATGAAGTTGCTGTGGATTGTCCCACATTAGAATATCTTTGTCCTTCCCCTCCCAGTTCTTTCTGTTTTCTATTACTAACCCATCTCAAGACCTTGAAGTTACAGTATTGCTATGCACACATTTATTCAGACATAGATGGCCCTACTGATGGACATTTAATTCTCTCATGTTCAATTATCTTTGCTCTGTCAGTTTGCATAACAATTTGTGGGAGTGGTAATTTCTTCCTTCCATCTGAGTTCCAGCAATCAACCAGAGGTCACCAGGTTTTGCAGATATGCACCCTTGCTCACTTGGGCATTTGATACCCTTTTTATTAGTATTTTACTGCAGTGAAGAGATACCATGACGACTGTATCTTTTATAAAGGAAAACCCTTAATTGGAGCTGTTTTCTAGTTTCAGAGGTTTCATGCATTATTGTCATGGCAGGAAACCTGGCTGCCTAGAGGCAGACACAGTGCTAGAGAGAAGCTATAAGTTCTACATCTTAATTCACAAGCAGCAGAGGCAGACTGCCACACTAGAGCTAACTTAAGTATAGAAGACCTCAGAGCTTACCCTCTCAGTGATACTTTTTTGTCGGTGAGGCCACACCTACTCCAAAAAGGCCATATGTCCTAATATTGCTACTCTTTTTGGGCCAAGCTTTAAGCACAGGAGTCTACTGGTGCTATTCCTATTCAAACCACTGCATCAACTTAATCACTTTCTTTTCTAACAGGGTGTACATTCAGCTGCTGACCCCTCTGGTTGAATTAGAGAAAGGCTGAAAGAAGCTGAGGAGGAGGGCTACCCTGTAGGAGGGCTACCAGTCTCAATTAATCTGGACCCCCGAGATCTCTCAAACACTGGACCACAAACTAGGCAGCATACACCAGAAGCTGATATGAGGCCCCCAACACATATACAGCAGAGGACTACTGGGTCTGTGTTCAATCAGAGAAGATGCACCTAACTCTCAAGAGGCTGGAGAACCCAAGGAGGTCAAGTGGGGTGGAGGTTGGGAGGTGGGACATCCTTGTGGATACAGGGAGTTGGGAAGGAGGTACGGAATGTAAAAATCTAGAGGGTAAATAAATAAATAAAAATAACATAAGGGTAGTTTTTGTTGTTTATTGTGAAAACATATAATTAGAAATGAAAGAGAAACAAAAAGCATATATAATTTTATGGGGATGTTATCCTGGAAGTAAGCATGCAAAGACCTATTCAATAAATACTTCTCTATTAATTTCACCGGAAACTTCTATAAGAGTTAACTGACATTTAATTTTTATAAGCCTGTCAGTTTCTGTGTATCATATCTCTTATTTGAAAGCCTTACAGGATAACAAGACCTCAGGAGGTGTCGGCTCTGCCTCTCTTTGTTCTTTCCTCGGTCTGAAAAGCATCCATTGTTTTTCTACTTTTGGTTACTGATCTAAAAAAATTGTCAGTTAGAGAAGCAGCTTTAACCATGAGGCTCCTGCAGCTGAGAGAGGCTCCAAAGCTGGAGGACATGAATACCTTGTTGCTTTCCTCTCCTGCTGCTGAGGCACAGACATCACTAATGGCAGTCCTATCTGCAGAGCTTTATTATATGAGTAAATGATTTCTGGGATTTTTCTACCACCGATAGCATTTTGTCTAATAGAATGGGCTGTAAGATGATGAAAATATTGCTTTTCCCACAGGAATAATTTCTATTTTGTTTCTGTTATGTCAGGACATCATTGTTCTATGTCTTCCCAATTGGATTTAAGTGTAATCCAAGTACAATATTGCTATATTAACAACGATCCTTGAATAAGTCACATAGGTACAGAATAGCAGCTCTAATTATTCCTTATGAGTATGTTCTCCTGAAATTGGAAAACTGGTTAAACACAATCCCCATAACTAAGAACTTATCATGAATTAAAGAAAAAAATATTCATCAGGGGAAAAGAATGCTTAGTTGTTTAATGCATTCAGGTAAACTTTCTTGTGTGTACCTATCTCCATGTACATAACTAGTAAAGAGGCTAGAGGTCAGCACTGGCTGTGTTTCTCAGTCACCATTCATTTTATATAATTTTTAAAGTTTAGCATGCAAGACATCATTATGGAATTACCTAACAAAGTTTTGGTGGTTTCCATTCACTTTTCTGCTGCCTCCGATTCATTCCTGTGACCTCTCCAGCCCTGTTTCTCCCATCGCATGTCATGTGTCATGTCCCCCATTCCAATCCTTTCTTCTCCTCTATTTCTTCTACCACACAATCTTATTTCCAGATTTTTAAGCTTAACCATCATTGACAGTTATTCATATAAATATATGTATGCAATACAGGCTATGATCTGTTTATAAAAGAGAACAGTTGTCTTCTGGAATATCTGAGTTTGAGTCACTTTGCTTAGCTTACTTTCATCTAGTTTTCAAGTTTCATGTTTTTTCTTTATAGTTGAATAGAAATACATTGTATGTGCATGCTACGTTTTCATTACATTGTTCATTTGTTTGTTAATGGGCTTCTAGCCTTGTGTCATTTCCTGGTGTCATAAATAGAACAGCAATAAACATGGATGTACAAGTATCTCTTTGGTGGTGTATATGCTCAGGACTGGCCTTGGTCCCACTTCAACTAGGATACAAAGTCACTCAGTGAACACGGAGCTTACACATTTGACTGACCAGTCATCAAGTGACATGGATCCTGTAGAGGAATAGAAGTGATGGAATGTATCTGAATCACTTTAATCAGGAAAGTAACCAATGAAAAGGAAAAGTCCTGTTTTGTTTGTTTTTTTTTATTCACATCTTAAACAAAAGTTATGTGATTTTTATAGCAGGGCATTCATTGTGTTTGAAAGAGTGAGTTGATGCCTTAATTATATTAGCGACAATTAAATTGTCCAACCAAACATGTATTTTTGTCTTCTACTATACTTGTTTGTAGAGTAATTTTAATCCAACAAAATGGCTGCACTGGAACAGAATCACATCCAAGGATCTAGGTCTGTATGATCTGGTTGGAATGCAGACATACTATACAACTTTAATTTCTCTGGCTGGAATAGAGACATGCCCTTAGTATACATCCTTAGGTAAAATTAGTTTGTAGGAGGAAGCAGACATGTTTGAATATGATATAAATTGAGGGACATTCAAAATAATCAGGGAAACATTTTGCAAAGTCAGAGATAGGATAGCCCAACTCTCAGGAGAAAAACAAACAAAACAGAAGCTATTGAAGAGCAGGGAGAGAGTCAATCAACTGGGAGGAGACTCAGTGAGGATAGTGCAAGGTGGTTGAGTTCAACCTCCTTAGTTCATGTTCATTAGTTCATGCAGTTCAGTGGAGTCAGCAGAGGCAGTTAAGAGCCAGAGAATAAGATGGAGCCAGAAGACAAAAACAAATTGGTAGAGTCAGTTTGAAAACAAGCAAAACAAGTCAGTGAAAAGCAGAGAGAAAGCAGATTGATTCAACCAGCTTGGAGAGGAGTTTGAGTGAGAATAGGTGTGTTTAACCAGTCTACTAAAGGTCAGAAAGAATTAAATAGAGTGAATTTATTCATCAGTAAGCCTCCCCACAACAATTACATCTGTCGAATAAAAGTTTCTTTTACAGTTATTCAACACATATCTTTCTAACATATAAAATATGCTCATTTGTTTTAGATTGTGTATTAGTCAGGGAGCAGTATAGTAACAGAAATGATAGAATGTATACATATGCATATACATACACATGTGTGTGTGTATGTGTGTGTGTAAGAATGTCTCTCAATGATGAGCTACTGGTAGACAGAAACACTGATTTCACACACACACACACACACACACACAACACACACACACACACACACACACACACACACACACACACACATTTAAAATTTATTCAGCTGCATACAGGCTTACAGCTGTGATCTGAGTATTCTAATGATCACTTCAGGACAGGAAAGTCAAGAGTCTGATAGTTGCTCAGCCGAAAAGGATGGGTATCTCAGCTGTTCCATTTTACTCCTGGAGTTCTAGAATTGTCCCAGAGAGTCTGAGGACTTAGCAACAAGACAGATGCCAGCTCCAACAAGACTGAAGGCAAACAGGTAAAAAGCAAGTTTCTTTCTTTCATGTCCTTTGACGTGTGCTGCCAGTATCCACTGATCCCACAGGTGGGAAGTAGAACAGTCCTCTAAAAAATGATCACAGGAAAATCTGAAAAGAAGACTAAGAGATAAAAGTTGAAATCAGGAGTACTGTCCAGTGAGTGCTGCAGCAGCTTCAGCTTAATTCTCTTAGCTTTTATATACATTACTTGTGGGAAACAAAGTTACAAGCTAGCAGAGACAATGAATGATGGATATTGGATATCTGTATCTATCCAGTGGCCTCCCTGTTCCTTCATGATTAACAGAACATTCAGTCCCTCCCCTTGAGTTTCAAATGTATCCCCTGTTATTGTTTCATGTGTCAGCTGGCCAGGAAATCTGCCAGCAGACCCTGACCTGCCTTGACTGCCTGACAGGTAGGCTGTCATAGAAGTAGGCAAAATGGCTCCCACCCCAGTAGCTTTAACCCACATTAAGTGGTTCTTCCCATCTCAAATTATTCAGTCTGGAAAACTCATTTACGGGTATGCCCAGAAGCTTGTATTTTAGTTGATTACAAATGTAATTAATCTGATAATCAAGATTAGCCATCATATTTATTGTTTAAAACTGGGTAGTATTAAAAGAGCTTGTGGGCATGGCCCACCAATGACTGGTCCAACTTGATATCCATGCATTAGAAGCATCCCACACCTAACACTTCCTAGTGGGCAAGGAAGCAGAGGCTGGATAGCTCAAAGACCTAGGATAGAACAAAACATAACTTATAAAAACAATTTTTTGATAAAATAGGTTCTAATGATACTCTGCTATAATACATGTACACTGAGTCCTAGCATAATTGTCATGAGAGAGGCTTCATCTCATGGATGGGCCCTAAGGAGATAGGAACTGCACAGAAGATCAACAGAGTAAACCAACCTGAACCCTTGGAGCTCTCAGAGACTGAATCACCAACCGTGGAGCATATCTAGTCTACACAGATCTAGCTCCATGGGCTGAACCTAGGCCTCCCTGCACATATGTTGTAAATGTGCAGCTTGGTTTTCATGTAGGTCTCAAACATCTGGAGTGGGGGCTATCCCAAAACATGCAGCCTGTATATGGAGTATGGTCTTCTAAAAAAAAACAGTTGTTCAGTTGTTCATGGAATATTATTTTTTTATATCTCTTGTATTCAGTTTGCAACCACTTCATTGAGAATATTTGTATGTATATTCATGAGGATACTGGACTATAACTTATATTTTTTTGTTGGGTTTATACTTGATTTCACTATTTCAATATTATTTGCTTTGTGAAGGAGGTTATTGTGGTTCTGAATTTTTTTAAACATAACTCAAAAAGTATTGCTTGTTTGAAGGCTCTATAGAATTCTTGTATAAGTATATCTGACCCTTGGTATTTTGCTTGTTTGTTTCTTTTCATTTTATTCTGTTTGAATGCTTTTTAAATTTTTTTTTGATTTGCTGAAAATAAAAATAAAAAAAAATAGGTTCTAATGATACTCTGCTATAATACATGTACACTGAGTCCTAGCATAATTGTCATGAGAGAGGCTTCATCTAGCAACTGATGGGAGCAGATACATAGATCCACAATGAATAGGCAGAACTCTGGCATCTTGTGCAATGTTGGAAGAATTATAGGATCCAGAGGTTTGAGGACACCAAAGTAAACAGACCATAGAATCAACTAACTCATAGAGGTTCAGAGAGATTAAACTGATAATTGGGGAGCCCATATAAGTCTGACCTATGCCTTCTGTATATATGTTATAGTTGTGTAGCTTAGTCTTCTTGTGGGACTCCTAATGGTTGTAGTGGTTGCTGTCTGTTACGAATTTGTCTGCTTTCATGAACCCTTTTTTCCCCATACTTCGCTGCCTCATATAAACTTAATATGAGTAGATGTGCTTAGTCTTATTGCAATTGGATATGCCATGTTTGGTTGATATCCCTAGGAGGCCTGTCCTTTCTGAAGTGAAATGGGAGAAGAATGGACATGGGGGAGAAGGGTTGTGGGGTGTTGGAATAATAATACATTGTACAATTTTATTTAGCAATCATCAGTCACAAATTATCCTAGATAAATGTCTAATGTGCAATACATTTGCCAGAAACTCACCTGGATTCCAGCTTAACTTTACATATAAGACACACGAGGAGAATAGTGCTTTGTCTATACTTTTCCCTCTTACATTAATGTTCTTTTTCCTCTCAGACTGTTCTACTTCTATTTTCATGTTATATTGATATCGATTCTATATTGTATCTAAAAAATAAAATCTTTGGACCAGAAAGGAGATAAAATAAATGATATTATTCTTTCTGAAGTTTCTGAAATGATATTATTCTTTCTAACTAAATCAGTTAATGTAATTATTATCTACAATACATTCAATGTCCTTCTTGTGGTATTCATTATAGTTTCAATCTTTTATATGACCAAAATGTTCATTGTTGATATTAGTCCCCCCTTATATCCATTTCTTCTGTTGTTCAACAATTAGGTTGTTTCTATACTTTAATTATTCTAAGATCTGGACCTGTTAAAATTAAAATGTAAGGGCAATACTTCAAGATTTTAGACATAGGTAAAACATTATGTCTAGGACAGTAGTTTTTCAGGAATTAAGGACCATTTACAAACAGTACAACATTAAGTTCAAAGAGTTCTGTAAAGCAAAGAGAACAGTTAAGTGAAGAGCAGACTAATAGATAATTATTGCTGTCTGCCTAACTGAAAAACAGATAGTCTATAAAATATTAAAAGAAGCAAACATAAAAAGAAAACAAACAGACAAACAAAATAGCCAACCTGTATGTTGACCAAATTAAAGGGCTGACCCTTGCAATGAACTTTAGAAGAAATAGTACAGGATTCATTTGCATCAGAGAAACAAAAATCCAATTGTGAAGTATTTATTAGCATATTTAACTCTACAGAAAGGGAAGTAATTAAAAAAAATAAGTTACTAACAATAGAAATTATTAGAGAATTAAACATCTCCAGGAATTTGGCAAAAGTAATAATATTAGTAGAATGAGAAAAATTATTCAAACAATTCTAAATATCTGTGCATTGTATTGGTGATTGTGCTTAGAGTATACTTGTGTTGTGTTGTTTCTGTGTGTGTCTGTGCATGTGGTGTGTATAATCCTGTTTTTTTATAATCAACTATGGAAAATAAGTAATGTAAGTAGCTTATGTGCTCATGCTTAAAATTAATGTAGCTAAAGGCCTCAGCTTGGAAATATTAGGAGAATTAACATGTCATGGGATATTCAGGAGAGTCTAGCAGCTCAGTAATAGAAGATAAATGGTAAGCTGCGGGTGACTTTAAAATCAGGTCCATTCACATTTCTTATTATCATTTATCATGACTTTGATTTTAAAAAGAAATAAAAAAAAAAACATGAAATGGTGGTGGAAGAGAACTACAAGTCCTGTTGACAAGGGCAGTAAGATTAGGAACACGGTGTATGATATCAGGAAAAGGAACAATTTCCTAGAATAAGAGTCAAGGATTTCATCATGTCACATATAAAAGCATTGTTCTCATGCCAGAAAATAACTGACCTGAATTTCAAATTGCTCCAGGACTCAAATTGAGAAGGTAGTTCATTTTAAACTACTGCAAACTATGTGCAGTTCTGATAATAGTGGGTTTCATTTTTTTCATTAGTATTTTTTTAAGTTTAGGAATTTTTTAAAACATAATTTTGTAGTATCAGCAAATATACATTTCACAAACAAATTTAGAGCAGTGAAAATTTACCAGTCTGTAGGTTTTAATTCTTATATTATCAGAAGCACAATGGTGATGTAATCCTAAAATGACATAGGACATGTAACATATAAACAGGGAATTAAGTGACTAAAATAATTATTTTTGACAAAACTGGTAATATTGAGTAAATAACAATATTTTATGGAAAGAGTGAAAATTTTCAAGGAAATATTCAATAAAGTTTTGGTTGATCCAAAAGACCACAATATAATAAAAATAAGAGCTATACTGAAGTCTAAGACAGTCTTGACATTATCTTTCTTTTGTTGCTGATACAAATTTGAAGAAAAATCAGATTTCAAGCCTAGTCAAAAAATTATCCTACTCTTAAAGGGTATTTCTTATACATAACCATAATGAAATTTGGTAGAAAGGGTAATAAGTCATATTGAAATATATCTATAATAAATTAGATACATTTATTATTGATTTTATTGAATACTGTGAATTCTTCCATACAACACTTTTTTATATACAACAAGCACATACAACCACTGAGCTACACCCACAGCCTCCAAAATACACTAGTTTAGAATAATCATTAAAGAGATCTCAAACTGTCATCTCATTGTGGCTCAATATCTTTTTCTCCCTTTCTGACTAATATAAATTTCTTGCTGATGTGACCCATGAGAATTTAAATAAATTGACAATGTGAACAATCATGAGTTCAAGCAAGTGCAGATTCAGTAGACATTTTATGTAACCATTTGCCCTTAAAATGAAAATACTCTTGGTATTGCATATCTATTTTTCAGCCATCAAAGGATATTTGACTAGAAGATTATAGGTTTATGTTTCTGAAAATTCAAAAGAGAAAATCAAAGACATTAATGTTAAATGGAGAAACTTTTGCGTTTCTAATTTTTTTCTTGCATTTGCAATAAAATAGCAGTAGTTGGTCTCTGACTCTTACTGTTTATTTTTTTCTCAAGACAATGTCTCATGTAGCTCAGGCTTATTTTCAGTCTGGGATTAACCGTGTGTCTTTCTGACACTTTCTCTCTGTTATAGTACTTCAGCCTTGCAGCATCCATCCAGTTTTCTGTGCTCTGGGACTGAACGCAAGGCTTCATAAAATAAGTAAGCATTCCACCAATGGAACTATATCACAAGCCCTCTCTGTCTTTGTTTTAGAATAAGGTAAAGTAATTTCTTTCATATTATACTTTATCCCAAAGTTAAAGCAAAAATTATACATTTGCAAGTTGATAAGTCTTTTGAAGCTTTTATAAGAGTAGGTTTCTACATGGCATTTTCAATAGTGTTAGTTTTCTGGCCTCATATTTTGTTTTCTATCTTGATTTCCAATCCCATGTAACTTTTAAACATTATTATTCAGATGGGAAAACATTTCCTAGCTATATATCTGACAGAAAATTAGTATCTAGCATATTGAATGAACTAAAAGAAATTAACATTGAAAACGTAACTAAGTCGATAAAATTTTATGGATTGGAGCTAAATGGAATTCTTAAGGAATAAATACAATTGGATGAGAAATATGCTTTAAATTTACCATCCTTAGCTATCAAAAATGTAAATTAAAATTACTTTGAGATTCCATTTGATCCAAATCATAATGGCTAATGTATTAAAAAAAATTACCACAAATTCTATATGAATATTATGAAATGTAAACACTTACTCACTGTTGACTGGATTGCAAACTACTGAAACTACTAGAATACTTACATTTGAGATTCTTGAAAAAGTTAGAAATAGGTCAAAATATGAGCTAGGTCCCCACTCTTTGCTCTATTTCTAAAGGGCACTGTATCTGTTCTGAAGGTGCTGTCTCCTCCATATTCTCTGCTGTCATATTCTCAATATCCAGAAATGAAAAAGCCTAGAAGTCCACCAACTGATCAGTCAGCAAAATGTAGTATACATACACTGGGATATTGATCAGTTGAAAAGAAAATGCAATTATGAAATTTTCAGTTAAATAGATAGAGCTCAATATAGTCATCTAAGTAATGTTATTCTGACACACTCACCAAAAATATCAAAAAAAAAAAAACCCCAAAGAATACATATCTTCTCCCATATGTGTATCTGAAACTTTGAATATGCAAATATAAAATGAAGTATCACTAGAAGTCATGAAGGAGTAAGGGACTATGTGAATGGGAAGTTTTACGGGAAAGACTATAGAACACAATTGAAATAAGATGTTCATTAGATAAAAGAAATTTCAGTTATTCATATTTATAAAAACTTAGTACAAATTCCTTTTTATCCTTCTCTACTCTTGGTACATTTCCATACTTAGTCCTAATTTCTTCAAATGAAACTACATCTTTACAAAGAATGACACACTTATACACATGTGCACATATACATTCAAAAGCAACCTTACCACATATCATCATTTGTAGAATAGCTTGGAAATTCATTAAGTATGAATAAATGTACTGGATATATAGCCTAAAATTTTATAGTACACCAAAGGCTTTTACAAAGTATGATAATTATCAAATAGAAAACCAAGAAGGAAGACATACATATATGAATCGATTTACTTTTGTTTGTTATTGAAGTGAAGAATACAGAGAATAATATATCCCAGGCCTTAAAACAACAATAAAAAGTAGTCAAAAACCAACTGAATTTAAAATATTGGTAAATTTTTAAACATAGTGAAACATTATTTTATTTTTTCAGAATGACTAATTTGAGTTTTTGAAAGAGGAAATGTATGGTTTATAAAGTATCATAAGAAGAAGTAAGTTTATTTTGTTCTTTTGACATAAGTATACCCCAGTGATAGAGAATCACAATCAATATAATGAACTTTTCTATTACTATATATGATTATTTTTGCATCACTAGGCATATATTATACCCTGCTCATATAATATCCATCTTTTTCTTCAAGAAAATTAGTTGCTATTTAAGTAAGTGATTATTTTAAATGAAGGGTTATTTAAATATCTTATATATAAAATATCTACCCATAAATAAATGAGTGAGGAAAATATGGCACATAAAATGAAATAGTACATGGACTTAGAAACAAAAAAATGCTCTCCTGTGTTATAAGAACTGACAACCTTGAAAATTGTATGGTAAGTCAAATATGACTATTACAAAAAAAAAGTCATGTAGAATTCTTTTATTATGAGGCATAAAGTACTAAATATTAGCCATTTAAAAGAATAAAGAAAACTTATTACAACTTCAAATGTGTTAAATTTTTTTTTGACATTTTATGTGCTAATATGGATCTCTTCTGGATAAGATACTATGTGTCAATGAGAGGTTATTTATCTCAAAATGGTTACTATGGAATGTCCTATCAATACATGCTGGAATCATTGTCATGAATAAAGTTTAAAATCAGTTGTTTCTTTTTTATTTTTGTTCTAAGTGATCTCTATGCTGTTAAAGTACTTTACTATTACCAATTACAGATTATTTCTCCCTTCAACTAAAATACTATTTGATTTAAAGATGCTATAGTTTTTAATTTATATGCTTTTAGGATTGCTGTATCACCTTGGTGATCATTATATAACTGACATTCTGGTCTCTTTCATTTTTCCATAGATTTTCACTATGTTACACAATGTAACCTCACTTGCTTCTGTTAGTTTTATATTTGCATGACATATCTATTTTTACTTCCTCTGATTTCAATTTATACTTTGTACCGAAGTTAATCATTCAAAAAAAAAAAAAAAAAACGTTTGCCCAAAAATGTCCTTGCACATTTCTTAATATGTAGATTCTGAATAATTTAACACTGTTTAATATGTTTTCTAGTTGAAACATATCTATAAAAATCTGGGTGAAATTTTTTCTTTAACTTCTTTATTCCATCATATATTGTAACTTATTTTTTCAAAACCTATTTTTAATGATGGTTTTTAAATGTTTTTACTTCCATGTAGCTCACCACCCTGCAGACGTAGTGGGAAAAAGGATATGGGGGGAAATGAACCCATTTAGAAAGGATCTTGGAGCAATTCCCATCTGTGTCCTCTGGAAATCAGCAGTTCAGTTCACAGCAGTCAGTAGCAGCAGTTTGATTCACTAGCAAACACTTAACGGATACAACATAGTCCAGTTCAGTAGAGTACGGACAGCAAAAACAAATCAGCAGTAGTGGCATTACCTAGCAGAGACAGCCAGGCCTCAGCCTCAGCTGTAACCAGCAGGAGGGACCAGGAAAAATGTCAAGAGTTCTGGCTGTGCCTCACTCATGGAAGATCAGTGAGGTTGTGAGACTCACAAATGTTGCACAGTTCTCTGTCCCAGCAAGCCCACCTCAGCTTCTGTCACTGCCCTTCAAGTCCTATTTATATCCCTCAAAACATCATATGTCATCCATGTTTCTTGCCTCAGTATGTGTACCTATCTCAGCTTTAATCACTCTGCCAATCATCCCGAGGCCTTTGAAGAGCAAGAAACTGCAGCACACCACCAGAAATATTTTGGCGTATTTCTGCGGAATCCAGACAAATCCAGCTCAACTATGCAATCAATGTAAGGCAGACCAATACATGCCTGTTGTTAGCAAGAATCCTTCATGCTTTTCACATGCATTACCTTATATGCTTGCTTTAGAAGAACATCCTTTCATATATGTGTACTTCAGAGGAAAGTTCCTTGTGAGTATGCCTTAGCCTTTCACACCTGTGTCCAATTCAGGTCAACAATCCATCAAGTGTTCCCCTGCAAAACATCATTCAACACAACTGATTTTCCAAAGAACCCTTAGGTTTCCACTTCAATATACTGCACTTTTTTGCATTTTGCTGAGTTAAAATTTTGTTTCAGAAACATAATGCTTTGTTGCATCTTCTGCCTTAAGGAGCTCCATTGTAAATGTTCATTAGTTAATATTTAGCTTAAAAATTTAGCCTGACCCTCACTCACAGATCATGGATTTTTACTTATGTGTTACTCTTTTTGAAATATCTTCCTTGGACTACATTTTCTGACCTCACACATCCCTGGATTCTCATTTTCAAGTCCACAACTCAAAGAGCTCACTAAGCTTTATGTTTAATACTCTTTTTATACCTTACCTTCAAAATTCTCTTCAGCCATTAAAGTGGGTTCATAGAAGCATGATCTTTCTATACATGCAATTCTGTGAATTGTCTCTCCTTGATCATTACATATGAGTTAATCTTTAAAATAATTATTCTGTGCATTTTATTTTTCCATTTCTATCTTGAGAACATACATTACAGCTATTATTTCATCTTGCCTCTATTACCCCATCAAACCAAGTGATATCTATGAATACAGAGTAAATATAAGTTGGCATTTTGATACATAAAAATAATCTTCAATTGACACAATTATTTTTCTCATAATTACTATGACCTTAACAATGAGAATCTTTTAGACTATGCCAAATAGATACGAGTATAGTCCAGCAACATGTTTTGTGAGTCAGCTACTCAGATAAGAATTCTTGATGTCATAATATCATGCATGAAATATACTATGTGACATATAATGTTAATGGTGTACTTTCAAATTTTGCATATTTTATTTTAGAGAACTCACTAAAATGTATGTGGCAAGTCATTATGTTGCCTATTGCCTCACATTTAGGGGAACTTAAGTTCATATATATTTTATTTGATAATAAGTATAATTTTTAGTACAAAAAGTTTTAAAAAAAATCCTCCCATTATTTTTAAATGCCTCACTTTATGTAATACTACTCTGATATCCTGATTTGGCAGTCTCTTTGAAAGTGAAAAAAATACTTTATGGAACACATGCACAGAGAGTTGAGGACACAGTAATGGCTCACTGAATGATTTGACATTTCAGTCAACCATAGCTGTATCATTGTCCTTTCCTGCTTGTAACATCAGCAGGATTGCCAGGATCAGAGAGATGGTATTAGCAAAGACATTTCTTTCTACAAACCAGTCTTTCTTTTAAAATAAACTACCCTGCTCACACTATGCATGCTAAGTTTATGCCTGTGGCATTTTTAGAAGCAGAGTCACAAACCGTGGGGAATATAAATTTAATGGAAGGTTGACAGTTTCCTACCTTTTACTTAGAAAATGTTGTCAGTGTTAGATGATATTCTTCAGGTAATACTGATGAGGTCAGCTCTGTAGAGCAAGCTAATTGCAAGAGGCATTTCTGCTGACAAATTATAAAGTGTGCTTATACATGCTATATAAATATAGTGTAGTTCAGAGCTCTGGATAGAAGAAGAGCTATCAGTGGAAGCCATTGCTTTGATTGAATAAATAGGAAATTGCTGTTCCTAGCATATTTTAGACTGCATATGTGAAATAAACACACTGTACCAATCTATCACTCTGGAAAATCATTTATTTTTGATTGATTATTAAATTTTTACTTATATTTAAATTAAAATTTCAGACTAGAATGCCAAATACAGAGGATATATTTACCAACTGCAATCAATTTTATTTCATTAGAAGTGAGGAAACAATGTTTTTGTAAGAGAAATTTGCAGAACACCTTGATCTTTTGTTAACCCTATCTCATATATATATTGAAAAACTGAGAGGGATTCTTAGATAGGAAATCAGTATATTCCTTGCCAAACATCACAAAAATCTAAAATAATTTCCAGGTATTTCCAAGAGAAGTACAAAAAACTTATAACCAGGTTGATTTTGGCAGCACATACCTTTAATCCCAGTATCTGGTAAGCTAAGACAGAATCGTACTCTTGAAACTACTTGTTCTCTTGTCAAGTTTAGTCTATTCTGGAATATATGCTTTAAGCTCTCTCAAAAATCAACACCAATTTTAATTTTTTCCATTTTAAAATTATTTAGCTTCTTTAATTAACTTTAATAGAAGTATTTAAATATCCTATTTTTCCTATTTAACAACACATAAATTAAATAAAAATAAGAAGTATGATGAAGTTATTCAGTTACCTTAAAAACATATATTACTTGATATTTACCTTTTTTTTGTTAATCATTATGATGACTCGAAATAATATATTTGTTATAAATGTTATTTACTCTTTTATAATTCCGATATAGTTGTTAATGTAATAAAAAGCAGAAAAGTAAATATCTATGAAAGCAATAACTTATCTAACTCCTAGTTGTAGATGCTTCAAATAAGGTCAGTTTACTGAATGGATCCATCTCAGAGAATAGTCTATGGGTGACCTAAAAAGTAGATAAACAAGAGGGAGAGGGAGAGATAGCATTCCTGAGGATGAAGGAGAGAATTGCTCAGCCCAATGCTGTCTAACAACTTACTCTGATAAGAATCCCCTTAGGACACCATTAGAAATGCCCTCATCTTTTCCAAGCTTCTGATCTCCATAGACATCCTGCAATAGCCCACTCTTAAGACATTGTGACATCCCTTACATTTACGTAATAGTTTAAATTCCGACCACAGTGGGACAGAGCAAATCAAATCAAGTCATAATGGGCACCATAATTTTAACTGTTGATCTAATGAAAGTCAAGATTGCAATAGTAGGAACTATCAGGTAAAGAAAGTGACTGAGAGGGTCAACGTTATTAAAGGTTATCAAGATTATTCTAAGGCATAAGAAATTTTGATGTCTTACTGGATATCAATAAATCTAATAATATATTTGCTATCTTAAAAAGATAGAAGAAAATATTTTAGAAGACAAACAGCTGATAATTATTTGAGAAGATTGATTCATTTACCCACATTACATCAATAGAAGTGTAATTCCTCTCCTTCATTCATGAGGGAATCAATTTTGTACAAATTGAAGGTAACCACTAGTTGTGAAAAGTTGAGAATTCAGTGGCCAAAAGATACACTTGAATAGGACTCATTGTCAACCTCTATGTCATATATTATTTCTATTTTCTTTTCCATAATATTCCCAATCCAAGGGATGATAGTTATAGATGTCACATTTGAAGCAGAGATCTTCAGAGCCACTAATTCTCTACACGTTGATTAGTTGTGAGACCTCCATTGATTCATGCACACTACATAAATGTAAGCTTCTCTAATGATGCCTAGGGGATACACTAATCTACAGATACAAACATGAGTGTTTAGAAGTCAGTTTGACACCATGCACATCTAGCCAAAGAATAGTTATGCATTTTCTCATAAGCCTTTTGACATTGCAAGCTATGCTTTCTTGAATTAGTGCTAGAGCTAAGTATGAGTTCTCTAATATGAGCAGTATATTAAACAATTTAGAAATTGTTACTTTATGCCACTATTGCACTGGTGGACATATCCTGTCAGGCAAGTCGTTTTTAGAGCATGTGGATGTCATAGCTGAATAGATCAGTTGATGACTACATACTTCCATCCAGCAGCCCAGCAAAGACTTTTCATAGCATCTTCATCATCTGAAACCTAGCGATTTTTATGTATATACACATACACACTATAAAGGTAAATAATATATATATATATATGTATATATACATATATATATATATATATTATATGTATGTATGTATGTATGTATAAGTATGTATGAGTATAATGTGGGTGTGTGTATACAGTGTTCTCTTCTTTTATACAAAATGCAGTACAGAAAACATGGTATAGATGTACACCAAACACATATAGACATAAGTTTTTAAAATTTTGTCAAAGATATTATAAAAGTTTTAAATAAAATTAAAATACTTTATAATTCTATATTGGCATTGTAAATTATTTTCAAGTTATTCTAAAACTCAAATGTTGGTAAAATAATTTTATTAACACTTAAGGATTAGAAAACGTCAAGTATATCTTCCAAGGAATAACTTGAGTTCATCAATGTTACATTTCAGACATTAAATCAACTATATTGGATTTGTTCTGCAACTAGAATATGCACACAGATTAAAGTAACATGAAAAACATGTTACAAAACCCTTAAATGTAACAATGTATGTATATGTCCTAAATACTTGTCAGAAATTGAAGAGCATTAAAAACATTATCAGAAATCACATTTGATTTTGAACAAAAACTCCTCTATTAAAAGAGCTGAATTATAATTGTATGACATGGACATATACATACACACACACACACACACACACACACACACACACACACACATACACACACACACACACACTGGTTCAAAAGGAGTTAATGAACTCCATGACCAATGAGAGGATTTTGGCTGACTCACCAGAGAACAGAGCACTAGCAATAAATCCTTTCACTCAATTCCCTGCTAAGTAGCATGTGTTAATTACCCAGAATTTAGCACTTATTCAAATACAGAACAGTAAGAAAGAGTTATTTTTAATCACAAAATAGTAAGAGTTAAATTTTCCTATCATAAAATTATTTAAAATGAAAGAACTAGTTTTTTAGTGATAAGTAAAATACAGGCATTTGGTCTTAGTATAGCAGAGAGTTCTATAAAGGTTAATATTACCAAAAGTAAGCTATATTTGCCCCAGCATTTACAACTTCTGCCACCACAATCATCGCTGCATTCCAGACCTGGAAACCCCATAGATATCTGGACGGTAACCTGCAGTTCTATGTTGTTAGGCATCTTATTTCACAAAAATGCTAACATTCAATCATTTTTATAAAAGAATGACAATTTTGGACTTCCTTTAATATAAACATATATATACATATTTAACATTGCATTAATATTATAACTGACCTACTTCCTTGTCCTTGACCAATGTCATACTTTTGCCAAGCAGCACATATCCTTGTCTTTGGTCCATGTCAGATTCTCCCTGAGAAGCCCCAAAGGCTCACCTCCTTTCCCCTTTTTTATTTCATTAATAAGATTGAGTTTGTCTTAGGTCATTCTGACAAGAATGTCTTCCTTACCTGTCATAAAATATGCATTATCAAAAGCAATGCTCTTCTGTCTTAGGTTGGTAAGGCCCTGTGCAGAATCTTACCCATCCTTGGCTTGCCAGCCTGTTAATTTAATAACTCTGTCTGGGAGTCCATTTTCAGGTTCAAGCCATATACTTTGTCTGTCAACATGGTGATGTTGTTAAATACAAGCTTTAACATGATGGGCAGGAATAAAAGGACAAGGCTATATATACCATTCTTGAAGCTTGACAATACTAATACTGACCTCAAGACATGAGTAATTTTATCAGCAGTATCTACTGCATCAACACTCATCAGAGCAGCATTCTTGAAATTTATAAGCTCACTATGTAAAGTTAAAACATCCAGAGAAGTGTTAGAATTATGCCAAATACACTGCAAGAGTGTTTAAACTTTTTCCTAATTATAGTGACTACCACTATAAATTTTAAAACTAACATGAATCCAATGTTATTTAGCATGACACTAAAGATGGCTTGATGTCTCAGTGTAGGTAAATGCCAGGGCAGCGAAGCAGGAGTGGGTGGGAAGATGGGGGAGCACCCTGATAAAAGCAGGGAGAGAGAGGATGGGATAGGGGAATTTCCAGATGGGAAACCAGGAAAGGGGATAACATTTGAAATATAAATAAACAAAATATTCAGTTAAAAAATATAAAGAAAAAAGAATGTAACTGACAAAGAGTTTTAAAATAATCCCTTGAATCAACAAAATTACCTATTGTTTTCTCAAAAGGGTAATGATCCCATTTTTAGTATATTACCACTGATGGAGTAATTTTCCTATCAGACACAAAAGGTAATGAATACTTACATCTTAGTAAAATATAAAGCTATTTCAAAGATCAAGCATCACTCCAGTCTAAAATTTATAAGAAAATCAGAATTTTAGAAGAATAGATATGTTAAAAAGCTATCAAAATGTTTTACATACTTAAGATGAGTTCTGAATGTGTTCCTTTGCTTTGTTCCTTTGGTGATAGCAGTTGTGTATGAAAAAAGTAGATGAGCATTATGTTGTGTCACCTACACTTTTAAGGCAATGACTGTCCACCTCATTCTGTCTTCAGATAGGTCTTTAAAGCAACTGATCACAACAAAGATTTCAAAATATACTTCCTTGCAATAATTAAACAACTATGATGAAAAACCTCACCTTTTACATTTGCAATACACCTATTTATATAGGTTATTATATGTAAAAAATAATTCTGATGTTTATATGTTGAATGTAATGTATTTATCAGTCAAGGATATGTCTTGTAAACTGAGGAACATACAGAGATTTAAAATAAACATTCTCTCACTAATTTTCAGCAACATTTATTTTAAATTTTTAAAATCGTATTAAATCTTTTTATGCTTTAGATTTTAGCCCCCTCCTGATCCACCCTCTGACAATTCCACACCCTCTACCTCCTCTCCTGGTCTCTACAAGGAGACCCCAATCCACTCACCCCACCAGAACTTCACACTTCCTGGGACCTCCAGTCTCTTGAGGGTTAGATGCATCTACTCTGACTAAACCCAGACTCACAGTCCTCTGCTGTATATTTGTTGGGGGCCTCATATCAGCTGGTGTATGCTGCCTGGTTGATGCTCCAGTGTCTGAAAGATTTTGGGGATCCAAGTTAATTGAGACTGTTGGTCCTCTTATAGAGTTGCCCTCTGCCTCAGCTTCTTCCAGCATTCCCCTAATTCAACCACAGGGGTCAGCAGCTTCTGCATATTGGTTGAGTGAAAATATCTGCATCTGTCTCTTGAATCTGCTTGTTGGGTCTTTAGGAGGGCAATAATGATAGATTCCTTTTTGTGAGTACTCTATAGCCTCAGTAATAGTGTCAGGCCTTGGGGCATCCCCTTGAACTAGATCCCAGTTTGGGCCTGTTGCTGGACCTTCTTTTCCTCCGTCTCTTCTCCATTTCCATTCCTGTAATTCTTTCAGACAGAAACAATTATGGGTCAGAGTTTTTGACTGTGGGATGGCAACCTCCTCCATCACTTGAAGCCATGTCTTTTGGCTGGAGGAGGGCTCTACAAGTTCTCTCTCCCAACAATAGGGCATTTCATCCAAGGTCCCTCCCTTTGAGTCCTGAGAGTCTCTCACCTCCCAGGTCTCTGGGCACTGAGAGTCCCCCCATCTCCTACCTCTTTATGTTGCCTGTTTCCAATGGTAGAATTAATGTAGTAAAAATAGCCATCCTACCAAAGGCAATCTACAGATTCAACAAAATCCACATCAAAATTCCAACACAATTCTTATAGTACCATTTTATAATTAGCCAAGTCATAACATTAGAGAATTCTATTTGGGAATACTGTATTTACATTATTTGCCTGCATCATTCTCTTCTTCTAAACTCAATGTTAAATTTATGACCTCTTCATCTTCAGTGATGATTGTTATGTTTTCCGTGAAAACTTTCAAGAAAGATATTAGTTAAGGGCTAGGCAGATGGCTTATCAGCTAAAGTGCTTGTTGTGAAAGCAAAAGAGCAAGAATTTGGAATCATATGACCTACAAACATGCCCAATATATGGCAACTTATCCATAATTCCAGCCTTGAGAGGAAAAATATTAAAAGCTGAATACAGAGGCTACTGTATCAGGGATTACTGGCATTGTTGACAGACCTGCTACAAAATGTTAAGGTAAACAGTGATCAAGGAAGATTCCTGACATTACTTCTTTACATGCAGCTATACAAGTGTATACATACCTCCACAACTCATGTGTACATACATGTAAAAACATATATATATGTATGTATATGTATGTATATGTATATATGCATGTACACAAATATATAGACATTAAAAGATAAAAATAAATAAAACAGAATTTTGTCTATATTATAGAAGAATAAATTTTAGTATAGTATTAATAGCTGTTAAACACACAAATTTTCAAATATACTTAAAAATAATTTTATTTAAAAGTTTTTAAATATATATTCCTACTCAATATAACTTAGTTAACTAAATTCTCTTTGAAAAAGAAATAGCTGTTTTAAATTTTTTAGCTACTTACTAAAATTACAGCAAATTAAAACTCATTAGAAACAGTTAACATTTCCATTGGATTTAAATAATAATGTATCAGGTGATATAACAGTATATAATTCAATATGGAAAATATTAAAAATATTTGCAATTTCTTCTATTATCATAAAATAAACAATAGATTTCATATTTATTGATACTAATTAAAGCAAACTTGCAGATAAGTACATAAAATATAGCTGGTGAATTTGAAATTTATTTAAATTACTATGTATTAAAACATCTTTAAGTACATGCTATCAAAAGAATACTTATTCTCTATCTGCTTGATCTTGGATTTTAACACATATTAACATAATGCTTCAAACCTGAATGCTTTTTTACATTAGCAAATATCTAGACAGGAAACAAGATACTTGAGTTTAAGTTTATTTAGTCACTATTTATATATAAAAAAGAATAAGTGTATCTCTAATAAGGCTTAGTTTGAAACTGTACCTCTCAAGCTCATGCCTTTGAAGAACTACTCCTTAGCTTGTGGCACTGCTTTGGAGGCTTATGTGTTAGAGCCTTTTATGTCTACTTGATACATGTGAATTCCTTCTGAGAAGAAGATGACACACCCATAGACTCACAGAAGTTAAACAAAAAGGAAGGCCTAAGGAAGGATGCTGGATCCCAATTAGAAGGGAGAACAGAATAGTTATAAGAGGCAGAAGGAGGGAAGTAGTTGAGAGAGGGGAGGGAGAGGAAGAGAGAGACTAGAATAGGGGCAGGATCTGGTGTGGAGATAGACACCAGAGTCACAAAGGGTCAGGAGAATGAATGGGAAGCTCGAGATGCCAGGGATGGGAATGGGTGGGAGAAATCTCTAAGAAGTCTCAGAGGCTTGAGATAAAGTAGGCTCTAAGTAGTCAATGCAGGTCACCTTAGCTGAGATGACAAACAGTGGCGACTTAGAACTGAAAATTGTCACCTCCTATACCCAGACAGTATTCCCAAGCAAGAGTAAGAACACCAATGAACCCACAAAACATTTGATTCCAAAATTTTCCTGTCTAAAAGTAATGCAGGGATAATGAAGGAGCAGTAACTGATGTAGAACATAGAGAAAATTTTCCTAACTTAAAGAGATCGATTCCTATAATCATACAAGAAGCTGACAAAACAAATCGATTGCACCAAAAAAGAAAATTCTCGCTCTAAGTAAAAATCAAAACACTAAATATCTAGAACAAAGAAAGAATATTAAAAAGTACAAGAAAAAAAGCCCAAGTAACATATAAAAGGGAGATCTATAAGAATAACACCTGAGTGCTCAACAGACAAAAGCCAGAAGGGCCTAGGCAGATGTCTTACATTCTCTAAGAGACCACAGATGCCAGCCTAGACCCAACAAAATGTTCCATCATCATGAATAGAGATGACAAAGCATTTTGTGACAAAACCAAATTTAAACAATATTTATTGAAAAAATCTTGCTCTCTAAAAGATGCTAGAAAATAAATTCCAACCCAAGGAGGTTAACTACATCCAAATAACACAGAGAATAAATAACCCAACACTTGCAAAAACAAAAAAGGGGACATACATAAGCAGATCTCCCTTACACACACACACGCACACACACACACACACACATGCATGAACATGCATAAAACAACCACTACCATCAAAGTAACAGGAATTAATAATCATTATTCATATCTCTCACTATCATTGAACTCAATTCCCAAATTAAAAGAAAATTGCTAACAGAATGGATTCAAAACATCATTCTGCTGCATACAAAAACATACCTAATCAAGAAATATAGAAATGAAAGGGTTGGAAAACTTTCCACACAAATGGAAACAAGGAATAAGATGGATTAGCCATTCTAATATTTAATAATATATACTTCCAAGCAAAAATATTGAAAACAGACAGGGAAGGAAATGTCATACTCTTCAAAGGAAAAAATATACACCAAGATGATGTCTTAGTAATATATATCTATGTCCCAAATAAAGAGTCCCACATTTCTAAAGAAACATTACTAAAGCTTAAATCGCACTTGGAATCCAACACTTTAATAGTGTGCGACTTCAGCACTCCACTCTCATAAATGAGCAGGGCTTCCAAACAGAAATTAAACAGAGAAATAATAAAAGCAACAGAAGTTATGAATCAAATGGACCTAACAGATATATACAAAACATTTCACTTAAACACAAAATAATATACCTTCTTCCCAGCACCTCATGAAACCTTTTCCAAAATTGGCCATATACTTGAACATAAAACAGTATCATCATATACAAGTAAACTGAAATAATCCCTTGTATCTTATAAGAACACCATGAGTTAAAGCTGGTCTTCCCCCAATAACAGAAATGAGAGAAAGCCCATAAATCAAGAGAAACTGAACAACTTTCTATTCAGTGACCACTGAGTCAAAGAAGAAATAAGGAAAAACAATTAAAGACTTCCTAGAACTCAATGAAAATGATTGAAGAACATATCCAAACATTTGGGACACAAAAATCAATGTTAAGGAGAAAGTCCATAGCACCAAATGTCTTCATGTAGAACTTAGTGAAATTTGATACTAGCAATTTAACAGCACAACTAAAAGCTTTAGAACAAGAAACAATTCCAAGATGAGTAGGCCATAGGAAAAAATCAAACTCAGGGCATAATTCAATGAATTATATATAAAAAAAGAAAAATACAAAGAATCAATGAAACCAAGAATTGTTTCATAAGAAAGTCAATAAAATAGACAAACTCTTAGCCAAATTAAAATTAAAAGGTAGAGAGAAGATATTCAAATTTATAAAATTCAGAATTGAAAATAGGCAATGAAGAAAACCAAAGAATTATTAGGCCTTACATCAAACACCTGAGCTCCACAAATTGAGACACTTAAAATACAGTGGAAGATTTTCTTAATAGAGACCACTTACCAAAGTTAAAACAGGATCAGATAAACAATTCCAACAGGTCTATAATCCCTAAGGAATAGAAGTAATCATTAAAAATTTACTATCCAAAAAAATCTAGGGACAGTTGTAGAGGAATTCTACCACAAATACCAATACTCCTCCAATTATTCCTCAAAATAGAAACAGAAAGAATACTGTTAAATTCATTTTATGAGGTTACAGTCAGCCTGATATCTAAAAAAGAAGACAACCAAGAAGGAGAATTTTAGAGTAGATTTCTTTATGAACATTGATACAGAAATGCTCAACTAAATACTAACAAACTGAATGAAAGAACACATAAAAACATCATCTACTATGGTAGGCTTTATACCAGAGATCAAGGGATGGTTCAACACACAAAAATTCATCAATGTAATCCCCCATATAAACAAATTGAAAGAAACTCATAAAGACACACACACACACACACACACACACACACACGATCATCTCATTAGATGCTGAAAAAGTTTTTGACAATTCCAACACCTCTTCATTGTGAATGTCTTAGAGAGATGAGTGATATAAGGAGATTACCTAAACAAAATAAAGGCAATATACAGCCAACACCAAACAAATGAAGAGAAACTTAAAGCAATAACTCTATAAATCAGGAATAAGACAATGCTGTCAATTTTTCTATATCTATTCAATATAATACTTGAAGTTCAAGCTACAAAAGGAGATCAAGGGGATACAAATTGGATAGAAAGAAGTTAAAGTATTGCTGTGTGTACATAATCCAGTAACATGCATACTTGTTACCAAAAACTCTACCAGGGAACTGTCAGCTGATAAGCACCTTCAGAAAAGTATCTCAATAAAAATTAACTAAAAAGAAAAAAGTCAGTGGCCCTCCTATATGCAAATGATAATGGTGCTGAGGAAGGTATAAGAGAAACAACATAGTTCACAATAGCCACAAATAAGATAAAATATCGTGGTGTAACTCCAACCAAGGAAGTAAAATACCAGTTTGACAAAAACTGCAAGTCTTGGAAGAAAGAAATTAAAAAGATATCAGAAGACGAACAGATCTCTCATGCTTGGATTTGTAGGATTAACATACTAAAAAATGGCCATCTTACCAAAAGCAACCAATGGATTCAATCCAATTTCCAAAAAAGTTTCAAAATAATTCTTCAGAGAAATTAGTATTTACTCAATTTCTTATGGACAAACTAAAATCTCAGGATAGCTAAAACAATCCTGTACATTAAAGAACTTCTGGAGGAATCACCAGGCTTAATCTCAAAAAGTACTACAAAGCAATAGTAATTAAAACTGCATGGTATTGGTATAAGAACAGACAGGTGGATCAAGGAAATCAAACTGAATACCCAGAAATAAACCACACATCTATGAATATTTCATTTTTGACAAAGAAACCAAGATCATACAATGGACTAAAGAAAGCTTCTTCAACAAATAGTGCTGGAATAACTGGATTCTGTACATAGAAGAGTACAAATAGAACCATATCTATCACTATGGATGAAATTAACGTTCAAGTGGTTCAAATTTCAATGTAAAGTTGGATACATTAAATCTGATACAAGGGAAAGTGGGGGTAATCTTGAAAATATTAGCATAGAAGACAACTTCCCAAGTAAAACAGTAACAGGTCAGGAATTAATAAATGGCATTGCATGAAACTTATACAATCATCTGTAAGGCAAAGGACACAGTCAAACGAACAAAACAGCAACTGACAGAATGGGAAAATATGACAACGGACTGATATCCAAAATATATAAAGAATTCAAGAAAACTAGACATCAGCAAACCAAATAAGCCAATTAAAAATGGGATTTGGATTTAAAATGGGAATTCTCAACAGAGAAAATTTCAAATATTGGAGAAGCCCTTAAAGAAATGTTCAACCCATAATCACAGGAGAAATGCAGATCAAAAATGACTGAGATTTCATTCTACACCCATCATAATGGTCAATATCAAAAGCTTAAGTGACAGCACATGCTGGTGAGGATGTGGAGCAAGAGGAACATTCTTCTATTGCTGGTGGTAATGAAAATTTGTTCAACAACTTTGGAAATAAAATATGATGGTTAATTAGATAAATGGGAATAGTTCTACTTCAATATCCAATTTCTTGGCAGGTTCCCAAATATGCTCCACTATACCACAGAGACACTTTGCTCAACCATGTTCATAGTAGCTTGATTCATAATGGTGAGAAACTAGAAACAATTTAGATGTCCCTTGACTGAAAAGTAAAGAAAATTGCACAATGACATATTACTCAGCGATTAAAATCAATGACATCATGAAATTTACAGGCAAATGGATGGAACTAGAAAAGATTTTTCTGAGTGAGGTAATCCAGAAAGAATAAGATGGTTAATGGATATTAACTACAAAGTACAAGATAATCATGTTACAATTCACACACCCACAGCTGAATAGCAAGAAGGGACCAGTAGAGGTTGCTTGAATCTTAATGAGGAGAAATAGTCATTGGGGTAGATGGAGGGAGAAAACTGGGTGGGGGAGGATATGGCAAGAGAGCAAGGGATCAAGTAGGGAGAAGGGGAAAAATATGGGGAAAGAAAACTGGTATATGTAGGGGGGCATCTATGAGGGTGACCCTAGCTAAGACTCTTAGCAGTGCGGGATATGTAATCTGAAAAGGCCATCATCTGTAAACAGAAAAGACTTCCAAGTCAGGGTATTGGACAGCAGCCCAGCCACAAAGCTGTAAAAATCCACAATTTTTCTGCCTCTAAGATATACAGAGGTAAAGATGGAGCAGAAATTGAAGAGATGGTCAACCAATTGCTGTCCTCAATTAAGAAACATTCAATGAGAGAAACTCAACCTTTGACACTATCCTACCGTGCTTGCAGATAAGCACCTAACATAAAATGTAATCTGCAAAGCTTCACCCAGCAACTGATGGAAATAGACACAGAAACCCAAAGTCAAATATTATCATAATTCAGTAGAAAAAGGACAGCATTTTCAACAAATAGTGCTGGTTCAACTGGAGATCAGCATGTAGAAGACTGCAAATATATCCATTCTTATCTCCTTGTACAAAGCTCAAGTCCAAGTGGGTAATGAATATTCACATAAAACCAGATACACTGAAACTAATAAAAGATAAGGTGGGGAAGAACCTCAAACACTTTGGCACAGGGGAAAATTTACTGAACAGAACCCCAATGGCTTATGCTCTAAGATCAATAATTGACAAATGGTATCTCATAAAATTGCAAAGCTTCTGTAAGACAAAGAACACTGTCAATAGGACAAAACAGCAACCAACAGATTAGGAAAAGATATTTACCAATTCTACATCCCATAGAGGGCTAATATCCAATATATACAAAGAACTCAAGAAATTGGACTCCAGACAACCAAATAACTGTATTTAAAAATGGGGTACAGTGCTAAACAAATAATTCTCAATTAAGGAAACTCAAATGGCCTAGAAGCACCTAAAGAAATGTTCAACATCCTTAGTCATCAGGGAATACAAATCAAAACAGCCCTGAGATTCCACCTTACACCAGTCAGAATGGCTAAGATCAATAACTTAGGTGATTGCAGATGCTGGCGAGGATGTGGAGAAAGAGGAACACTTCTCCATTGTTGGTGAAATTGCAAGATGGTACAACCACTCTGCAAATCAGTCTGGTGGTTCCTCAGAAAATTGGACATATCACTACCTGAGTATCCAGCAATATTCTCCTGGGCATATACTCAGAAGATGCTCCAACATATAACAAGGACATATGCTCCACTATGTTCATAGCAACTTCATTTATAATGGCTAGAAGCTGAAAAGAACCCAGATGTCCTTCAACAGAGGAATGGATACAGAATATGTGTACATTTACACAGTGGTGTACTACTCAGCTATTAAAAACAATGAATTCATGAAATTCTTAGACAAATGGACAGAACTAGAAAATATCATTCTGAGTGATGTAACCAAATCACAAAAGAACACACATGGTATGCACTCAATGATAATTGGATATTTGTTCAAAAACTTGAAATACCCAAGATTCAACTCATAGACCACATGAAGCTCATAAAGAAGGAAGACCAAAGTGTGAGTGCTTCAGTCCTCCTTAGAAGAAGTAAAAAATACTCATGGGAGCAAATATGTAGACAACATGTGGGACAGAAACTGAAGGAAGGGACATCTGGAGACTCTTCCACCTGGGTATCCATCCCATGTACAGTCACCAAAGGTAGAAGCTAATGTGGATGTCAGGAAGTGCATGTTGATAGGAGCCTGATATCACTGTCTCCTTAGATATCTGCCAGAGCCTGACATATTCACAAGCAGATGCTCACAGTTAACCATTCAACTGATCATGAGGGTTCCCAATGGAGGAGTTAAAGATTGAAAGATCTGAAAGGATTTGCAGCTCCATGGGGAGAGAGCAACAATGTCAACCAACCAGAGTTCCCAAGGTCTAAACTACCAGCCTGGGGGTACACAGGGAGGGACCCATGGCTCCAGCTGTATATGTAGGGGAGGATGGCCTTGTTTAGTATAGGTAGGAAATGAGGTGCTTGATACTGTGAGGGCTAAATACCCCAGTGTAGGGGAATTCGAAGTCAGTGAGGTGGGAGTGGGTGGTGGCTGGGTGGCTGGGGGTACATCCTCAGAGAAGTAGGAGGTGGGGAAATGTGATAGGGGGTTTCTGGGTGTGGGGGATGGGTAAAGGGAATAACATTTGAAATGTAACTATAATATCCAATAAAAAAATTATCAGGAGCTTGTGAAATTATGTTGGGAGGGGAAGAATTAAAGGAGCCAAATAGGTTATGGGCACAACAAGGAAACATACAGAATCAAATATTCTGCACTCATACGAGCCCCCAGAGATTGAAATTAAAAACAGAGAGCTTTCACAAGATGGACTTAGGTTCTTGGCATATATGTAACAGCTGTGCAGCTTGGTCTTCATATGAGACTCCTAACAGCAGGAGCAGGGTCCATATCTGTCTCTCTTACCTGCCTTTGGATTCCGTTCCCTCAACTGGGTAGGCTTAACTAACCATAATAAGAGTGATTGTAAATTCATGATTATTTTATTATATTATTTATAATTTAATACAAAGGAAACACAGGCATTAATGCACACACTAGTAAAGTGTTCTGTGGAATACACACTACAAATATCATCATCAAAGTCCTTGGAATTTCTGGTCAAGACAGCCAAAAAACTCATAGACAGGCTGAGAATACAGACCTTAATAAAATAATTATTGAGGGACTACAAGAAATCACAACAGTGTGGTTTACATTGGCACAAATATGTTTGGGAATATACATTTCACATTTTCATCATGTTAAAGTCTCCTTGAGACAATGGTAGCCTATAGAATCCACTTAGAATGTGTGTATTAAATGACAAAACTGATGACAGGACTTGAAGATTGTGGGTATGAGGAGTGGGCATATTTTATTCTTGATTCTAACTTTATTAAAACTAAAATCATGTATTTAAAAATTTCTTTTTTAAATTACTTAAATCAAATCATGAATTCTATAAAATCATTAATTTATCTAAACAACATTAATTAATAAAAGTTTATCTTAATGTTTATCTGCAGGAAATTTGCCCAATAGGATAGGCTGATGTCTAAGAATTGTTAGACTATATAATAATGATAGAAAAGGCACATCAATAGTAAGAAGCAATTCTGGGATGATGTCTTTTGGGGCCTTACCTCGTACAGGTCAAGCATCACAGACCTTGCAAAAAATAGTGGGTCATTTACAGAAAAGTCAACCACAAGAAGAATAAGATGAAGAAAAAGAAGGAGGAGAAGGAAAAAGAGGAGGAGGAGGAAGAAGAGGAGGAAGATGATAATCAGGAGGAGTAAGAAGAGGAAGGTTATCTATATATACACATATACACACACACATATGTACATATATATATGTATACACATATATATATGTATACATTTATATTCCAATGAATTTCTTTAAATAAATCCAACAAATGAAATCCATTCTAGGCTGTGTAAATCACATGGAAGCACAAATAAATACTATACTGTAGCAGTTTTAAAGGTAACTGAATTGTGATTTCTAGTGAGGAAAAAGGCAGATACATTTGAATAACAGGAAAAGGGAAGAATTAGATGAGATGCCTACACAGGTTTTTGTGACCTGTACAATAACTGAGCTTTCTGTGGTCGTGCAACATTTCTTATAGGTTTAAGCAGCACATTATTTCAGTTTCCTTAGATGTTAGAACTCCAGTTCTCAGTGAAACTGGATGACTAAAAGTATATTGAACAGTGTGTATAATATTTTTATACATAGAATGATCCGGACTAGATATGGCCATTCCAACTATCCTCCTCCTGCTGCTCCTTCTCCTCCTCCTCCTTCCATCACCATTTTCCCCATCCTCTCTTTCTCCATATCATCATCATCTTATTCATCAATCATCATTATCATTATCTTGTCAACCATTCTCAACCTGTAGGTTGTAACAACTTTGGCAAAACTGTTTTGTCAATATACTTACATTATGAATTATAAGTGTAGCAAAAATTATAGTTATGAAATAGTGACAAAAATAATTTTATGTTTGGGGTCACCATAACATGAGGAACTATATTAAAGGGCCATAACATTAAGAATGTTGAGAACTACTATTTTAGATAATGGTGATAATGATGAATAATATTTAGTAGTAGTAGTAGTAGTAATAGTAGTAGTAGTAGTAGTATTGGCACGTGTGTGTGTGTGTATGTGTGTGTATGTGTGTGTGTATGTGTGTGTGTGTGTGTAAAAGAGAGTTGAGCATGAGTGTAATGTATATGTGGAAGTCAGAAGACAACATTGTTGAATTAGTAACAAATCTGTCTTGACCATGTAAGAAACAATTTAACATATGACATGGTTATTTTTGCCCTTGGAAAAGAGCCAACAAGGTGTAGGCCTCCACAAGTGGTGATGGTTGCTGTGGGTGTGTTTGTTTATATAATAATTTACATATTTTTATGTTCCTACTTTGAGGAATGTCCTCTCTGTCAAGGTTAATGCCTCCATGATAATCAGAGGCAGCACAAGTCTGGGAGGCAAGGGTGTTGCAAATACCTCAGCAAACTGGTAGAATATGATAGGTGACTTTCAGGTTAGTCCTTAAGGCTTTGAGCAAAAATTCTGAAAACATGAGTTAAAAAATACATAATTTCTCAACTATTCAAAATATAAGAATTCAATATGTCTTATATGAGGGGATTCAAGACCTCAAAAAATAGAGGCAATTGTACTATGAGCCCACTTGTCAGAAAAATACTAAAGAAGGAATTATAGCAATTTAGGGAATGGTGGTCACAGGCAAGATCCCACATAGCTAAGTTTTATTATTTATTTATTTATTTATTTATTTATTTATTTATTTATGCTTACAAAAAAAGCAAGAAGATTCTTAATTTCAAGTTCAGACTTGGACAGATGGAGTTTAGGTCCAGACCCAGATGTGGTAGGAATGGTAGTTTCAGGGCAAAGTTTCACCAAGCTATTTTGTTGTCTGTGCTTGTGCTTAGTGTCTCTAAGAATTGAGGAACTGGGGTCATAGGATGCTGATTCATGGAATAATCAAAAATGAATCCTGTGGAAATGACTGAATTGATATGTAAATAAAAACTGGGGATTTAATCTGCAAAAGATGAGTTAACAAAAGAGTTTTTACAAAAACAAGAGAACGCTATCTCAAGCAGAGCAGAACACAGAGAGCAGTATGGCCAGCTGTCTTGACCAGAACCCACAGAAAGAAATCCATCTGGAAAGCTGCTCCAAGCAGAACATAGGCCATCAGCTTGGACTCATGATTTACTTCAAGTCCTTTATTATGCTGCTTCAAAACATTCCTTCCCTCAAAATCCCTCTCAGAGCTGAGCCTGGTCCTTGACAAATTCAGTTCTCTCTTACATATGTAATGACCCTGGGATCAAATTAAGTTAATCAGGCTTGATGGCAAGAGCCTTGATAGTTGATTTATCTAATTGACTTGTAATTGTCATTATTATTATTATTATTATTATTATCAACATTATATCATTTTTATTAGGTTGAGATTTCATACAATGAAAATTTTTACACTCACCTTCCCTGCCAAAATTGAAAAAAATCATAACAAGATTAAGTGGAAATACATATCCATAATTTAAAAAGTGGATCATTGCTCAACTTATAGTGGTTCTGTGCATGGAACATGTGGAACATTTACAGACAAATCATACATACAATGAGTTGAGTCATATATAATATTTAGATTTTTCATTATACTGTAAATATGGCTACCAGCCACATTCAATTATATAAAGTAACATCATTAAAATAAATTAAAATTGGAATTTGAATCCTTTACCTATACCTGTTAATTTTTTTATAGTTAAGGCTATAAGCAATCATCCTTAATTGTGTGTGTGTGTGTGTGTGTGTGTGTGTGTGTGTGCATGTATGTGCATGTGTGGGGGGGCTAAATGCAAAGGTAGATAAAAGTTCTGAAATTAGGCCTTATGTATATGGAGAGTTGAAGTCCAACTAAACTCTAGACAGTTTATATATATAATTATAACATTATTAGAAGTCAGAAAATCTCCAGTCATATAACAATGTATTTGCTTTTATCACTTATTGAAAAAAGTCAGTTTCATTTCTCAGGATCATATCTTATACCCAGTTGAATTTCAATGAGTTGAAACTCTTGAAACTCAAGGTATCCAAAGGAGCTGTTTTAAATCCTTCTCTCATCCGCTGCAGTCAAATAGATTTTTCCATTCAGAGCGTCCGTATAAAATAAGTAAACATTATTGCAGATAAGACCAAAAAGGGTGAAAGAGTTAAGAAAGGGAATATGTGAAAATATATTTTGTTAATATTCTAAAACTTTAAGTAAGCTCTTTAGCAAACATTAAAATTCAAAAAATCTTATGTCAAATAGTAGTTTTCTACTGCAACAACAAAGCATCACTCAGTGTAATAGTATTTCTTGAATTTGTTCCAACTATATGTTCAGTTTTGAAGGATGTATAACATATACTTTGATTTTAAACTCTGTACAACTATTTTTATGGCCACATCTGTCAGACTGAACACTACAGTATTTGCAGAGCAAGGTAAAAGTTGTTTTGACTTAGAAGTAAGAGATGAAGCATAAAATTAAATGAATGTCAAAAAAAAAAAAAAGTGTGTTCTGGAACATTCAAAAGCTGCTTTTTCAAGGCAGTAAACATTTCTTTCTGAAAGCAACATGGTGTTGGATGGCAAACATTAAAGGATACAGTAACTGTATTCCTTTATAGATATTCTGAGACATTATATTGTACAGATTTTGCTATGTTATTACTGACTTGTGGGCAGAATTGTTCTCAGTTTTCATCTTTCCCACTGTGCTGCCAACAATTCTTGAAGCATTTACAGGTAACCCATAAAAATAAAAATAGTTGTCTACAGGAACACACATAAAACCATAAAAGAAGATTTAAGAACATGTTAGAAAAATGGATGATGCTTTAATTTGAAGCTTCAGGGAAAAAAAGCATGAAAAAAAATGGTATCAGTGTTCAAAAATGGATAAAATTCTATAAGAAATTAGAAATTTCTTGCAAAACAGGTGGTAACTAATTGGGAATGAAATTTAACAACTAGCATTGCTCCCAGGCAAAAGAATCTTAGAATACAGAGGTGCTATGATCATGAGAAATGAGAGTGTGGTAACAAGTATGAAACAGGTTGATAGATACCTTGTCTATCATGTCAATAAAGTCTTTGGATGAAAAGAAGTGATTATCACTGCTGGGGAATTGTTCAGTGGGTAAAGCACTTGTTAATCAAGTGTAAAAACTTGAGCTTGAACCTCCAGACCTCATACAAACCCAGAAATGATAGCACTGGGCTGAGATGCAAGTGTTCTTATGTTGAAATTGGAAGTAGAAACAAAAGATTCCCCGTAGGTCTTAACTTCATAAAACCGTCCTGCAACAAACTAGAGGCCCCTGACCTCAACACCTGTTCATTGGCACGCACTCAAACTCACATGCACATACAACTCTGCACAGACACAAATGCATATACACAAATAAACATACTTAGTGTAGCTCACTGTATACATACATATGCACGTTAAGATCATGTATAAATAGAGATTTTTATTTGACATTTTTATTTAAAATATATGTGAATGAGAATTCAAGATCACTGGCTTAAGGACACAAAAGAAGAGTTTGAAATAAGAATTTTGAAATGGATTATGTAATAAACATACATTGCTTATGCTTTGTAGAAAAAAACATGTTCACTTAAGAAATATTGTTTAAGAAAGTTTCTAAGTATAACAGTAAATAAGTTTTAACTCACTGGTGACATTGTCTTACTAAATATTTTAAATTATATATTTATTTTAACAGTGACAATCAAGAATTAAAATTGTATCAAGGAAAATACTCACTTGTGGGCTTTGGCACAGTTTCAGTTCTCAGTGCTCATAATGTCCTCATTAGTCTTTAAAAACTCAAACTACAAATTAACCAATTAAATCCGGAAGAGCTGTAATAAAGTAATAAAGTAATAAAGTTTATATATCATTTGGGAAGTTTCACAATACACCATGTTTTTGTTTTGGTTTTTTTTTTTTTTTGTTTTTTTTTCATTTAAATCACACCGTAATTTACTTGTTCACACAGGGGTTATAAACACAAAAGGGCAAGATGTGGGGAAGGGAATGACACCTGAGCATAGGTGTCCAGGGGGAGTACAGATACCTTTCAGAACAGGGTATCAGCTGGGTGAAGGTTCAGGGGACAGGTCACTATGACTCTGCCTATGATTCACTTGTCCTTATCTAAGTTGGTACTGTCCACTAAGACTGTCTATTTATAAGACCTATGACTACTCAGGCTGGTAAATTTCCATAGAAGCTGCCTGTTTGCAATAGCGTATAGCCTTCTGTTTCAGTGTTTTTCCACAGAGACCCAAGACTTTGTGCTAGCATGCATGTATGTCAGGCCTACTGCTGATTTTAGGCCTTTAGTGTATATGTAGGGTTGCCCTGACATCTCCTCCCTTCTCTAAGTATAGAAGGGCCTTGGCGATTCTAATCTTGCGAAGGCGGGGATAGAGGCCTGACCTCCAATAATTGAAGGGGACCTTGTAATGGCTCTGGTTCTCCTGTCATTGTCCAGTGAGGCATGAGGGCCATACCCATCCTGATGTCTTTTTTCTGGAGAGTAGATACTTTTGACATCAACCCCTATGCAGTCAGGCTTGTCCTTCAGGGATCCCAGAGAGATATTTTTAGTTTTTTTTATATTCCCTTGCAGTGCTTAGTCTCGCAGCCTAAGCAAGAATTCAGATTGCCAGTCAGAGGGGGTTCTGGGTGGCCCCTCTCTGCTTGGTCTAGTGGTGGAAGTCCCCTCTTTTAGATTGGGTGGAGATGGGTTTTGGGAACACCCTGGATAGAGTAACAACCTCATCTTGAGTCTCGTGGTCCTCCATAGCTAACTTATGCTGATGTATCCGAATAGGTTTTGCTACCAAATTATCTATCTGTTGTATCACAAAGTTAGTCAGTCTATTTAAGGCCTAGTGACCAAAAGAAATCAACAAAAATAACCCAATTAATGGTTCCAGGATGGGAGGAAGTGAGGTTGACAACCATGGAAGAGGTTGTACATTATTTCTAAAAAATAAATCATTAAATACTTTGCTTTCTCTCTAGAGTATTTTGAATATTTTATTTATTTACATTTCAAAGGTTATTGACAACCATGGAGAGGTTGAAAACTAATCTTTCTACCAACTTTCATCTTTCTCTTTCTCTCTGTTTTTTCTTGGGGCCTTCTCTGACCTTGTTCATGTTCTCTTTAACCATCCCTGTCTTGTCTATGTACAGGCAACAAAACACCATGTTTATTGATATCTAATAATTTGAAATTTCCTAATTCACTTTGCTGACTTTTACATATCATTCCCACTTGATAAACTATTTGTTGTTGTAGTCTCTGTATACACAATTACTGTAAACCATACATGACACATTTCCCAAAATCCCAATAAATTGGAAAGCAGGAAAACAATTATATAGTATATTTCTAAGACAATATCCATAAAACCAAATTACACCAAGAGTATATTCCTCTTCCTCAACCCAAGGTATCCTTTGTGCCAGAAATTGCTATCCAAAATACATAATATTAATTTTATTCACATTTTTCTAAATGATATATACTAAAGATGGTAGACTACACTATATAAAGAATGATCAAAACATTCCTTCCATAAAAAGTAATTCTTTCCAGCACCTTTTAGTTCTTACAAATTGTGTATGGTTTATAATTAATTACTGTTTGCTAAATTTCATGAATAAAGACATTCTGGGAACTCCTTGTGTTCTCTGACCTAAATCAGGCAGAGCATATATGTTACATGAGTATTGCTTAAAGCATATAGTGCAGAGGTCTCAAAAATCCATTCAGAATGTCTCTTAAAGTATTAAAATGTCACTTATGAAAATGATAGGTTGGTGTTTCTCAAACAAATTTTAGAATGAGGATAGTTATATAAAGAAAACAAACATATGACCTTGTGGTCATAAAATCAGTTGAATGGAAATTTTCTCGAAATACATCCAATCTCCTGTCCACTCTTCTTTTAAGTTTAACTTCTCTGAAAAATAATTGCTAGCCAGCTGTACAAACTCCAAGCTCCTAGGAAGGCTTCTAGAATATTCTTTTCTTGTGGATGGAAAGAAACTTCTCCACATTATGTTTATATATTTGGAAGTTTGTGAGCCATCTTGCAAGTACTAGAAACTAAACAAGACAGTCTTCTGCATGGAACAAGACTTTCAACTGCTGACCAACCTCTGCAGCCATGAGCACCTACTAGTACTACATACAATCTTAAAAGTATCTATAACATTTAAGCAGGAAACAAAATACTCAAAAATAAGTTGTGCTTTGAAAAGAAAGGCAAGTGTTTTCTGGAAGAAATAATTCTATCTCTTAGTTTTACTTTTTCTTTAGTTAAAAAAGCAAACAAAACAAACCCCAGATTATAGATGTTGTATGCATTAACAACTATGATTTAGCATTCACCACAAAATGACAGCAATGGAGGTCTTATCAATAACCTAACTAATGGAGAATTCAAGTAGCAGCAGAATATATCTAGTAAGATTACTGAAAAAATAAGAGTGATGAGTAATGCACAGTACATGATGTCTCACAAACTTTCAAATGGTGATAATTCCAGTGATCTCTCTGACTTCAACAGGCTTAGCTCATAGAATACATAGAATACATAGAATACATACTCACATACAGATGAATGATTTATAGAAATAAAATTAAAACAAGAGTGAATTTAGAAATCACATGTTTTTAAAAAAGTAGAGATTAATTTTAAAAGATTATAAATGCAATACCTCAACAATGCATCTCTGAAAGAAGAGACCAACTGTAGGATATTGTGCACTAGAAATGCATTCTGTTTCTAGAAGAAATAATGGCATTATATAGTGAAGTTTGCTTTGTTTAATTCCGATAATTTCTTCAAATTGAGCAGAAACCTAAGAAACTCAAAGAATGTATACATATCTATGCTTCAGTAGATAGGCAAAGTGGAATTTTGAAACATCTTCTCTTATAAATATTGATCACATTGGGCTGTTGAGCAAAGCAGTGAATCAATGTGAAATTTTCTCTAAAATCCTTAGTACCTCAGAACTTCCAACTGAATAAATAAGAAAATAACTAAAAATCAAAACTTACCATATCCATTACATTCATGATATCATTTTACAAAAATTGAACTGATATTATATTAATTAAAACATAATATTAAGTATTTGGGTATTTTTTTGTTGTTAAGATATACAACATTATCTTAACTAAGATTTCTGTTTAAATTTCATACATTGTGTAAGCAATATTTTTATCTGTGAAAAATATCTATGAGGATAGGGCAAATTCTTTTTTATATTTATTTTTTTTATATGTGTTTGTATGACAATTTTGCTTGAAAGTGTGTATATACACAACATTCTGTCTGTTGCAAATAAAGGTCAGAAGAGGGCATCAGATACACTGGACCTGGTTATAATATTGTGAGTCATCTTGTAGTTTATGAAAAAGAACCCACGCACAAGCAACAAGTCCTTCTATCAACTGAGTCATGTAAATATAGCTTTTATTTCCTCAGAGGAAGGGATACGATGAGAGCCTTGCCCAAGCTTTATGAACACACAGCTCTGGCTGAACACAATACATTTCTACTTAACTCTAGGTTAGGTCTTGATCTTCTAGCTTCTGTATATTCCAATCTAGGCTTAGAATGTTTTAGCTTCTGAGACTTACTGCTGAATAAACTCACCTTTCTAATTCTTTCTGAACTCTTCCTGGCTACTTCAACTAAGCTGTTCTAGCTCAAAACCTGCTCTCTGAGCTGACTGATTCAAACTGGCTTTTCTCAGCTTCTCACTGAATTACTCAGCTTAGAAAAAGTGTCTCTGAATACATAACTGAACTACTTTGAACTGAACAACTCTGAACTAATCTCAACACTGCACTGTATCCTCCTGTCACTCAACTAACCTGAACCTGCTGAACTGATTCATTTAGTGATTCTCTTAAATAGCTTTTATTTCTTGTCTCATGAGAATTCCCTGTTCTCATGAGAGTTAGACCTATTCTATCTTTAATCTTTCTGTCAAATCTTTGTCATTTGTCACTTTGTCTGTCCTTCATTTAGCCGTAACTTTCAAACATGTTTGCTTTCTTCTATAAACTAACCTTACCTTCATTGTAAGGAATTAAAGATGTGTACTAAGAACATGTCTATATTCCAGCTAAATCATATTATAACCCAGGGCATGTCTTCATTTGGGGGAATCATACAGACTTATAAGTTCTTTGGATGTGTTCCCTTGTCAGATCAGCCATGTTGTTGAATTAAAATTGCTTTATAAAGATTTGTCTCCTCACCCTAAGAGGACATTATAAAAATAAGAAAAAGAATCTATTTGGGAAAAAGGTTTCAGAGGATTCAGTCAGTTCATAGACACTTTGGTTTTATTGGTTTTTGGCTGAGATAAAGGGACAATAGATCAGATATTTGCTCAGCTGACCAAGCCAGCTCAGTCAGTCAACAAGGTCTCAAGGAAGGGAGCAAGGGTCAAAAAAAAAAAAAAGACCATTACACAACATTATATTATGTCCCCAGAAAGTGCTGAAGTGGACTTAATTTTTCCCATCTGCTTTTAAATCATGCTAAGAATATAACAAGATCTAAGACCTAAACAAATAGTCAAAGAATAAACAAGATAAACAAAGTAGTCAAGGACAAACAAGGCATAAACAAAAGTCCAATGATAATAAGAATTTATCAAAATGTTCAAGATCTTGAGCCTACTGCCTTGTCCTATCCCAACATCAAATTCTTGCCAGTATTCATTTTGCTAATATTCTTGAAGCAGCACCAAATGCTTTCCACACTCAGCCATCTTTCAAGTGCTAAAATGTATTTAGTTTTCAATCTACTACCCTGTGGTTCTGTGAAAGGACAGCATGGTTTCTGGTCAAGCACTGGCTGGAGAAGGCTGGAGACCCAGCAGGTTAGAGACCCCACAGGTTTCCCTGCAAGGGATGGCAAACTTTGCCCCATTGTCTCAGACTCTAGGCTCCTGATACAAGGCTGAAGACTTCTATCAATCTGTGCCTTTCAGGCACATAGGACAACACCCCTACTAGCTGCTTGGCAGGAAGATGGTGTGGCTATAGGCCAAGGAACCTCAAGATAGATCCCATATTAATGAGATATCTAAGGGTAGAGGCCATAGCCATTTAAGCAATTCTTTCTAGATCCTCCTCTTTGTAAAAGGTATTTATGGTCAGTAATGCATTGAGAATATTGGGGTATAGTTTCATCCATTTTTAACCATGACAATATATATTTTAAGACTATAGCCTATCTCTCTTCTTTGGGACTCACCATGGGGAACCTTAGAGAAGATTTTCAACTACTGAACTGCTGCTTAATCTCTTGCTAATGACCTCTCTATGTTCCCAGCCACAGAGGCCACGAGCATAAGCAAGCAAGCCAAGCCAGTCATGGCCCAGGCAAATGAGTCACTGTGACCAAGAGTTCATCTCTGTGGATTGAAGGAGATATTTAAAATGGCAGCGGCACCCAATCTTGCTTGTTCTTAATCAGCCACCATATTCTTGACCAGACAAGGCCTGTGGCCAGGAGGAGTGGTGTATTTTAGCTGCCACTCAGCTCAGGCTGCCAATGCAAGCAGCCAGAGACACTGGCCTTGCCACTCACAAGATGCCAGTGTGGGAGATGGCTCTGCTAATCTTCCACACTGTCTTCACAAGGCTGGGCTGAGCCCAGACCATCCCGTCATTCAAGCGTTACCCGGTAGAAAGAGACTCTAATATTTAAAGATTATCCAAAGGCTTTATATGTTTGGTAATGCTCAATAACAAGATGCCCATACAATCAGAGGTGTAACCCAAAACCCCAACCAAGATATATCAATCCCTGTTACTGCTAGAGACACATGGACCTCTGCTCCAGTGTTCCCCTCTCTCTCATCCTCTCTCCTCTGGCTCCTGCTCTTCTTTCTCCTCTTCCTTTTTTACTCATCCTCTTTCTCTCCTTATCCTCCCACCTTAGCACCTCCAATGTTCGGAGAAAATATGCTACATCTGTGGGACACAGAAAGAGTTTCTCCCCCTCCCCACTTCAGCTGTAGTCTGATCTAGCCCATACACCCTCACTTCTGTTGACCCTTGTGTGGCTTCTCAGCAGTGTCTGAAAGTCCAAGGGCTCTCAGACAAGAACCAAATGGTCCCCAGCTGCCTTTTGCCCAGGGACCCCCAACTCAAGAGCAATAGTCCCTACAGGACCTCAGACTGTGTTCCCCTACCCCTGATCAGAGTCCTGTGGCTTCTCACAACCCGATGACTGCCCACCCCAGGGGGAGTGAACACAATCAACTTCCTGCACCTCTGCCTCTCTGAGCAGCAGCCCTAGCCCCTTGGGAAAGGCAGATGTGGGACCCACAATTCAACCCACAGAACCCACGCACACTACAACCCCTCAAAACCCTACTATCCAAATCTTATATATGAACTCTCAGAGTTTTGCTATCAGCTAGGGGTCAAATTATCAAAACATGAGCATATGGACACCATTCCTCCTCTTACCTCCAAAGACTCATAGTCATTTCACAATGTAAACTTCATTTGAATGATTTTCTGTACAACACTATTGTAACATATAAGCCCCAATTTTTCTCTGAGGTTTAAATTAAACTACGTACAGCGGTAACATCAGGTTAAGTAGGAATTAGCAAAATTGTGGAAAAACATGGTATATATAATTATAAACATTGATAATTCAATAGGAAGTATAATATGTTCTCAAATTCCAAGAGGGAAGTTAATGAGGGAGAAGTAGAAGCGGAACTGAAACATAGCATTAAAATGTTTAAAAGTGTCAACCAGCACTACCTCTGGAGTACCTAATGATTGATGTGAGCTTCAAAGAGGTAAGACAGCAACAATCACATAACTTTGCCTGGAGTATCAAATATGGTCTCTCATTTGGTCTAGCACTAAATGTAGTCTGCAACTTCCCTTCTCAGCCATTCTTAACCATTGGTGTCAACTCATTTCTTGATTATCCATTCCACTTAGTATTGCACCTCTTCAGAGACTATCAGTAGGTATTCAACCAGTCATGCATTGCCAAGTCCTGTAGAATTTCCTTTGAAATAGGGGAAAAATCCTTTATGATCTGATAATCATTCCCTCTATAACTGAGGAGGCAGTATTCTGTGATCGATGCCATGGCCCATTGCTAGTTTTTGCAATGTCCATGGCCACTTGAATCACCATGGTAATACTCTTAGAGTGTCTCACAGGGTATTTTACTAGGCATTCGTTGTGAAGCACAGACCCTCAGGATCCTCTCTACAAGTGAATTTCAAAGTTTACAGAATTGACATTCAATGAGTAAGTTCTTCTCAGTTTCTAATATGTCCTTAATTCACCCATACGTTTGGAACAGGAACAAGAATTTGACTTCTTTTAATGAAATGGTTCTTTTAACAGTAATGCTTCAGTTGTTAACAGCTTTTATGCGAAACTTTTCTTACAAAAATATGATATGCTTAGGGAAATCTCATAAGGTCTTATTCCTACATCTAGTAGAATCATATGTTTTTAAGGAATAAGGCACCTGAGAGATTATCAAATCCTAAGCAAAAATCTTTAAACATAAATGTATATGAGCTATAAATGGACTCACCAAGTTGTATTTATGCATATTTATACATATTATTTATTATGTATATACATTAAATTGAACTGATACATGAAAAAAAAAAAAAAGGAATAAATAAGAAAAGGTCATGTATTAGAGACTGGATCAGGAGGGCAAATAGAGGGCCTAGCGTAGAGCATGTGGGCTGGAGGTGATGGAAGCATAGTACTCGTATATTAAATTCTCAAAGAAATAATGAATAAACTATTTAAAAATGCTGATTTTCAAGTGTTTATTGTCTGCCTCTGGTACTGATTTTCACCGACTAAGATAAGGCAAAAACAGTCATGCCCCAACTTAAGGACAAAGTTACTTTGAGTTTTTGTGAGCCAGATAATTAGCATAGCATCATTAAAACTAGTTTTCAATTTGTTTAAAAATATGCATATAGAATTATTTTCATTGGAATTCTTTTAGCCATTCATACTTTAAACACGAAATTTCTTTAGTTCAAAATCCAGAGACATGTACAGGTTGTCAATGTTTTCTTATTTTTTCCTCTCTGTAAACAGATAAAATTTCCCTTTAAAATTTCAAGCATTCAACATACCAAAACAGCCACAGTTGAAAAGATCTTTCTCCATTTCTATATTAATAGTCAAAGAACTCAAGAATAACTCCAGACAAAAATAATTTTTAAAGTTAAAAGGGGGTTTCTGGGAGACAGTGGTGCTCTTAACACTGTCCAAAACAGAACCAACAGAGAAGGAAAACCTTCTCTACCACTCCCAATTCAATGGGGCAGTATTCAAGTACAAGCAACCCAAAATTCCCCTCCAGACAACCAACTAACCTTTAAGTGGGTACACCGGAGCCTGGTCCCATTGCTTGGGGCAGACACATAGCTGGTCTGCTCCTATGGAAACACCTGATCCTGAGAAATCCTAGAGGACCTATTGCATTCAGAGCAGAGGGTAAGACACCTTGCCCACTACCCCGTGCCCCAGAGTTACAACTGGGAGCCAGGTGGGGTTAAGGAACCACCAGGCACCCAAACCCCCCCTCCTGGAATACCACCTCCCTTCTGCCCACCTGGAGCCTGGTCCCATTGCTTGGGGCAGACACATAGCTGGTCTGCTCCTGTGGAAACACCTGATCATGAGAAGTCCTAGAGGACCTACTGCATCCAGAGCAGAGGAGGACTTACAGCATCCAGAGAAGAAGGAGCTTAGGATCACAGGAACACAGAGACATCTGGAATCTGAGGAGATCTGACACAAGAAGATAACTGGAAAGACAGACTCCAATCAGACACAGTGATCACAGGTAACACTAGAGTCAACCAGATGGCAAAAGAACACAAACAACAGAAACCAAAGTTACCTGGCATCATCAGAACCCAGTTCTCAAACCATAGCAAGCCCTGGATTCCCCATCACACAGGAAAAACAGGATTCAGAATTAAAATCACTTCTCATGATGATGATAGAGGATTTTAAGAAGGACATAAGTAACTCCCTTAAGGAAATACAGGAGAACACAGGTAAACAGGTAGAAGCCCTTAAAGAGGAAACACAAAAATTCTTTAAAGAATTGAAAGAGAACACAGGTAAACAGGTAGAAGCCCTTAAAGAGGAAACACAAAAATCCCTTAAAGAATGGCAAGAAAACACAACCAAACAGGTGAAGGAATTGAACAAACCATCCAGGTATCTAAAAATGGAAATAGAAACAATAAAGAAATCTCAAAGGGAGACTACTCTGGAGATAGAAAACATAGGAAAGAGATCAGGAGTCACAGACGCAAGCATCACCAACAGAATACAAGAGATAGAAGACAGAATCTCATGTGCAGAAGATACCATGAAAAACATTGACACAACTGTCAAAGAAAATGCAAATTGCAAAAAGCTCCTAATCCAGAACATCCAGGAAATCCAAGACACAATGAGAAGAGCAAACCTAAGGATAATAGGTATAGATGAGAGTGAAGACTCCCAATTTAAAGGGCAGTAAATATCTTCAACAAAATTATAGAGCATATTTCCCCAACCTAAAGAACGAGATGCCCATAAACATACAGGAAGCCTACAGAACACCAAACAGACTAGATCAGAAAAGAAATAGTTACGTCACTGACCTCAAGCTGTACTACAGAGCAATAGTGATTAAAAACTACATAGTATGGTACAGAGACAGGCAGGAAGATCAGTGGATAGAGTTGAAGACCCAGAAATGAACCCACACACTTAGGTCATTTGATCTTTGACAAAGGAGCTAAAACCATCCAGTGGAACAAGGACAGCATTTTCAACAAATGGTGCTGGTTCAACTGGAGGACAACATGCAGAAGAATGCAAATCCGATCCATTCTTATCTCCTTTTACAAAGCTCAAGTCCAAGTGGATAAAGGACCTTCATATAAAACCAGACACACTGAAACTAATAGAGGAGAAGGTTGGGAAGACCCTGGAATACCTAGGCACAAGGGAAAAGTTCCTGAACAGAACACAATGGCTTGTGTTCTAAGATCAAGAATAGACAAATTGGATTTCATAAAATTGCAAAGTTTCTGTAAGGCAAAGGACACTGTCAATAGGACAAAATGGCAACCAACAGATTGGGAAAAGCTCTTTACAAATCCACATCCATAGAGGACTAATATCCAATATATACAAAGAACTCAAGAAATTAGACTCTAGACAACCAAATAACCCTATTAAAAAATGGGGTATGGAGCTAAATAAAGAATTCTCAACTGAGGCAATGCGAATGGCTGAGAAGCACCTAAAGAAATGTTCATTATCCTTAGTCATCAGGAAAATGCAAATCAAAACAACTCTGAGATTCCATCTCACACCAGTCAGAATGGCTAAAATCAAAAACTCAGGTGACAGTAGATGCTGGCTAGGTTGTGGAGAAAGAGGAACACTCCTCCATTGTTGGTGTGATTGCAAGATGGTGCAACCACTATTGAAATCAGTCTGGCTATACCTTAGAAAATTGGACATAGCATTACCTGAGGACCCAGGTATACCACTCCTGGGCATATACCCAGAAGATGCTCTAACATATAAAAGGACATATGCTCCACTATGTTCATAGCAGCTTTATTTATAATAGCCAGAAACTGGAAAGAACCCAGATGCCCTTCAACAGAGGAATGATACAAAAAATGTGGTACATTTATACAATGGAATATTACTCAGCTATTAAAAACAATGAATTCGATAAATTCTTATGTAAATGGATGGAACTAGAAAATATCATCCTGAGTGAAGTAACCCAATCACAAAGAACATACATGGTATTCAATGACTGATATTGGATTTTAGCCCAGAAGCTTGAAATACTCAAGATTCAACTCACAGACCACATAAAGCTCATGAAGAATGATGACCAAATCAGGGGTGGGGGGGCTTCAGTCCTTCTTAGAAGAAGTAACAAAATACTCAAGGGAGCAAATATGGAGACAAAGTACAGGACAGAAACTGAAGGAGGGCCGTTTGCAGACCATTCCACCAGGGTATCATCCCATGTGCAGTCACCAAAGGTAGACGTTGATGTGCATGTCAGGATGTACATCCTGACAGGAGCCTGATATAGCTGTCTCCTTAGAGGTCTGCAATGACATATTCAGAGGTAGATGCTCACAGCTAACCATTAAACTGATCATGGGGTTCCCAACAGAGAAGATAGAGTGAAGACTGAAGGAGTTGAAAGGATTCGTGACACTGTGAGGAAAGCAACAATATCAACCAACCAGAGCCCCCAGTGTCTAAACCACCATCCTGAGACAGGTAAAAATGAAACACCCGTGATGTCGGCTGGTAGAAGCTCTAATCCTGATGCTGGCCTCCAGACTTATACTACTCAGACCTTTGATGGGCCATTGACAAGGACACCAAACAGCTAGAGATTGGCATCACTAATCTGAAGAAATCCCTCGTTTCGATATCTGAATTGGTCTCCAAAAATTGCAAAAGACTTTATTGGACTTGATTTACTCTTCTACAATAGAAAAGACTGTGTACAAAAAAAAAAAAAAAAAAAAAAACAAGAAAGTCATAATTATATTCCTCAGATGTTACCTAATGCCCTGTGATTGGAGGAAAATCCTGCTCTGCTTTATAGATGTGTTTGGAAAAAGAATGTACCCCATAGACACAGATATTTGAATCTTAGCTATCCAATTGCTTGTGCTATATGTGTAGATGTGGCATCACTGGAAGAAGTATATCACAGGCTTATAAAATAATCATTTAAAGTAAAAAAAATAAATAAATAAAAATAAAAATGGACCAGGATAAAACCTTGCATTTTCAAATGGGCCACATAGGCAAAACATCTATATAAAAGTTGAAACATACATATATCATGTTGTAACAAAATTAACATTATATTTTGTATCATATGCAAATATTTGTATCAATAAAAACCTTAAACCTGGAAAAAAAAGACAAAAGAAACTCCAGCAATGTAACTGGCTGATTTAAAAATGGTGAATTATCAGAAAAAAAATTCCAATAAAAAATAAATGAATAAAAAATGAGGTACAGAGCTAAACAAAGAATTCTCAACTGAGGAAACTTGAATGGCTGAGAAGCATCTAAAGAAATACTCAGCATCCTTAGTTATCAGGGAAATGCAAATCAAAACAACCCTGAGATTCCACCTCACACCAGTCACAATGGCTAAAATCAAAATCCCAGGTGATAGTAGATGCTGACAAGGATTTGAGAAAGATGAACACTCCTCCATTGTTGGTGGGTTTGCAAGATGATGAAACCACTCTGGAAATCAGTCTGGTGGTTCCTCAGAAAATTGGACATAAATTACATGAGGACCCAGCTATACCATTCCTGGACATATACCCAGAAGATGCTCCAACATATAACAATGGACATATGTTCTATTATGTTCATAACAGCCTTATTTATAATAGTCAGAAGCTGAAAAGAATCCAGATGTCCTTCAACAGAGGAATGGATACAAAAAAGTGTGGTACATTTACACAATGAATATTACTCAGCTATTAAAAACAATGAATTAGAAATTCTTAGGTAAATGGATAGACTAGAAAATATCACCCTGAGTGAGTCACCCAATCACAAAAGAACCACATGGTATTCACTCACTGATAATTGGGTATTAGCCCAGAAGCTTGAAATATCCAAGATTCAACTTACAGACCATATAAAGCTCATGAAGAAGGAAGACCAAGTGTGAGTGCTTCGAGTCTTCTTAGAAGGAGTAACAAATACTCAGGGAGCAAATATGGAGACAAAGTGTGTACAGAACCTGAAGTAGAGGCCGTCTGGAGACCATTCCACCTGGTATCCATCCCATGTGCAATCACCAAAGGTAGACGCTGAGTGGATGTCAGGAAGTACAGCTGACAGGAGCCTGATATAGCTGTCTCCTTAGAGGTCTGCCAGAATCTGACATATACAAGGATGCTCACAGTTAACCATTGACTGATCATGGGTTCACAATGGAAAGTTAGAGAAGACAAGGAGCTGAAAGGGTTTGATCCCAATGGGAGAGCAACAATACCAACCAACCAGAACTCTAGTCTAAACACCAGCCTGGGAGCACATAGGGAGGGATCCATGGCTCCAGCTGTATATGTAGAGAATGATAGCCTTCTCCGGGCATATGTGGAGAGGAGATCCTTAGTCCCATCAAGGCTGGACACCTAGTTTCGGGAATTCAAGGTGGGAATGTGGGAATAGGGGGGGATATATGGAGGTATATCCTCATAGAAGATGGAGGAGGTGGATGGGATAGGGGCTTCCTGGCTTGGAGGGAATGGGTTAAGGGGATAACATCTGAAATGTAAATATAATATCTAATAAAAATTTTAAAAAACAAGTTTCAAAAAATATTTCATTTTCTTTCTTGTTTCTTAATCCACAATAAGGCCAAACAACCTGGGAGAGAGACAGAAAGGCATGGGGAGAAGGGAAGGAGAGAGGGAAACATTGAGGAAGAGAACTGAAGGAGGGAAGAATAGGAAGAGAGAGAAAGAGAGAAACAAGTAAGAAGGAGACAGAGAGAGAGTGAGAACATAACTTGGAATAATTCCAAGTTTAAGGACCAAATGCTCTAACTTCTACCATTTATTCCATTATTTTGTATAAGGTTTGACCACACAGTTTTTTAGATATGGCCATGATGTGGCTTTTGTTGATAAGGTTTTGAAGTTCAGAGACATTAAAGTGATGATCAGAAGATAACTCCTGAACTTTTTTATAAAGTAGAATTGATGTGACAAGATTACTTTATGAAACAAATTTAGAAATGCTTTCCAGCTTAACTCTTCTCTCGAGAAACAGGAGACAATGGATTCAGTTTAACTCATCTCTAGGGACACAGGAGACAATGATTCAGTTTCAACAGAAAAACTTTAGGAAGTAACATGGTTTCAAGGTCCATTTTTATCCTACTCCAGAGTATAGAACACACCATTTCTTACTGCTGGTTTGCATTAATGCTGAATTCTTATGGGGATTAAACATTGAAAAAATTCTCCAGCAAAAAGAAAAAATAGTTCTCAGGGTCATATGTTACCTTGAGAGAGATTCTAATTCTCAGGAGGAAATATTTGAAGGCATGTCTGAGACTTCTTTTCTTCTAATAGGAAGAATGCAATAGTTGTTTAGAGAAAGAGACTTCCTGAATTGACAAGTCATCTTTAGGGTAGGATAAAGAAGAAAGCCAGGATGAATATCTCACTTGCAGTCTCTTCTACTCAGATTTCCCTGATAAGCCCCAAGTGCCTCTCTGGGGCATTATTTCCCAGTTCTTATTCTGAAATTTCACATAGTAAATCAGGATTGAAAAGAAAATAATTTTCTTATGATTAAGAAAAAAATGCATGATATGGAATTCTACTGAGATCAAAAATAAATATGTTAATTAATGGTATTTTGACATATAATTACATAATCTGATCCAAGACATACTTTTTGTATATTAGGAACCTAGAAATACATGGTAGTTAATAACATACTTTTAAACAGTAACACAAATCATTGCAATATATACATTTCATGATAAATAAAAGCTATGACTAATGTCTTGTATTCCTGTGATAGGCTAGTTATGCTGTTCTGAGATCAGCAATATAACTAATTTTCTGTAGAGGTACCTTAAATGACCACTCCACTCTTTATGGATAAATGCCAGTCCTCCATATCAAAGTGTAGAAGTTCTTAAGCTTCTGATGCCTGTTCATTTTCTCAGGCTCATTTCTTCCTCCAGTTTTATTAAATGTCTTAGCCTTTCCAGCATCCCAAAAGAATCAGGTCAGTGTCTCTCCTTTAAGAGAATGCCTTGCCCTTCTCATTCTCAATTTAATTTAAATACTCCCCTGGTAGACTCTCATAGCACTTATTGTATTAAATTGAAAACATTTGTCTACTTCTTTGTCTTCTTCAGTAGACTGAGTTCCTTGAGGACCAGAAACTTAAAATTCATTTGCACTCTTTTCACATCACAGTGCTCAGCACACACTCATTAGCCACTGAGCAAACACTTTTAAATGATAGCTACCTGATGTTGTCTTGCCTAAATCACCAGGCTAATTTCTTTAGGAAACACTGAAAGCAGAGAGAAATGAAGTTGAAACGGTACTGCTGGTAGGTGTTGATTGCAAATAGTCATTATTAAAAATCTTAATGTGATTTTTGTGTTACAATAGAGAACCTCTCCCTACTTGCTTCTGTCTCTGTCTCTGTTCCCTCCCCCCCCCACCTCTCTCTCTCTCTGAAGTAAATTGGGCTTCCTAATATCCTAGTATAGGCAGTGGGGCTAGCCTTTGGTGATTTTTATGTACAAAGCCTGGATGTTTTGCGAGTTCTTCTTAAACAAGGACACCAAGAAATAGACAATCAGGTGGACATTATAAACTAGCTCATCTCCTGTCTTCTTGTGCCAACTAGTAACAACCTAGCAACACCCTGTCTGAAGTGGTGCAAGAAGTCCTGCACTGGAACTAGAGCAAACACTCGCGTTTCTGGAAACTGTGGAGTTGTAGTTCAGCATGCAATCCTCTGACCTTCAGAAGGACAAAAGTGTTTCAGACACAGTTAGGTTCCAGTCCACTCTTCACCCCATGTCTTAGTGCCCAATCTGGAGGCCAAGACCATGACTATCCTTCAAATTGACCTAATGCATTGAAGAAGTTTAATAGGAACAAGAAGTTGGTTGAAAACCTGGCCAAGAAGTTTTTGGACAGAGTTCCTGATCAAGCAGATCCCAAATATAGTATGTCTACTAGGACTAAACAAGGCTGTCAAGAGCACTTCTCTGCAGACAAAATAAACATTGCCAAAGTCCATGGGGTAAAATCCTGGGTCATGTTCCAGATATAGAATGTGCTGTATCTGGTTGTTGCTCACCTCTGATTTCAGATTAAGGTTCATCTAGCCTTTACTATTAGGTAACTATATTTAATTTTGGTGATACTATTGTATCATATCATAAAGATTTGATCCGACTGAATCTTTCAGATTAACATCTAATATTACAATGATACACCATTAAATATTTGAATTTTCATGTTCCTTACAAAGTTGATTTTTCTAGATGATAAAAATTATCTCTCTAAGTGTATATTATAGTTTTTAAGTTGATTGAACTTTGCTAGTCACTATGCAAACAGAAATCCTGGTCTGACTTAAAAAGAAACTTTATATCTACATCCCTTCTAAGTTGATTATTTCCATATCAAACATCAGTATTTCTTAGCACTTCATCTTTTTCAGAAACATGTTTAAGAAACAGAGATTTCAACTACAATTGAAAAGATCAGTGATACTAGCAATTATATTACCATCTAGTGTGATACCTAACAAACAAAATGTTGCATTATTGATTTAACTGTTAATTTAGTAATGGAAACAAACTACTTGCATGTAGAGTTCTAAAGCATGCATGTATATGTGTATGCACACACATAGATACAGATGCATACACACACACACACATACACACACACACATAAATCATATAGTATATATATATGTGTGTGGTATTCTGTCATTCTTCAACAACCAAAAAATTTAATATATTTTGAAGGGCATATTTAGTATAAATTTACTTTTCATTTTGTTTTCTTCTTCTTTTATAATTTCTTTTCTATAAACTCTGGTAACCAAAAATATGACACTATTAGCACCATGCCATATAAAGGCACAAATCATGGTTGAAAGCATGCTGGGCAGCTTGCTTTACCTTCAATAATTTGCTTAATGTTCTCATAAAAAACATCTTCTGCAGAGACTATTGGGGATTGAATGAAGGTGTTATCTCTTTCTCTGCAATACAACAATTTAAATGTCATTTTAATGCACTTAAATTTTTATTTAAAGCATAAAAACCCATGCTTTCACATATTGGGTAGGGTTTAGAATATAGCACATTTGTGAAATGGTTTCTTAACCTTTGTGAGGCTCTAGACATTATCATGATGAAACACATACAGAGAGAACAAAGAAAGGTTAGCTCTATAGACTATCACTGATGATCCGTGGAAGAAATGTTGAATAAAAATATAATGACATTTTAAAAGTTAGATTGTAGAGGAAGAGGTAGGATTGTAGGATCAGAATGGTTGAAGGAATCCTGAGAATCAACTAAACACGGAGCATAGGGGCTTAAGGAGATTTAAGTGGTAACTACAGAGCCTGCATGGATCTGCACTATGCTCTGCATACTTGCTGTGGATCTTTAGCTTGGTGATATTGTTGGATTTTGAACAATGAGAGTGAGGGTCTCTATATATCTTTTGCTTGCTAGTGGGAACTATTTCCTCCTACTGGGTTCCCTCATCCAGCCTTGATATAGATTATATTATATATATACATATATAATTAAGGTGTAATAATAAAGTGGAATAGAGACAGAGCTTTTGAAATAATACTTGCAAATATTTAGAATTTATGCCTAAGGTATATCAAGATCTCTTAACACTCGATAAATAGAAACATGAAAGTTTCAAAATGAGAGTGTATTTCAACAGATATCACATTAACAGAAATATATTGATGTAAAATAATTATTTGAAGGTATTTAATCAGTAGTTATATATTTTTTCTTTTTGAATGATCAAAATATTTTATTGCAGTAAATTTAAAATACATATTAGCGGTAACGGTGGAGCTGGAGAGTATTGCGCCTTCTCCAGGCTGCACGGCGAGAACCACCAATAGAGTGGTGGAACTTGTGGCCCTTTCCAAGGCCTCGGCTCTTTCGGCCAGCAGATGTCAGCCCACGCATCTCTCTGTGCTTGTGGACTGGTTTGGTGATCCACTGGGTGTCAGGATTTCTTCTGATAGCTTTATGGAATGGATCAATGAGGATAACCTCAAAAAATTTATATGTGGAATCTTCACCAACCCAGTAGGAATTCAGGACTCTCAAAGCCCCACAATGGCGCCCAGCTCTCTCCTCAGCAACAGACTGAAGGCTTCGGGCAAATTTCAGCTGGTTAACACCATGGTGGACAGGCTTGCCGTAAGTTGCACCCTTAGGAACCGGGCGTTTGCGACCACCACGGCGGACACGAATCCTGTAAATAACATGACCTTGCTTCGCCTTGTATCCCAGTCTTCGCGCTTTATCAGGCCGGGTGGGGCGGGGAGCCCTGTGCAGCACAGAGAGCTGGCGGTATTGCCAGCAGCGGACCCTCAGAAGAAAGCGCATCACGTCGGACTGCTTCTTCCTCTATAGCTCCTGGATGTATTTGTATGCACCGATCTCGGCTCACCAAACGTTCGTGCCAGGCACAAGCTCCGAGGCTGCAGGGTCGCTGGGGCCGGATGGCTGAGGACTAGCGCGATTAGCGACGGATAGAAACGCAAACGCCGCCCAGCCTGCAAATTTCAGCTGTTATATAGTGAAAAGTTTAACAAAAATAATCTTTTCCAACAATTGGGGCTGAAATGAATCAAATATCATTTTTATCACTCAAATTTGCAGACATCAACGATGCTAGACTAATTACGAAAAAAATATAGTTATTCTTGAACAATAATAAAATAATATTTGTTCCGTAGGAGACATATGAAAATTAGATACTGAAGCCAAGCGGTGGTGGCACACGCCTTTAATCCCAGCACTTGGGAGGCAGAGGCAGGCAAATATCTGAGTTCAAGGCCAGCCTGGTCTACAGAGTGAGTTCCAGGACAGCCAGGGCTACAAAGAGAAATCCTGTCTTGAACAAAACAAAACAAAAAAAGAAAATTAGATATGAATTTAGTAGTGTAAAAGGGAATGTTTTCAGAAAACATTGTTGTTTTTCAAAAATATGTGTGTGTGTGTGTTGTGTGTGTCATGTGTGTGTTTTTAACATGGTGCAGGTATCCTAAGAGGTCAGAGAGCTTGTTTAGACAAAGACTTCTGAAAATATTTCTATAGCAACTGTATTTATTATAACACCAAACTAGATTTTTTCCATTTTGTTTGTAAATGAATTGACAAAATGTAAAGTATTTGTACAGTAAGATGTTACTTATCAAATGTACTTTCAAGGACTGTACTGGGATTTTCAAATCCCATGTACTGAGATTGTCAGTGTTAAAACCAAGAAGCAACAATACATATGTTTTTTAATTAATTCTAGAAAGATACAAATGAGTCTATAATGACAGAAAGTTTATAGTCTCTGGAAAAAGAGTTACATAGGTGGAAATGTAGGAGGAGGTGGTACTGAAGGACATGTGGAAATCTTGGAGTAGGAAAGATACTTACTAATTAAGTGTGATAATGGAGTATTTTATATATATATAATTATACTCAGCCAATTTTCCAACAGTAAAAAGCACTGTATGAAATTAAAGGAAATATGTTGAGAGATTAAGCTTTATGTCTTTGGAAATCTTGAATGTGAAGTAAAAGTCTTACATTTTAAAAATTAAATAAAGCTTGAGTCCCACAATTCATAAATGTTCTCCCAAACACATCTCATTATATTAAATTTACTACTTTAGACTCACATAATTAGTTCTGCTTCTTTTAAAATATTACATTAAACTTGGAAAACATATCAAAACTTCTTTATTAAGAAGCTCAGAGTTGTTTATGATCTGTATATTAGTTATATAACCTCTGAACTAATTAAATTAGAAAAGTTTAAATTTTAATTTAATATATACCTCTATTTTAACTTTATTTCATGATATTAATAAAATTTTGCTTGGATAAAGTTGCATTTCTTTTTTAGTGAATTAAAAATAGTGATTATATTTGTAGTCTACTACTTAACCTATAATGTTATAGATATATTTTAGAACATGTGAAAATTAAAACTTTTATATTTCAGGCAATTAATAAATATTAAAATGCATGTGTCCCAATGAATATTCAAATGTGGTTTAATTTTTTCCCTGATGGTCTATGTGCAACCTAACAAAATCTACTAAGTGTATAATGTACGTCTATTGATTCATCTTATATTTCCTTCATGTATAGAAACTCTTCAAATCATGAAAACAAAATAAAACACCAAATTAAACATACAAAAACCTGTAGAGTCCAATTATTTTCCCATCTTCTCAAGAAGTCTGTCATGAAGTGGTTGATATAGCCAGTTTACTTTATCTGAGAAACTGACTTTGCCCACCTAGCTGGTGTAAGTGAAAATTCAGTTGTTAAAATTTACCGTAGAGGCTAGGATTTCATTCATCATTCATTCGTTTACTCAATTTTTAAGTATAACAAAAGTACTAAGAAAAACAAAAATACATCCATATCATACATCAAAGTAGGATGTGATGGAAAAGAATGAAATGAACACAACAAAGAACAAAGATACTAGAATCAGAGATCACTGGATTCACACTCCAGAATCCCATAAAAGACACTAAGATGAAAGCTATAATATAATACATAAGTAGAGAACCTGTTGTGATCTGTGCAGGCCATGTACATCCACTTCAGTCTCTGGGAGTTCATATTAGCTTTGTTTATGTTGTTTTATAGGGCAATGTTTTATTAAGTGTTCTCCAACCCCTTTAGCTCTTTATATTATTTTTTTTCTGCCTACTCTCTGCCAGGTTCCCTGATCTCTGAGGGACTGAGGTGTTTGATAGACACATTCCATTTACTGCCAACTGTTTCAAGTCTCTCATTTTCTGTAAAATGCTGACTATGAGTCTCTTCATTTGTTACCATAAGATGAGGGAGGAACGTTCTCTGCTAATATCTGTATAGTGCAATGAAAAGTTCTCGAGTATAGAATATCAGGAGAAATCCATTTAAAATCACATTGTTTTTCAACCTAGTATTTTTCCCCTATGTCCCTGGACTATCCTGTCTTAGGTTCTTAGGCACCTTAGCAGTGTTGGCTATAGGTTCCGTCTAATATAGTGAGCCTTATGTCAAATAAATTATTGTTTGATTACTTCTGCAAGCTTTGTATACTATTACTCTAGCATATCTTTCATGCAGTACACCATTATAGATAAAGGTATGTGTGGCATTGGTATGTTTGTTTCTTTTGATAGTTTGAAGCATACATTCTTGTACCAGAGATACGGGAATATATGGATAAAATTTGTATGGAGGCACCAGCTCAACTTTAACTTTTTAATATGTTGTGTAGACGTTGTCTTCAACAATAGGCTTTGATGTCAGTTTTTGGAGAGCAAGCTACATAGTCTTGGAAACAGCCTTTGTTATTTAGGAATTTCCATGGGACCAGTTCTATCAGATCCCTCTAGTTCCTTACTCTATACCTTATCCTCTGTGGTTTTATGAACTGTAGCTTGGTTATCATTGTCTTCACAGCTAATATCCAAACATAGGCACAGTATACTGTATTCATTTTTCTGACTCTGAGATACCTCACTCAGGATGATCTTTTTATAGTTCCATCTATTTGCCCACAAATTTCAGCATGTCATTGTTTTTCAATAGCTGGATAACATTCTTTTATATAAATATAGCACATTTTTCAAATTCATCCATTCTTCTTTTGGGGGATATCTAGGTTGTTTCCAGTTCTGGCTTTTATGTATTGAGCAGCAATGAAATAAATGATTAATTGTTTTGAGAGTAGGAAAATTTTTATATAAATGAATTTTCTCTTTTCTTCTTCTCTCTCGATACTTTAGTTTCTATTTCATATTCTTTATTAAATAATAATTTAAATCATGTATGATAACAAAGTATTTTCAAATAAAAAATAATGCAAAATATTATTAGTTAAAGCTTATAAAATATACTTGGAAATACATTTTTATATGGTATGCATCTATAAAATTGTGAATTATTTCATGGTGTACAATATTGTTTATGTATAAGGCAATTTCATTTATTTAGATATTTATTGCTGTATGAGTTTTTCATTTTGATGACCCTACTTGAATGTGAAAATATTTGATATATCATTTCTGGAGAAAAAAAGAATATGATCAAAATACATTATATGAAAAAATAAATGAGTGTACCCTATTTAGTTTGTTATGCCCTCTTTGGTTGATACCCTTGGGACACTTGCTCTTTTCTGAAGGGAAACATAGGAGCATTGGATTTAGAGAGAAAGAAAGTGAGCAGGTAACCCGTATAACTTTTTATTTGGCTAATGTATCATAGAGAATGAAAATGTTGAAATGTAATGAAGACTGCAGTGAATTTATCAAAGAGATTCTTTCAAGTTTTATTCTAGTGAAGAAGTATTCAATATTCCTCACAATTTTTCTTGTTGCTGAATATCACCAATATTTCATTTAATTAATTGAGAATTGTCCACATGCCTATCTTTAATTTTTTTATGATAGATGTTTTGGGAGTCACATATTTTATTTTTGTTTCTCCAAATATTAGACATTTTACAGTCAATGATTTATTGTCCTTTTGATTCCCCTCTATATCGAAAGCTTGTTCAATTTTTTTTTGTTGCTATTTTTATTTGCCTACTCAAAGGAGCATAGTTCTTTTGTGAATAATTGTTATATAAATGTATTGCAAATTTTGTTGCCTCTCATTTATGATAACCATACTGGTGACTTGATGGAATCATCTTGATAGAATTGACATCTAAGTAACATGCAGAGGTTCTATACCCAGAATATACAAAGAACAAAGAAAGAAAAAGAAAGAAAGAAAGAGAGAAGAGAGAGAGAGAGAGAGAGAGAGAGAGAGAAAGAAAAAAAAAGAAAAGAAGGAAGAAAAAAAGAAGGAAGGAAGGAAGGATGAAAAAAAGAGAGAAAGCAAGGAAGAAAGAAAAAAGAAAGAAAAATGAGAGAAAGAAAAAGAGAGAAAGAAAGAGAAAGTGATAAAGAAAATGGCCCTTAGACCTCAACACAAAGTTCTCCAAAAGAGGAGGGTGCAGATATCTCAAAAATATCCATCATCTATGCTTTTTGGGACAGTGCAAATTAAAACAACTTGAGATTTGACTTTATCCCAGTCATAATGGCAAATTAAATGGAACAACTGAAAACAAATATTGGGGAGTTTAGAAAAATGAAATTGTCATTCACTGTTAGTGGGATTCAAAACTGGCATAATCACTATTAAAATTATTATGGAGAATTCTCAAGAAGCTAAGTAATAAATCTACCCAGATAGTCTATTCCTTGGGATATACACAAATCACTTGACAGCATACTTCACAGATAATTTCTCAGGCAGGTTCATTGTTGCTATATTCACAGTGAATAAGAAAACAATCTAAATATCCTACAACAACTGACTAAGGGATAATTAATGTACACATGCATAATGTACACATACATTATGGAATGCTATTTAACTGTAAAAGAAGAATAAAATCATTAAATTTGTTGGTAAATGGATGGAACTAAAGAAAATCATATTGAGTTAGCTAGGTTAGATTACATTCTCTGTTGAAGGCTCCTTTGCTACAAATCATCAGATATGAGTACATAGCCTGTAGTAACTCTAGAAATCAGGAAAGTAAAATAGGACCATTACTATGATGAATTGCAAGATTTCTGGAATTGTCATGTGTCAGACTCATGTTGTATTTTCTGAGGCAAGACCCATGGGAGGACACATGATGTTTGGAGAGAATATAAATAAGACTCAATGGACAGTGAAAGCATGCTTGCATAGTTAGATTTGCAATGCTTTTCTGGTCTTTCTTCTTTGCTGATCTTTGTTTTGAGATAGGAACAATAGAAGGCTTCCCCTGGCACCCCAACTGATTCTAGTACCTCCAATTGACTCATGCCAATTTGGTGGAGGCCTGGCTGTTTCTTCGAATCATGTCACTGCTGCTTATTTGTTTTTGATATCCTGACAATGCTGAACTGGACTGCTGTTATCTTGACAAAGAAAGATTGGAATTGCTTCCTAAAACTACTTCTAAACAGGTCCACATCCTCTTGTCTTATTTACCATGTTTTCTCTCTTACCTTTGGACAGTGGACTAGAAGGGAGGGGTTGAAGCATTTGAAAACCCTTATTAAAAGCAGGCTTTAAAAATGGTAAACCTATACCATGATATAGCTTTGAAAAGGACTAGAGAGGTAAATAGTGAAATACAAGTGATCTAATTTAAAAAATTGAAATAAAAGAAGGTTTCTTTGGGGGAAAAGCAGATAAAAACAGTAAACGGGAAGAAAGGTAAAAGGGAATAGTAGGACACAAGATCAGAGAGGGAAAACAAGAAAAGAATAGGAAGCATACATGAGAGTTGTGGGGATGAAAAATAAGAAAAATATTTGCTAAAGCTACACATAATATTATTACCTAAAATTGCTTGATGCATGTAAATTAAGTTAATAAATATAGTTTTAACCTATGCTCCGGTGGGTGTCATTCCCTTCCCCACATCCTGTCTTTTTGTGTTTATAACCCCTGTGTCAATAAGTAAATTACGATGTGATTTAAATAATTAAATAAAAAAGAATAATAATAAAAAAATATAGTTTTAATTAACTTTTTCTAACATAGGTCAACGGTGCTCCCTCCAAGAGACAAAGATTGCCTAATAAAACAAAAAAAACAAACAAAGAAACAAACAAAAACCCAAAACACAGAAACCATTTTTAAGGGAAACTTTGCATGAGATATTAAATTCCCATTTGGTATCAGAAGAGTCAGATGGGAAGGAGGACTCATGGAAAGACTGCCCACATTAGGTTAACCTGGCAGTAGTTGGTTTGTAGTAGCTAAGGTGAAAGGACACACGTATTGTACTTTAGACCACACCTTGCACAGCACATCCTAGGTTGAATGAGGGGAGAAAGTGAGCTGCATAGACATATTTGATGAATGTGTGGATTCATTGCTGTCTGCTCTTGACTGAAAAAGTGATATCACTCATTCATTCAAGCTTCCACAGTCCTTACTTTTCTGTATTGATGAGACTGTCACTTCAAATTGTAAGCCTCTAATTTTCTTTGACCTGGTGGTATTTTATTAGAGAAACAAGAAACCAAATGACAGGGAGGAGAGGTTGCTGGGTACTTAACTTAGTGCCTTGCACATGTTAGACAAGTGCATTTCCATTGAGCTATAGATTCAGCTCCTGGAAAACTTTTTTATTTCATATCAAATATAAAATATAAATAAATACTCCTTTTCAAAATACACATGTGCTTCATAAATATGTGGCATCCTAGACTTATAACAATAGGAAATAAGATATGCTACTAGTCAGAATCAATACATTCACACTTTTCAGAGTTTTCTAGAACTATAGATACAACATTGAGAGTTGCAAAGCTTTCAGATTACTGGGTAACTACTTGTCATTATGAAATAAAGGACATTGATTACCTGCCTGAGGATTTAACTAGTGTCTACCTTGTGTCCTTTAGATAACTCATTATTATATTCACGGGGCATACTAATATCTCAAATGATAGTACCAATGAGATGAATCATTCCATGTGAGAAGAAAGTTTTGGAAATTTTAAATTAGATCTAGTAACATAATTATTTTTTAATTTTAATTTTAAGGTATTTTATGTAAAACTTAAATTGTTAGGATTGTTAATTAAGAAAAAAGGAAAAAATACAGAGGGTAAGATGTTCTTTTTACTAGTTTACAATATTCATTACACCTATAAAGAAATAGCCTATGTTCAAATGTGTCTACTCTCTGTGTATTTGTCAGGGTATTTCTTGAATATAAACTTTACTTCTTCCAAGGATGATTTAACTAAAAAGTAATGTTAACTGTCATTTAGGTATTGATGGGGTTTATAATATAAAAAGGTTTTATTTTGGTACCCATGTTTGATGTATTTGTGTTTACTTACTCACTTCAAAGGAATGTTTCAAGAGCAGACAAGTGAAATGCAATTATCCGGCTTCTCTTGTTGATATGACAAGCAATTAACATGAACTTTATTGGTCTAATGTTTCAAACACTGAGCCAAGAAAAACAGCTTCATTATTAAAACATCAGATACAATACATAATTTAACAATTGAAGAATTAGAACAAAATATTATATATATGATATATTATATATTTCTATACCATAGACTTCTCTATTTTTCACAACATCTATGTGACACAAAGCACTAAAACCTTTAGTGTTCTAATTATTTTACTGAAGAATAACAGCATTTAACATCACTTCATTTAAGTTTCCTTTTCCTCTAAGTGTTAAATCAGCTTCAAAGTTTACCAAGGGCCAATCACTTGAGCATCCCTTCTCAGAAATTAACAAATATATAACTTTAATCTCTTTCCCACTCATCAATATTCTCAGTCATGTCACTTGTTAATAAAGTACTTATTCAAATCCTATTCATATTCTGCCTTTTCCAGAAGACTCAAATATAGGCTTATTTCTCTATGTAGTTGAGCCATCCATTCACCCACTAACTGTGCGTCCTCGGTTCTGGATGGTGTCCCACGATGATCTCCCGGCTGAGGACAGAGTGAGAGCAGGAAGGGTCTTCTGCCCGCGTCTCCACTGTCCATTGGTCTCCAGCCCAGCCTGGTGTGAGATGTCTGGGCTGAAGAGTACAAGTGCAAGCAGGAAGAAGATATTGCCTGCCCTGCTGCTGCCTCTGGTCGAGTCTCCGCTGTCGCAACTAGGTTACTCCCAGGTGCTGCATCTGTCTCTCCTCACTGAGCAGGCCCGGGCTGGGTGGATAGAAGCCAGCTAGCAGGCAAGGAAGCAGCTTGGTGCCCCAGGAAGGTTCCTGGAGAGCAGATCTCTCCCCAAGTGTTTACAGCTCTTGAGACAGAAACTCTTGGACACCAGGATGATTCTCGAACACACCTCTACTTCTCCTGAATAGAGCCCTTATATACAGTTTCAGGGTGGGTTAGGGTCTGGCAGCAGATAACGCCTATTGGCTTGGTCGGAGAGCTTAGAGATACCTCATCTACATGTGGGAGAGCCTGAGGCACTGTTCCTCGTGACTGATGGTCATAGACCTCTCTTTGGGAGAGGCTGTGGAGGGCCGAAGCTGAACGAGAAGAACCAGGGCCTGGGGCAGCGCTGAACAAGACTTGCTCAACCAGGTACTCAGCTGCTTCCCACAGCCCACCACACCACAACTAACTACATTTTACTTCTGAATTCTTCTTTGCTTATTTGATTTGATCATTTGATCATTTTTGGTTTTGTGCAACTTTTAACTTGCCAGGCTTGTTTGTTTTATATCTAAGGCACTAAATTAACTTTATTTTTATAGAAGCTATGTGATGTCAGTGGCTTATCTGTGTCTACTACTAACAAAGCTCTGTGCCTATCAGGATTTATAAGCCCTATCTAGATACCTTCAGCCTAAGTAGTATTACTTTAATAAGGATGAAAATGCCCACCAATTTTCATTAACTTTGATACTTTTGTTTTCCGAGTCAATGCAAATTCATTTAACCACTAGCCAATTAGAGTACGATGATCAATATAGATTTAATTGAAGTAAGAAAAGAAACTAGGAAAACAAAAATAACAGCACTTAATATTCAGTCAGTTTTTAATATTATTGAGAGTTCTTCATCAATTCCCTTTTACTTTAATAAGCAAGGATACCTTCTTTACAGCAAATTGCAAAGTATCCACAAACATTCAGAAACATTCACTTTCGTTTGCTCCTAAAATTAGGCTAAACTCTTCTGTGTTTTGTATATAAATAACAATACACTGTCCTCATGAAAATTAATAATGAAAATTGATTTCACAAAGAATGATCTGAATTTTATGCATTTCACTCTAACTGGGCTAATGAAATGGCTTTGGTTGCCAGGAGCACTTCATTCTGGCTATCTGGAGTGCAGCATTTTACATGAGTTTCCAGAAATAAAAACATTCATTTGCACTTCTAGACAGAAAATGTGGGTGTCTACAGACTGCCACACAGAGCTAGAGAAACCCAATTGGACAATGAGAACCTGTAAAGTAACTCTCCAGATGGCTGAGCTGCTGTCCCCTCACGTGGAGCTGCAACACCCTACTTTTAGGTGATGGCACTTCTGCCTGTTTATGAAAATTTACAAGAAAAGTTTAGAATCCAAAGAACTGTGTTCAGCTCTGCCAGTGATCAGTATTTGTCACAAGAGTTTTGAGGTGTGATATTTATAATACACCTGATGTTAGTTATACATGGTTCTTTCAAATGACCGAGTAAATGTGGATATACTTTTGTCCAGGCAGTCACAAATAATAAATTCATGGCACATGAACACAAATCTGCAAAGAGATACTATGATTAGAAAGCTTGGTAATCTTTTGAGAGTCAATAGCTCATTTTTTCTTTAAAAAGGAATGAATTGAAGAAACTCCCCTTGAATTTGGCATGATAAAATTATTTGAATGTCATTACAGTTTTGTTTAATTTTTTTAAAAAAATGAATACCTATCATACAATTGTTCTCTGAACCTGCTGCACTATGACAGCAAAGGCTTCTGTATGGATATGATTGTGCTGGTGTTTTACAGATGTGTAAAATTACTGCTTTGCTTTGCTTGAATACAAATCATCAATTTATTTAGGATGATTAGAACATTTAACAGGTTCAATCTTTTCTAATTTCATTTACTTATTTATTCATTTATTTATTTTCTGTCTACCAGATTTAAAGGATTTCTACTAGAATCTCTTTAATAATTCGGTTCCAAAACCCTGTGAACTCTGACAGGGTTCTCAAATGTAGATTTATTTTATTAACAAGATTGATAAATTTAATGCTGTACCTTAAAGAGCAACTTGATTTTTTATGATATTATGTCTTCTGTGGTAAAAAAGTAAAACAGGGCCTCCTTCAATTTCAAAGTCATAAACTCCTGAAATATTCAATTTGAATTGAGTTTTAGGTTGTGCAAGGGATGGTTCCATAAATAACCAGTTAATGATGATTATATGTAGGTAGACAATATTTCTTTCAGTTATTGTTCAATGTGGAAATAGCCAACTAATTTAAATGTGAGATTTTATTGCATCTGAAGATTTTGTTCATCAGGAATGAAAGAAATGTTCTTATGAGTAACTCTTGCTCTCACTGGGTACGTGCAGGGAGGGCCTTAGTTGTATGAAGTTAGTGGAAAGTTGTACTGCTATACCTAATCATACTTTTTACTATTCACGGAAATTGGTACAACCTTAAAGATAATCTGGACTTTTCATGGGCTCTGGTTTCTCTAAGCCCTGTAACTCAGGAGGTTAATTTGTGTGTGTGTGTGTGTGTGTGTGTGTGTTTGGGGTTATTTCTTCTTATATATTCTTTATTGTTTCTTTAATTTTTAAAAATTATAATTATGTAATTGATCTTTCCATTTTCCTCCTTCCCATATACTACCCTTTGTTCTCTTTTGATACAGGCTTTCTACTAATTAATTACGATTACATGTATACATGCTTACATATGTGTCCTATGCAAATTTATGTATGCAAATTAAAACTCAGAATAACAATTATAGTTTTTGATATTCTTAGAGGTGAACAAGCATTAACTTCATTTAAATAGGTTATAATATTTAACTTTAATTTTTAACATTAATTTTAATATTTTTCAGTCTTTCCCCCATTATTATCAAAATAGCCTATCAATAACAAACATATTTTTTTTTTTTTTTTTTTTTTTTTTTTTTTTTTTGGTTTTGGAGACAGGGTTTCTCTATGTAGCCCTGGCTGTCCTGGAACTCACTCTGTAGACCAGGCTGGCCTTGAACTCAGAAATCCACCTGCCTCTGCCTCCCAAGTGCTGGGATTAAAGGCGTGTGCCACCACTGCCAGGCCAACATTTTTCAATATTTATTATTTCATTTATTTATATTCCAGTTTTGGCCCCTCCTTGGCTCCTCCTCCCACAGTTTTTCATCCCATTCTTTCTTCCCCTTGCCTTGGAATGTGTGTTTTTTCCCACACCAGGCCTCCCCCTTCCCAATGGCCTCAAGTCTCTCAAGTATCAAGCACATTTTCTCTCACTGAGGCCAGACTAGGCAAACCTCTGCTATATTTGTGCCAAGGGCCTAGGACTGGCCCATGTATACTCCTGGTTCGATGCTCAGTTTCTGGGAGCCCCCAGTTTCTGGGATCTGAGTAAGTTGAGATTGCTGGTCTTCCGATGGGGTTGCTCTCCGCTTCAGCTTCTTCAGTCTTCCCCTAATTCAACCATAGAGGTCCCAGACTTCAGGCCAATGATTGGTTATAAGTATCTGCTCCTGTCTTAGTCCTTAGGACATAGACAGGTCTTAGTCCTGTCTTAGCCATGCTAGGCTCCTGTCTATAATAATACCATAACATCTGTAATAGTGTCAGACATTAGTGCTCTCCTATGAGATCGACCCCAAGTTGGGCCAGTCTTTAGACCACCGTTCCTTCAGTCTCTTCTCCATTTTAGTCCCTGAAGTTCTTTTAGAACTATATGTATGTGGTCTACCATATTTATAGCAACCTTGCTTGTAATAGGCAGATGCTGGAAACAGCCCAGATGCCCCTCAACCAAAGAAAAGATACAGAAAATGTGATTCATTTACATAACGGAATACTAATACTAACACTGAGGTTTTAAAAATGAGGACATCATGAATTTTTCAGGCAAAGGAATGGAACTGGAAAATATCATCCTGAGTGAGGTAACTCAGACCCAAAAGGACATATAAAGGTAAGTACTCACTGATTAGTGGATATTTGCCAAAAGTACAGAATACCTAAAACACAACCCACAGACCTAAGAAGTATAGCAAGCAGAGAGGCTCAAGTGAGGGTGTTTCAGTTCCACTTAGAAGAAGGAAGGAAATAATGAAGAGAGGCATAACTAGGGAAGGACCTGGGAGGGGAAGGAGAGGGAAAGATGAAAATGGGAACAGGATCAAGTCAAATGAGGAGTGAGGGAGAGAAGTCCAGAGGGCAATGGGAATGAAGGGAGATAAGAAGCATTGCCTGGGGGCTGGGAGTTGGAAGGTTCCCTCTATAAAGTATCAGAGACCTGGGATATGAGAGACTCTCAGGACTCAAAGGGAGTGACCTTAGCTAAATTGCCCAACACTGAGTAGTAGGGTACTCAAAGAGTCCACCCCCAGTAAGATAGACAGGGTCTCAAGTAAAGGGACAGGGTTAATAACCCACAGTCACAATTTCTGACTCAGAATAAACACATTTTTAGTTTCTTCTTTTACATTTCACTCTTTCAATTTTGTAAACTTATATATTCTTCAAACATTTTCTTTGTAGTGTGTGTCTATATACCAGAGACAATTTGCGTTTGATAACAAATGTTAATTTGCCTCCATCTTGACATTTAGATCAGCCATTTTCTTCGTGTTTAAGGTAATTTTTATGGCATGGTGATATTCTATATTTATTTTTGATTACATTTATTTACCATTAATGCAGAAAACATTCCTTCATGTTCATCTGTTGCTGTGTGATGTGTTAATGCATGCACCTGTTACATAACTTAAAACAGAAAAACATTTAGGTCCTTCAGTATTTACTATGTACTTGAGCAAAAAAATCCTTCAAGAACATTTCTTCTACATTTTAGAAATATGATATGAATTATCATCACCTAAAATTATTATATTGTGAAATTAAATGGAAGAATTTCTTATTACTACCTATAGATAATTAACACACACACACACAGATGAGAGAGAGACAAAGAGACTGAGACAGAAACAGAGACACTGAGAGTATTTCCATTTCTTCTCTCATCTATAAAATGACTTCCTTTATTTCAAATATGAGTAAGAATACATTATATTTGTCTTATTTGTCTTATAAAATCTGTCACCTTAAAAAAAAATCTGGCATCTTCACTGAGCATAATATCATACTTTTGTCCAGGTTATCCTAGCTCCAGAATTGTTTTCCAATAATCTGCATGGTTTTAAATTGCTCCTTGGTTCCTTGTGTTTTTGTGAGATAGAGTCTTGCTATGCTCATAAAGCTGTCCTTGAATTGATGTCAACCATCCTGCCTTTGCCTCTAAAGTACTGCAAGTACATGGCCGTGTCACCACACACTGCCATTACAGACTTCAAAATCAATTGAGATTTCATTATTTTCTAGGAAATTAGGATTCTTTGTATATTTTCCTTGATCTATTTATGCTTGCTAATATATATAAAATACAATTTTATATATAGTTATAACTAAAGGAATTGGTTTCTTTGATTTCTACATTATACTATACTTTTATTCTTTGTAGTGAAATAGAATTCACTTTTTGCACTCATGTTATCAATTTTCTGTGGGACCATTTTTAAAATATATTATATCTTTACTAAGTCGATTTTATACAGCATTCTTATTGTCTACTTGAATTTCCATTCATTGAAGTTTAATGTTTTCTGTCTTATGTCTTAATTTAATGTCATAATATCAAATTATTGCCATTTGAATCAATTTACTATTTTGTTAACAATAGAGAATTAATTTAAAACAATATCTACCTTTTGTAGTAAGAAATAATATGTTGATTCCAGCTTCATTCTGTTCCCAGAGCTGACCCTGTGCAATGTCTCTCCATAGCCAAATACTGCTGGGAGAGAGATGGTCTCCCAGAAGTGCTGACACACCTGAGAGCAAAGGTGAGACCACCACTTCTGCTCAAATTCCTGGCCCAATAGGGAACCCGCCCAGAGACATCAGGACACAGGAACCAAGGAACATCAGGGGAAAAGATCCTACCTGTTTCTACCTGCAACCCAGGGCTGACCCTGTGCCACAGCTCTCCATACCCAAATTCCTCCCCAGAAAGAACTGGTCTCCCAGGAGTGCTGACATACAGACTTATAGGAGGGACAAGCTACAGTCAGAGACAGCAAACTAGCTAGCACCAGAGATAACCTGATGGCGAGAGGCAAGGGCAAGAACATAAACAATAGAAACCAAAGTAACTTGGCATCATCAGAACCCAGTTCTCTCACCACAGCAAGCCCTGGATATCCCAACACATCAGAAAAGCAAGAATCTGATTTAAAATAACATCTCATGATTATGATAAAGAACTTTAAGAAGGATACAAATAACTCCATTAATGAAATACAGAAGAGCACAGGTATACAGGTAGAAGCCCTTAAAGAGGAAACACAAAAATCACTTAAAGAATTACAGGAAAACATAACCAAACAGGTAAAGGATTTGAAGAAAACCATCCAAGATCTAAAAGTTAAAATAGAAACAATAAGGAAATCACAGAGGGAGACAATATAATCCACTACATAAACAAACTCAAAGAAAAAAACCACATGACCATCTCACTAGATGCTGAGAAAACATTTGACAAAATTCAACATCCCTTCATGGTAAAAGTCTTGGAAAGATCAAGATTCAAGGCCCATACATAAGCATAGTAAAAACAATATACAGCAAACCAGTAGCCAACATCAAACAACATGGAGAGAAACAGAAAGCAATTCTACTAAAATCAGAGACAAGACAAAGTTGCCCACTCTCTCCCTACCTATTCAATATAGTACTTGAAGTTCTAGCTAGAGCAATTAGATAATAAAAGGAGGTCAAAGGGATACAAATTGGAAAGGAAGAAGTCAAAATTTCACTATTTGCGGATGATATGATAGTATACTTTAGTGACCCCAAAACTTCCACCAGAGAACTCCTAAACCTGATAAACAACTTCACCAAACTGGCTGGATATATAAAATTAACTCAAACAAATCAGTAGCTTTCCTCTACTCAAAGAATAAACAGGCTGAGAAAGAAATTAGGGAAATGACACCCTTCACAATACTCACAAACAATATAAAATATCTGGTGTGACTCTAATGAAACAAGTGAAAGATCTGTATGACAAGAACTTCAAATATCTGAAGAAAGGAATCAAGATCTCAGAAGATGGAAATATCTGCCATTCTCATGGATGGCAGGATTAATATAGTAAAAATGTCTATCTTGCAAAAAGTAATATATAGATTTAATGAAATCTCCATCAAAATTCCAACTCAATTCTTCATAGAGTTAGAAAGAGCAATTTGCAAATTCATTTGAAATAACAAAAAAACCCAGGATAACTAAAACTATTCTCCACAATAAAAACACATCTGAGTGACCGCCATCCCTGACCTCAAGACAGAGCAATAGTGATAAATACTACATGGTATTAGTACAGTGACAGGCAGGTAGATCAGTGGAAGAGAATTGAAGACCCAGAAATGAACTTACATACCCATGGGCACTTGATCTTTGACGAAGAATCTAACACCATCCAGTGGAGAAAGGAGCATTTTCAGCAAATGGTGCTGGTTCAACATGTAGAAGAATGCAAATTGATTCATTCTTATCTCCCTGTAAAAAGTTCACATCCAAGTGGATCAAAGACCTCCACAGATATACTGAATTTAATAAAAGAGAACGTGAGGAAATGTCTCCAACACATGGACACAGGGGAAATTTTCCTGAACAGAACACCAATGGCTTATGCTTTAAGATCAACAATCAGCAAATGGGACCTCGTAAAATTGTAAACTTTCTGTAAGGTCAAGGACACAGACAGAAGGACAAAACAGCAACCAGCAGATTTGGAAAAGATTTTTACGAATACTAAGTCTGATACAGGGCTAATATCCAATATATACAATGAACTCAAGAAATTAGACTCCAGACAACCAAATAACCCTATTTAAAAAATGCAGGACAGAGGTAAACAAAGAAATCTCAATTGAGGAACTCTTTAGACTTTAGAAGCACCTAAAGAAATGTTCAACATCATTAGTCATCAGGGAAATGCAAAACAAAACAGCCCTGAGATTCTTCCTCACACCAGTCAGAATGGCTAAGATCAAAAATTTAGGTGATAGCAGATGCTGGCTAGGATGTGGAGAAAGAGGAACATTCCTTTATTGCTGGTGGGATTGAAAGCTGGAACAACCACTCTGGAAATCAGTCTGGTAATTCCTCAGAAAATTGGACATAGTTACTACCTGAGGACCCTGCTATACTACTCCTGGGCATAAACCCAGAAAATATTCCAACATGTAATCAGGACACATTCTCCACTCTGTTTATAGCCATATTTATAATAGCCAGAACCTGGAAACAACACAGATATCACTTAACAGAGGAATGGATACAGATATTTTGATATATTTATACAATAGAATACTACTCAGCTATTAAAAATAATAACTTCATGAAATTCACATCAAATGAATGGAACTTGAAAATATCATCACTAATAAGTGGATATTAACCCCAAAGCTTGGAATTCCCAAGATATATTTCACAGAGCATATGAAGCTCAAGAAGAACGTTTGCGTCTTCAGTGATTCTTATAATGGTAAGCAAAATACTCTCAGGAGGAAATATGGAGACAAAGTGCGGGGCAGAGACTGAAGGATAGGACATTAAGAGACTCCCCCACCTCGAGATCCATCCCATATACAGTCGTCAAACTCAGACACTATTGTGGATGCCACAAAGTGCATGCTGACAGGAGCCTGATATAGTTGTTGCCTGAGAGGTTCTGCCAGAGCCTAACAAATACAGAGATAGATGCTCGCAGCCAACTATTGGACTGAGTGCAGGGTCCCAGATGGAGGAATTGGAGAAGGGACTGAAGGACTTGAAAGGGTTTGCCTCCAAGTGAGATCAACAGTGTCAACTGACCAGACCCCAGAACTCCTAGGGACTGGATCACCAACCAAAGAGTATGCTTGGAGGGACCCGTGTAGTCTCAGTTGCATATGTGGCAGATGATGGCCTTGTTGAACATCTGTGTGATGGGTAGCCCTTGGTCCTGTGGGGGTTTGATGGCCCAGTGTAGTGAGCTGATGCCAGCTGAGGAAAGCAGGAGTGGGTGAGTAGGTGGGGCACTTTCACAGATGCAGGAGGAGGGGGAATAAGATAGGGGATTTCCAGAGGGGAAAACTGGAAAGGAGATAGCATTTGAAATGTAAAGAAAGAAAATGTCCAATAAAAGAATTTAAAAATAAATAAATATTTTTTTCCTTCTTGTTACTTTACATATTTCTTTTTAGAAAGTTACTTAGAAGTTTATTATTTGCTTTTTGTTTGAAAGATATGCTTAAATATATAAAGATTTTCTCTGCATTTTATATGCACCTTTTAATTTTGCACTATTGGATTTCTTTATGAGAAAACGTGTTAGGATCATCCACTTCAACCATTTGTTATGTTTCCGTTATGTTTTTTCTTTTGCATATTCATCTTTCTGTTGAGCCTTTTATTTTTATCTTTTATATCTGGCTCTCATTGAGTCTTCCAACACAAAATCAATCTTTAGTCTTTGTTTGAGATGATCTTTTGTCTTTGTTTTGGAGGAGTAGAAAATCTATTCTTCCAAATAGCAGGTAATTTAAATTTTCTCTTTCCAAAAGCTTTGACTGTAAGCACACAAGGTCAATGAAAGAGGTGTTTTCTTTATAAACTGGAAAGCTTCTGTAAGGAAAAGGACATAGTAATTAGACATATCTTTACCCTTGAGATTGGGAAAAAAGTCTTCACTGACCTCACATCTGATAGAGGGCTAATATCTAAAATATATGAAGAATTCAAGAAGCTAACTTCCAAAAAACCAAACAGCCCAATCAAAAAATGGAGTATATAACTACACAGAGAATTCACAACAAAGGATTCTCAAATGGCTGAGAAGTATGTAAAGACATGCAAATAAAAATGACCCTGATATGCGACCTTATACTAATCAGAGTGGCTAAGATCAAAACCTCAGGTGACAAAGATGAATACTCCCCATTGCTGGTAGGATTGCACACTGGTACAACCACTTAGTAAATCAATCTAGAAGTTCCTCAGAAAATTGGAAATAGATCTAGCTGGAGACTCACCAATACGACTCTTGGGAATATATCCAAAAGATGTCCCTCCATGCCACAGGGACATGTGTTCTGCTATATTCATAGCTGCCTTGTTTGTGATAGCCAGAAGCTGGCAACACCCCAGATGTCCCACAACAGAAGAATGGATACGGAAAATGTAGTTCATTTACACCATGTAATACTACTCAGCTATCGTAGAACAAGGATACATGAATTTTGCAGTCAAATGGATGGAATTAGAAAATATCATCCTGAGTGAGATAACTCAAACCCAAAATGACATGCATGGTATGTACTCACTAATAAGTGGACACTAGCCAAGAAAAAGAAAAAAAGAAAGAAAGAAAGAAAGAAAGAAAGAAAGAAAGAAAGAAAGAAAGAAAGAAAGAAGAAAGAGAGAAAGAAAGAAGAAAAGAAAAAAGAAAAGAAAAGAAAAGAAAAGAAAAGAAAAGAAAAGAAAAGAAAACCAGAATACCCAAGATATAGTCTACAAAAATCAAAAAGGTCAACAAGGTGAAGGGCCAAAGTGAGAAAGCAATCACAAGGGGCCAGGGAGAGAGTGACCTGGGAGGGAATGTTCAGAGGGTTATAAGGGTAGCATGATCTGGTATTGAGTAGGGGAAAAGGACTGAAACCCTGAGAATCAGCAGAAAGAATGGAAACAGGTAACCTCAGGAGGTAGGAGGTTGTGAGGACCCTCCAGAATGTACCAGAGACTTGGGAGGTGAGAGATTCTCAGCACTCAGAGAGGGACCTGAAATTCCCTACATTGGGGAGAGAGAACTTGTAGAGCCCATCTCCAGCATAAATGAAGTGTAATAAATAAATAAATACTAAAAAAATTCTACCTTTGAAGAAACGAAGTAATATGAACTACATAGTATACTTGATCTCTCTCTTTTTTTTTTTTATCTATGATCTTCATTCTAGTCATTATCCAGTTTTGAATGAAGCAATATTTTGTTAGCTTTGGAGAAATAATACTACTGGCAACTCTTTCCTACTTCCTGAGCAAGGAAATATTTCTCTTATCGTTCTAGTTTTGATTCTCTAATCTCTTATTCTGGGTGATCACTTTTATATTTTAATTCCACATTTTATCTATTTCCAAGGCTTGGGACAAATTTTATTTAATTCTAAAATAAAATATTATAATGACTAGAGGTTGAAACTTAAAGTAGATTAGTTGCACATATTTATTAAAAAATATATTCACAGTTTTACTACAATTTGATGCAGAGCGTTATGGACCCAATGTAGGAATAACCAGCCAATCTCTAATTTGAATCATATCGCACACTGTAAGATGGATCTCATACCCAACATAGCTAGAGTCAAAAACAACCAGAGATGAGTTGTCACAGAGACCACTGTAAAACCAAATACTAATGTTTAAAAATATGAAAAATGTTGACAACCAAAAGATTCATGATATTCTGCTATACACATAGATCAAACGTATTCAGTCATCAAAGCAGAATCATCTAGAAAAACTACAAAGATCAACCATAGATACCACAAACATAAACACACACACACACACACAACAGAGAGGGGGGGGGATTGAGGGATTGAGAGTTGAGAGAGTGACAGTCAGTCCTTGATACACACACTCTAAAAGGATTTAATGGCTCCATTAAATTCTTCCCCTCAGAACTCTGGGAACCCCATGTAAGAGGAGGCAGAAAGTGTGTAAGACCTACATGCCATGATGGACATTAAGAAAGAGGAGAACAAGGTCTTCTAAATCAACTGAGCAAAGATAGTATGAATTAACAAAGACTAAAGCAGAAAGCACAGGGCCTGCAGAATCTGCACCAGGTCCCTTGCATATATGTTTTAGCTTTTAGATTAGTGTTTTTATAGCATTCCTGAGTTGCTTGAAAATTAATGGGCCTATTGTTCTTCTGCCTTCTCTTAGAGCTCTTTTCCTTCTGGAGTTTTGTATCATTGAACAGTGATCTGAAGGGTTTTGTTTTATATTCTTATATTTAGTTCTGATTTTTTTAAAAAAAATTATTGGATATTTTATTTACATTTCAGATCCCCTTATCCCATCCTCCCCCCCCAAAACCCTCTATCCCCCCATCCCTCCTCCTCTTCTATGAGGATGTGCCCTCACTACCCACTACTCCCACCTCTCCACACTCAAATTCCCCCACACTGGACATCCAGCCCTCATGGGCTCAAGGATCTCCTCTCCCACCTATGCCTGACAAGGCTATCTTCACCTACATATACAGCTGGAGCCATGGGTCCCACCCTATGTGCTCCCATACTGGTAGTTTAGACCCTGGGATCTCTGATTGGTTGGTATTGTTGCTCTGCCCATGGGGCCTCAAACCATTTCATATCCTTCAGCTCCTTCTCTGTAACTCTTCAATTGGAAACCCCTTGATCAGTTCAATGGTTAGCTGTGAGCGTCTGCCTCTGAATATGTCAGACTCTCACAGACCTCTAAGGAGATAGCTATGTCAGGCTCCTGTCAGCATGTACTTCCTGACATCCACATCAATGTCTACTTTGGTGAATGAACATGGGACAGATGTACAGGTGGAATGGTCTCCAGATGGCCCCTCCTTCAGTTTTGTCCCACACTTTGTCTCCATATTTGCTCCCTTGAGTATTTTGTTACTTCTCCTAAGAAGGACCGAAGCATCCACACTTATCTTCCTTCTTCATGAGCTTCATGTGTTCTGTGAGTTGAATCATGGTCATTGCAAACTTCTGGGCTAATATCCAATTATCAGTGAGTGCATACCATGTGTGTCCTTTTGTGATTGGGTTTCCTCACTCAGAATGATATTTTCTAGTTCCATCCATTTACCTAAGAATTTTTCAAATTCATTGTTTTTAATAGCTGAATAATACTCCATTGTGTAAATGTACCATGTTTTTTATTTTATTTTTATTTTTATTTTTTTATCCATTCCTCTGCTGAAGGACATCTGGGTTCTTTCCAGCTTCTGGCTATTATAAATAGGCTGCTATGAACATAGTGAGAATGTGTCAAGGTGCCTCTTCACAACAGAAATAAATGGAAATTTAAAAGGAAACTAAGACATATAATCCTATTTGAAGAACCATATTATAGGTCAAGCTTGGAAAATTTGTACTCATCTATTTCTTCATTGTTCTTTCTGTCTCATGTTTATGGTTCTATATGTGACCCTCAGCTTCGTGATCCTATGTGCCGTGACTTTGCTCAATCTCTATATAATTCTAACCCCTAAGAATCATAAGCACACATGACTCAGCAAACAACCTGGGAGTCTGGGGAAAGTTCCACAAACCAAGTACCTTCTTTCTTTTATAAATTTTCTCAGTTGTAGCGTTTTATCATTAGGAAATATAACTAATAAATGAAGTAAGATTATATTTAATTTTCTTATAGTTTCAAATTTCAAATTATGACTAATGTGTATTTAACTTCTAGAGAATGATTTGCTTATATTTGTAAAATAGGATGTCATAAACAGGTTAAAACAGTAACATGCTGAATTCATACATTGTTTATTTGTTTATTTACTTATTTATTTATTTACTTATTTATTCACTTTACATCTTGAGAGCCTACTCAGAATTTTAAAAAAAAAATTAATTTTCCCACCATTAAGGAAATATTTTTCATCTTAGCAAACTACATTGTTTCTAAGAACACTTTATTGTACTTTCTTTCACTTATTTTATCTACTCTAACATTCTCTCTTGATAATGTTACTTTTATTCTAAACAAAAAATTCTTCTTAAAACAATCCACACATTCTTTTTGTCTAACTCTGCATTTGAAAATTGTTATTTAGTTTATTTTTGCACCAGATTCCCATAATTTTTACCCAATATGCAGCTCCTCCACAGCATTATACTACAGAGTATAGCATATGTTTGAAGAATAGCCCCTGTTACTGTTACAGGACCCCATACCTTAAATCTGCCCCCAGACTTTAATGCAACTGACACCTTAATGGATTATGATCCAGACCTTAAAATCTAACATAGAGCCAATAACATGTGCCAAAACAAGAACGATGAATAAATCCTTATTACAGGTAGTGTTCCTAAATGTTCAAACCTTGCTTTTTGGCTTCTGTAATTCTGTTTCTGTATAACTATTCTTGTTAGCTGATCTGTGTCAATTCAAAATGTAGTAGTTTTTCTTTAAAGCCAACTCTGCCAGGGTAGTCCTGAAAGTCCAGTGTGGTTGTTGGATGGCTAATCACATTCTGTTGGCTTGACTTTGTTTCTGAATAGATTTCTCCTGTAGACTCTTCACAACACTATCTTTTTGGATGGTTAGTAAATATCTTGGAGCTCTTTTCCTTCTATTGATTTGGCTTATCCAATTTAAATGTTATGGCTTTTATTTCATCTTCTAATATTTTATATTGTCATGTATTTGTTATCTCTTAGAAGCCATTTTTTTCTAATGAGAGACAAAAATCAAGAGGATCAAAATACCAGGGTAAGGTGGAGAAACTAAGAGGAGTGGAGGAAAGTGAAACAGAACTCAGAATATATTATATGAGAAAATAATCTATCTTCAATAAAAGGAAAAAATAAACATATAAAAAGAGTTTGGAAAGTTACTGTCCCAATTAATTTGTAACAAGTGTAAGAGATTCAAGCCAACAACTTAAAGGCATTGTATTTGGGATTTTTCTAAAGCAGTTATTGGGATGGACTGAGAAAGGTATGAGGAAAATAAATAACTCACTCAGTGAATGAATGGTGGAACTGTGTTTCAGATCTAGTGTTCATAATCTGTACAGTTTTTCTCTGGATTTCAATGCACAGAATTTTTCTTCATAATTGCTAAAATATTCAGAAATTTTAATGAAATGCTTTTCTTCAAAATTATATTGAAAAATCCTTAGGTTTCTAAATTCCTCTTCAAAATTATATTGAAAAATCCTCATTTGGGTTTATAAATTAATGCCATAAGTATTAACCTACTTCTCAAAGTGACTAATATACCCAATTTAAACATTCTCCTTCTTTTAGCTTGTATTATATTCTGATATAAGCATTTAACTTAAATACCACATGACAATTTTAAAATTTATTTTATAATTATTTTTAGATTATTATAAGATTTGTATCTGGTTTAATTGTTTTGTTGACTTATGGTTTTGAATTTGAGTGGTTTATTACATAGCTCATGGTGACCTTAAATAGAAGATGATCTCCTGCCACAACAGCCCCACTGGTGCAATTATAAGCTTAAAGCATCTTTGCCTGTAATAAATTTTTGAATCTTTAAAAGATAATTTTTTATTCACTCAGATACATAATATATTCTATTTACATTCATCATTCAACCCTTACTTAACTTTCCCTCACTACCACATCCAATTGTTACTTTCTCTCACTATATCACCATTGTCTCCAACATGATTTCCATGACATTATTTTCTTTGTCTTTTTGCTTTTGATTTATCACTGAGTTCAACCAGAGCCATTACTGCCATGAGTCATGAATATCTAGCTAGTGTCTACACAGCTGAAGAGCAAAACTTCTGTGAGAGCAAAACTGAATGCTATCAAGAGGCACAGTATAATTTATCCTCTAGAAAGAACTATAACACAGGGTTTCCAATGGAGGAGTTAGAGAAAGGACTGAAGGAAATGAAGAAGTTTGCAACCCCATAGGAAGAACAGCAATGTCAACCAACCAGATCACCCCAGAGCTCCCAGGGACTAAACCACCAACCAAAGAGTACACATGGAGGGACCCATGGCTCCAGCCGCATATGAAAGGATGGCATTGTCAGGCATCAATGAGAAGAGAGGCCCTTGGAAGGCCTAGATGTCTTCCTGTGAAGCCTAGATGCCCCAGTGTAGGCGAATGGCAGGGCAGGAAGGCAGGAGTGGGTGGGTAGGGGGACACCCTCATAAAAGCATGGGAAGGGGAGATGGGATAGGGATATTCTGGGGGTGGGAAGTGTGAAAGGGGATAACATTCAAATGTAAATAAAGAAAATATCTAATAAAAATATTAAAAAAGACATAAAACTTTAGCCAAGTTCATCAGTGTTCAGTTTCTTTTTCATTAGTGTCAGTTGGAGTTTTAGAGAAGTTCTATTTGAAACCAGAAGCTTATATAAAAACAATCTGAAATATTTTAAGGACTAAATTAATTACTTACTCCCTTCGTTAACTTGTTGAACTGAAGTGTAAATTCTTATATCCTCTTTCTCATATCTATTAAATTTTACATTCATATTTACTTACTACACCTTGCTTTTGTAACAAACAGTTTTATATGTATGAACAATTACATTAAAATGAGGGCCATTACATACAAATCTTTTGAGACATCGTTACTTGGTTCTTGTTCCGAATCATCTGAAATAGATGGCAACAGTATGGCAGAACAATAGATGCATTTACTAATATAGGGTAAATACATTAAATAAGTTAAAATAATACTAAATAATGATCAAAACATGTTTCGCTGGAAAGAAAATAAGTCTTGAATTTCTTTATCCTTTCACCTTCCAGCTGCTTTCTTACAGCTACAAAAAATGAAAAAAGAAAAAAAGAAAATACAATCATTAAAAGAAATGCAAAACTAAATCAAATCCTGCTCAATACCAACTGTTTGTATTCTAAGACCAAGGCAAATATCTTTTGTGCTCACTCACAAAAAGGATAAAGTGGTATGCTGTGAAAAATGACCTTCAAAACACCACTATAGTCAATTTAATGACAAGTTTCATTAAGTGTTTTTTTTAAGTACCCTTCAAATAAGCAAGTGACATAATGTATTATGAGAGTTTAATAATTGTAATTCTGTGTTGAACTAGTCTTTGACCTTAGGTAAATTACTTTCTCCTATGTGATTCATTCTACTATCAATAAAAGGAAGAAGCTGGAATAGATAATTTCTTTGGCCTTTTCATCTCAAAATATATTTAATACATTTTATATAATTAACTTTCCCAAACTATGAACAGCTAGCTTATATCAACATGTATTCAGTCCTAAGGGGCTCAAGCGGCAGTGCACTGAGGAACATTTTCAAGCCACTCTTATTCATAGAGAATCATTTCTTTAAAAAAAATAATTCACTGAAATAAAAGAAAACAGAGAATGAATATGAGACACACACAAAAAGACAGACAGCCACACACACAGACAGACACAGAGAGAGATAGAGAGACAGAGGCAGGGAGATAGAGACAGAAAGGCAGTGAGACAAGAAGGCAGAGAGACAGAGAGATAGAGGCACACAGAGAGGTACAAGTCGTACAACTGTAATCTTTCCTATAGAAAGACACAGAACTTCACCTAGGCTCATCTGAGCACAGTTTCTTTTATAGCAGAGAAAGAGAGAGAGAGAGAGAGAGAGAGAGAGAGAGAGAGAGAGAGAGAGAGAGAGAGAGAGAGAACACACAGACACAGAATGTGAGAGAGACAGAGAATGAGAAAAACACACACATGGATGTAGTCAGAGCTGATCCTTCAATGTAGTTTCTCTAATCCCCAAATTGTACTCAATTACTCTAGATCAATTCTCCTAAAATATGAGTTTCCTAGGGGAAAATAGAAAAATATTCAAACTCAAAAGAACACATTGTTGTCATGTTTATGTTCTCCTCAAGTACATGAAGGCAGATCCATATTAGGTAACACATTATGCAAAACTTAGAGGTTCTTTAAGAAAATATAACTCAAGAACATACATATAAAAATAGGTACCCATCTCAAAATGATTAGATAAGAGAGGGGCGCTGTATTTACCTGACTCTAATAATCTTTGTCTTAATATGCCATAACACCACCTACTCAGGTATACACTACAGGTAGAACTTCTGTTGGAAAGACAGTGTGATAACTAGGCTATAATTTTTTGATACGATTAGTCCTATTAATGAAAATTTATCTGTTTTGCATAGGATGGATAGGAATGGCATCCTAAAGGCAGGAACCAATCAACTGTAGCTTCAGTTTGTGAAAATAAAAATGTTAAGGAGTTTCTTCCTCCTAAAACCCAACTGGAAATAAAAGTTGCTGTTGGTATGTTTGAAGGATATATAGGAGAGGATTACCTTATCTGGCATCCCTGGGAGGGAAGCCCTTTGGTCCTTTGGAGGCAAGGTAGGAGAAGGCTACAGGCACTGAGGGAGGAGTGGGTAGGCGGGTGGGGGAGCACTCTCATAGAGGCAGGGCAAGGAGGCAGGAGATAGGGAATTTGTGGAATTTGGGGGAATAACATTTGAAATGTCAATAAATAAAATAACCAATAAAACATGAAAGAAAAGAAGAACTGGGCACTGTAATCCTGGGTATGGTCTTTAGTAGCAGGAAAGATTCAAGATTTATATTGTTTCAAAAAGGCATCAAGGGCAGGAAATATGTCAGTGTCACAGTCCCTGCTAGGAATTTAAGACAACTGAAATTATCAAAGAAAACTAACTTAATATAAGATTAAACTATATCTTTTCTTGTTTTCTAGATGTTTTCTGCTAAATTCATAAACCAGGGTTGAAGAGATGGCACTGCGGGTTCACTTGCCAGCACTCACATGATAGCCCACCACTGTGAGTGAGACCTCCCTCCCCGTTCCAAGTCATCCAGTGTGGTCTTTTGTATCCTTCCCAGCCTTGTGCGGACTGAAGAGACCAGAGTGCCTGCCACAAAGGACCTTAACACCCAGGTGAAGTCAGCTGCTTTGTTTACACTTGCAACCTCCACAAGTACTTAGAAGAATAGACTGCAGGTTGAGCCTGCTTTGCAACATTATCCAGCTAAAACAAAGGATGGGTTCCTTGGGTTTCCCCTATATAAATGCTCCTTTTCCATCTCTTTTTCATTTCCAGCACTCCTCCCTTTCAGGTAAACCCAGTTCATCCATGGTCACTGGACAGCTACAGTCTTTGGCTTGTTGGACACCAAGTAAATGTGTACTGCACATATATATGACATGGAAACAAAACAAGGAAATACATAGGGATGACGCTTTAAATTATTTAGTCAATTTGAGACCCAGGAATTTTTACTTGGAATTAGATTTCAGGTTGGAAAAATAGATTTATCAAAAATTTTAAATGTTTTGGAACTAACGTAAAACCAAAAATGTGCCTAAAAATTAAAATATTGTTATCCATTTAACCAAAGTGGTGGTACAGAATTATAATTAATAATAATAATAATAATAATAATATTTAAAATTTAAATAAAAATAATACATTTACATGAAAAAATTGATTTTATTAAATCAAGTAACTGCATGTCCAGGAAAAAGTAACTAAATAATGGAGCTTAATTCTCTCTTTTTTAAAATTAACTAATTTTTTTCACTTTACATCTTGATCTCAGCTCCTCTCTTGCTCCAATGCAATCTCCCTATCACATAACCCCTCAGCCTATATCCTCTCCCCTTCTCATCTCTGAAGAGGGAACAGCCCCCCTGGATACCATTTCATGCTGATCAAATCACCGCAAGACTGGCACATCCTCTCCCACTGAGCCCTGACAAGAAGCCCATTAAAGTGAAGAGGATCCACAGGCAGGCAACAAAGGCAGGACAACCCAGCTCTACTTTTTTGTAAGACCAAACTGAATATCTACTACATTCGTCCAGAGGTTGGATAGCACTAGCTCACACCCATGTATGCTATTTGGTTGGTGGTTTAGCCTCTGGGATATATTTTTTAAATTTTTATTGTTTTTTTTAATTTACTTTTCAAATGTTATCCCCCTTCTCAGTTTCCCCTCCACAAATCCCCATCCTCTCCTCCCTTCTCCCTCACCTGCCTCTATGAGGGTATTCCACCCCTGCCAACACACTCCTACCTCAGTGCCCTAGCATTCCCCTACACTGGGTCATCATGCCTCCACCTCCAAGGACCAAGGGCTACTCCTCCCATTGATGCCTAATAAGGCAATCCTCTGATACATATTCAGCTGGAGCCATGGGTCCTTTCTCCCCATGTGTACTCTTTGGTTGGTGGTTTAGTCCCTGGAACCTGAAGGTCCCAAAATGTCCAGTTGATTCTAGCTCTTCCTATGAAGTTCATATCTTTCTTGTTCCCTCAATCCATCCCACAACTCTTACACAAGAGTCTCTAGCTCTGTCTAACGTTTGGCTGTCAGACACTGCAACTGCTAGTGGATCATCTCACAGGATAATTATGCTAGGCTTCTGTCTGCAAGAATAACAGAGTATCATTAATAGTGTAAGGGACTGATTCTTGTTCATGGAATGAACCCAAGTTGGGTTGATCATTGGTTGGCTTTTCTCTCAGTCTCTGCTCCATCTTTGTCCCTGAATACGTATAGGCAGGACAAATACTGGGTTGAAGACTTTTGGATGGATTGGTGTCCTTATCCCTCAATTGAGATTCCTACTTGGCTATAGGAGGTGGACACTTCTGAAGTGTGTGCCTCACTGCTAGGAGTCTGAGCTTGGTCACTCTCATAGACTCTCTGAAGCCTTCCCAATCCCAGGTTTCTGGTCTGTCCCCTCATCACCAGACAACAATCCCATTCACTCTCCTGACCCCCTCTCTCTCAGGCCTTCTCCATACATGATCACACACCTCCAAACTGTTCCCCTTCCTTTCCCCTCTCCCATTCAGTTTCATTCCTCTATGCACTTCCCATGACTATTCTATTTCTTCTTCTGTGTGATATTTAAACATCCTCTCTTAAACCTTCCTTGTTATTTAGGTTCCTTGGGTCTGTGGATTGTACTATGGGTATCCTATACTTTATAGCTAATATCCACTTATCAATGAATACACACTAGGCAGGGTATTTGATTTGAGTCTATTGATTAACCTCTGTTTCTATACCAATACCAAGCAGATTTTATTACAGTTTGAAATAAGGGATCATAATACCTCCAGAAGGGTTTGTTTTGTTTTGTTTTGTTTTGTTTTTTTGTTTTCTGGTTGTTTTTGTTGCTGTTGTTATTGTTGTTGTATAGGATTGTTTTAGCAATATTGGGAGTTCTGATTATCCATATGAAGTTGAGAATTGCACTTTCAAGTTCTGTAAAGAATTTTTTTGGGATTTTGATGGAAATTGCATTGAATATGTTGATTGCTGTTTGCAAGATGGCCATATTTTCCTATGTTAATCCTACCAATCCATGAGCATAGAAGGTATTTCTGTCGTCTAATATCTTCTTGAATTTCTTTCTTCAGAGCCTTGAAGTTCTTGTCATATAACTCTTTCTCTTGGTTGGTTAAAATTACACCTTGACATTTTATATTATTTGTGGCTATTGTAGAAGGTGTTAGTTCTCCAATTTCACCCAAACACAAAAGATTACACCTTCTTGGCACCTTATGGTACCTTCTCCAAAACTGACCTTATGCTTGACCATAAAGCAAGCCTCAATAAATAAAAGAAGACTGATATAACCTCTTGAATCATATTAGATCACCATGGATTATATGTGGACTTCAGCAACAGAAACAACAAAAAGCCTAAAAAGTCATGGATACTGAATAACTCTTTACTCAATGACCACTGGGTCAAAAAAGAATTAAAGAAAAAAATTAAAGACTTTCTAGACCTCACTGAAAATGAGTACACTACATATCCAAACATATGGGACACAATGAAGGCAGTGGTAAGAGTTCATAGCACTAGGTGCTTCTATAACCCTCCCACCAAACAGTATACACGGATGGGGCCATGACTCCAACTCTATATGTAGCAGAGGATTGACTTACTTGGAATCAATGGGAGTGGCGGACCTTGGTCCTGTAGAGGCTTTTTATCCTATCATCAGGGGATGCTAGAGGGATGAAGTCGGAGTGGATGAGTAGGTTGGGTAGCACCCTTTTAAAAACAAAGGGGGGGATGGAATGGGAATTAGTGGAGGGAAGACTTGGAAGTGATAGTGACAATCTTCCCCCAATAAGGCCATACCTACTCTAACAAGGCCATATCTCCTAATAATTCCACATCCCATGGGCCAATAATTGAAGCATGTGAGTCTATGGTGGCCAAATCTATTCAAACCACCACAATTCCTATCTGTCTGGTAGAGACAAATGGAGCCAAAATATGGTCTTAGATAATGTTTAAAAATATGATTCCAGATATTAAGAAAAATTTCTGGGTTAAAAAACTGACAAGAGATTATGAAGAAATGAATACACATTTTAATATACATTTTATAATCAGAAATAATTTTAATTATAAATCTCCTAATGCAAATTCTGTTAGAAAGTAAGTATCTTGGAGTTAGATTCAAGAGGACATTTTTTTTTAAATGTTAGCATTCCAGAGGTATTTTAATGATATTTTAGTGAGCTAATAAATACAATTTGAAGTCATCTCTTTGGTACCATCAATAATATAAAGTATGTAAATAAACTTCACCTCATCCTATATATTATATATAGACAATATTGTTGTATAGGGGAAAAGGTAAATAAATAAAAAACATTCTTAAATTGTAAGAAATCAGACATGTGCTTCTGATATTTAAAAAATAAAGGATTAAATGAAACTGAGGGATCTAAGTTCAAAATATGATGAATTAAAGATTTAAAGAAAGTTAAAAGGAAATGTAAAAGAAGGGTTCAAATATTCATGGTCACAATTTATCAGAGCCAGAGTCTCAGATAACATAGGGAATAATGCCTGACTAAATTTTGACTTAGGCTAAATTTTTCTGAAACTTCTAGAACAATGGTCAAAAGATTGGTTATTGGCAAGAGTATATTCTGTTCCTAAGCAAGACACAGGATATACACGGTATAGATACACAGTGTTTAATATATTAATATTATATATTTATATACATAATATTTATATATATGTATATGTATGTATGTGTGTTATATAAGTGACATATATACCACATATTATATATGTACATATAATATATGGAATTCTAATTGAGATATATACATATACACAAATATTCTATATTTTATGTGCTATATATGTACATATATAAAATTTTAATTTCTATATATGTTCAATTCTTTCAATGTTTTAATAATTTTTCTTAGAGATTATTGTTATCTTATTCTCTATTATTTCTAATTTTGGCTTTTAAACATCACATGAAACATTTATGAATGCTTTCATTTTCTTGCATTGATTCACCTATTGCTTTTAAACTCTGAATAACTTGAGTAAAATAAGTTCTTCATATTTCTAAATAGGTTATTCATTTTTTTCCTAAAGGCAAATCAAAATGTATGTTATTGACTCACAATACCAAAGACCCAAATGATGTGTCAAAGATCATTTATTAATGTTTACCTTGAAAAGTCTCCATATATATATATATATATAATATATATATATATATATATATAATGATGTCACATATTGTATTTTGTTGATTACCTTTATTATTGTGGCATATGTATAAAGGTTTCATAAGTATGACAAGACAAAAAAATTTGACAGGATATGATATGCTGAATTTTATTTGTTTCTAAGGCTTATAAAATATTTCTAGATTATGACTTTTTTAATATCAAGAAACTATGTCATCTACAACGTATAAGTAATGAGTAGAGTTCATTTTGCCTTTGATTTACTTTTGAAAATCTTAGAGAAATACTTATAAGCTATCCAATAACATAACACAAGAAAAATATGTCACAAACTTAAAAGCAATATGAAAAATTTAGTGATCCGAAATTAATGATAGTCAAAATGTGTCAAAAATGTCCAACTTAGCAATATTTAAATTCTTCAGTTGTTTTTTTATGAACATACAGTAACATCTGAGGAGAATCTGTAAATTATTATAGAAGTAACTTATAAAGAATTCTAGTCATAAGAAAAGAGGAACACTATTATTTTAACATTTACAATGAAGTAATCCAACCCAATCATGGGAGACTTCATGACTTCTTATGGGAATATGTGATACTATTTGTGCTTTAAATTCAGAGCACATTACTTTATAGCCTGAAAGAAAGCATCAACAAAGTTTTTATTTTTTTTTTTTTGAGGATACAATTGTACACCTTTAAAATTTTTCTAACTTTTTCCTTTACTTCTAATATCTATATTTTTGTTATAGTATAGAGTAGCAAGGCTGTTCTGTCAAATTGGGTTTGTTTGCATGATTTATAGATGAATACACATATTTCATAAAATTTGATGAATTTTTTCTATAAATAAATATTTCAGTTTGGTGTTTTCCCATGTTTCTTTTTTCACAATATTATCACGGACTACAAAGTGAGCATAAGAAGGTTTTGTTTGACAATCAGGTAAGACAATTAGGTCTATTATGACCAACATTAAGAAAACAACTGCTTACTTCTTGGTCCTTCATCACTTTACTCTAGAGAAGTACCAATCTTTAAAAATAAGATGTGCTTCTTGTAGGTTAAACAGAGGCAGAACTTGTTTATCGATCCATACTTCCAGTTTGTGTGATTGAAAAATTTAGTGTGTTAATACTGGAAGTTATCATTGAAATTTGTGTATTAATGGCAATCATTCTTTTGATTATTTTTGGTGATGATATTTGAGTTGTCACTGGTAGTTTGTGCTTTGCTTATTAAGGTTTCATATTTCTTTCTTCAGTTTCTTGGCTATGTTCATGGCTCTTTCTAACACTTGATATTGCATCCTATATTGTCCTGAGGTTTGGTATGTTAGATTTACTTATTTTAGATACCTTATGACAAAGAACGTTTTTCTTTCTCTTTCACATATGGCAGAGAGCTTTGCTGAATTTGTTTTTCTTGATTAGAAATCAAAATGCATTACCAAGACTCCTCTTTATTTCAAAGTTTCCATTGAGACATCAGTGTTATTGTGACAAGATTTCCTTGTCTTCTGACTTGTGTTCACAGTCTTGTAGATTTCATTACTCTTGCTTGGTTCTGTATACTTAATGTTTTAACTATGATACACTTTGGGGACTTTGTTGTTGTTGCTTATTTATTCCTTCCACTACCTGTTCAAGTGTGATTTTCTTACTTTAAAAACATTTCTTTCTGTTATCATTGAGTATTTGCTTTATACCTTTTGCTGCAATACTTTTCTTTTATTGGATATTTTATTTATTTACATTTCAGATGTTATCACCTTTCCCCATTTCCCCACAGACACCCCCTTCCCATCCTGCTCCTCCTCCTGCTTCTATGAGGGTGTACCCCCACCTACCCACCAACTCCCACCTACCCGCCCTAGAATTCCCACACACAGAGGCATCCAACCTTCACATGGGACTAAGGACCTCTTCTACCACTTATGCTGGACAAGGCCAACCTTCCCTACTTATACAGTTGGAGCCATGAGTCCCTCCCTGTGAACTCCCAGGCTGGTGATTTAGACCCTGTGACTCTCGTTGGTTGGTATTGTTGCTCTCCTCATGTGGCCCTAAACCTCTTCAGCTCCTTCATTCTTCTCTCTAACTCCTCCATTGGGAATTCCTTAATCTGTTTAATGGTTAGCTGTGAGCATCTGGCTCTGTATATGTCAGGCTCTGGCAGAGCCTCTAAGGAGACAGCTATATCAGGCTCCTGTCAGCATGTACTTGCTGGTATCCACACAGCATTCACCTGTTCCCTATCTTTAAAACTTGGAATTTTCCATGATATTCCACATTTGCTTTATGTTGCTTTGAGGTTTCTATTTGGGTTACTGGGGTTTTCATTTACACCTCTACATCAGCTTGAACTTTTCCTCCATGTTTCCTCTTTACTGAATTATGTTTTCAGAGACAGGGATTGTCTTAATCATTTCCATTAATGTTACATTCTTGTTTTTTTTTTTTTTTTTTTTTTTTTTTGAGTATCACCTACTTATATAATCTTTTAAAGTTCTTTGACCATTTATTCTACATTTTCTTTGAACTCTTTGACTCCTTGATAATGTTTACATTTGCTGTTTTAAATACTGTGTTCACCTAAGTAGTTCTTTATTGCAGACCTTTCTTAGGACTCTGTTTGAGTGGCTGGATACTGGCTTGATCTTTCACATTGTTTGTATTTTTCCAGTGAGATCAAGGAATGTGTACTTGTTTTCCAATCATTGTGTCCGATATGAATGGGAAGGTTAGAGGTAATTGTGATGAAGTTATATGTGAGGGCCTAAACAGGAAAGAGAACTTGAGGATGTCTCGTGTTTGGTGTTAGAGCAGCCAGGTGTGGTCAGTCTGAGCCAGTGCTTTGGATTTGGGAACCAAGCTATTTATGGGGCTAAAGGATGGTATGTAGAGGAAGAGATCAGATAGAAACACCTGTAGACCCTAGAGATGTTGACTTAAGTGATTCTATCCTATGAATGTCAATGACACATTGACTTACTTTCAATAACTCTTGACCCCTTGAAATTTTGTTTTTTTTCAAAGTATTGGCAACTCTTTACTATGTTAATAATCGAACAAATCAGCTGTAAAAGCAGGGCTAACTAACACTTAATCTCAAAGACACTATCTTCCACTTTTATTTGATTTAAATTCTATGTGTGAGAGTAAAGTGTCAGAGACAAACAGCTGTGACTATGATACTATTGTGATACCACTGTATCTTTAGTTTTAGGGAACAAAATTAGCATCTCTCATTTTGAAAGACACAGTGATAACACCTACATGAAAACATGATTTCTGAACATATAGGAATCTGAATCTTCTTCTATGGAAAAATAAAATAAATGAAAGTAATGCTCACTGACTTTGAAATAGCCACTCAATGATTTTTCAGATTTTGCTTACAGCTGTCATATAATGTTGGTGTAGACATTTATGGAATATTCCATAAACTTTCATCACAAATATATCATCATTGATATATGAAGGTGACAACAGTGTCCCAGAAAAATAATTTTATATTTCTAACCCCAAAGAAACCTTCTAGTTTCATACATTGTATACTTTCAATATTAGTTTTCCTTTAATATCACAGTGCTTGCTTGTTCAATTACAAAAGTTCTCTTTTAATATAGAAAATATTTTATTTCCCTAGATATTGTAATACAGAGGCATAAATAATTTCGACATTAATACAAAACATTTATTGAACCACACTATGGGCAATACTTATATGTGACAGGTACTTAACAGTGATGGATTTGATCCTACAGGAAGTTAATTAAGTTATTCAAGGCACTCACTTTCTATTTGGAAAGTTTCCCTAAAAGCTCTCTTGTAATAGCTAATTGTACTCCTATTTTATATTACTTGACAGCCATGGCTGATGTTTATTCCGCACCTGGTTTCCCACTGCGTGTATCACAATGATAATTCTTCTGACTTACAGCAAATATATCTTTATAATTGCTAGCAGACTGAGGAGTACATTCTGATGACAGAAACACATGCTTTTCAGAGAAATAAATTCCAATATTTCTACATTAATAGCTTGTGAAGTACAGTAAGATGCCAAAGATTTTTGTAAAGATTCTGAGTTATAGTAAAGAAAATACAACCCCAAACAAGAAAAAAATAATAAAGGAACCCACTATCCAGAATGCAAGCAAGCAAACTGTTTTTGTGTGCTTTTCTTATATTTTAGATTTCAGTGACTACAGAGTATCTTCTCCTACTGTCCAGTCTTTTTAGGATGCTACATATATAGGATTGAAATAGCATAATCTTTGAGGAAAGTAGCTGCTTAAAAAAAAAAAAAGTAAATCCTTTTCTTAGTGCTAGCACCACCTGCACCACTAAATTCAGTGCTTACAGATACTCAACTCCTTGGTGACCTAATGCAGAATGAAAAGCTCTCTACAGCTGTCCACTTTAATTTTTTTCTTCAAACTGCTATTCAAGAAATGTACAAGTGGCAATGTTGATTTATGATCATCATTACTGTGTAGCTAGATTTTACATTTTCTATGTCTGTATTACTTTCGGTTATGTCAAGTTCTGGCACTGGCTGTCCCTGATACGCTTCCAAAATTTAAATTTATGAGTTTAAGTCTTCCATTCCAAATCCTTATATTTTATAGACAACATACTATGTAATCTTTACCCATGTGCTTATTTCTATTTGGCAATGGATCTGGGACCCTAACTTTCTGTCCTAACTTCTTGTCACCTATGATCTGAGTCATTTTAGGCCATGGCAACTGTGCTGTTCTAGAGTCAACTTGGTCTATTGCATCTTGATTTGTATATCAAAGCTTAGTTAAGCTGGCTCATTATGACATCAAACTTGATCATTTTCAGCTTTGATTGCTATTACCATACCATAGCATGTATCACTTCTCCAGTATCACATAAACATTATTAATTTATTCACTTTTTTATCTCCACTAACTGCTCGAAGTCAAGAAAAGCAAGGAACCTGTGATTATACATGTTAATCTCACTGTACTTTCTGAAACTTCCAGGTCCTTTCCAAATACTTGATAACCTAAGGGTGAATAGTGGATATATTTGGAAAGAAGCAGTGAAATAATTTCAATTTCTCTTCTAATTGTGCCATTTGATTTCAACCTGTGAATATTTCTTGAAAATTTGTTCATGATAACAAATTGCTATTTTTTTATTCATAGTTTGCACAAAGATTAAGAATGACTTACATAATATGGAAATTCATATTCTGTATGTATCTAACACTTCACTCAAATTCAACATTCTTATTCTTTACTGCAAATGGAAACACGTAATTAACAAATATATTTATTGCTCTCATAATTTAACTTCCTTCATACTTGGATCTTTTTCACAATGATTTTCCCCCTAATCTTTGGATATACTACTTCAGATGATACTTGTCTTAATTCCTCCAGTTAACTGTCCAGGTTAGTGCTGTATTAATTGTACCAATTTACATTTTACCTTTAAATTTTTTTTTCAGGAAAGATTTATATGTTCCTAGGTGTACCTATTTTATGTAGCTCTGCTAATTTACAATTCAACACATACATATAGTTCATAAATGTGAGTTACTTCTTTCAATAAATTACTCTATTTTATGATTGAAGGGACGTCTGGATAAAATTCAAAGGTACCAATTTTCAGCATTTCATTCCCTAATTTATGGGCTTTTTAAAAAACTCAATCTATGTTTTAAACATGCCCCTGAGTGCTATTGAGGATGACAACATGGCAGTGTCAGTGCCACTCCTGCACAATGTCATTAAAGGCATCAGCTATGGCACAGTGAAAGTGTATCCAACAAAGAAAGCATCAGCACCATCAACTGCAGTTGAAAGCAAAGCATTCTAAAAATACCTGTTAATGTGCAATGGGAGGAACTTTTAAAAAAAGAGATTCTTTGACTGATGTTGAGAGCTTTTGGTGCTGCTTCTAGGAATTTGGCATTTATCACTGGGCTTGGACAAGGAAGTAGGATCAGATAAGACTATCAGAAATATGGACCATGTTTACTATTTTGCAGAATTACTACTTTATTACTATCTCTTTGTTTAATTACTATCTTGTGTGATCTTCTTGTTGACTACTTTGCTTCATTGCTTTGTCTTGGATATAAGAACTGACCATTTTTTTCTGAATATACCCAGAATGATATAAAAGCATGCTGGAGAAAAATAAACCTGCTTCAGCCTCTGTACAAAATGGAGTTGTGTTATGCAGTCCTGTGTACTAAAAGTTTTCTGTGAAAATCTCTGGGCCAGCCAGGTGCTAAGGTTCAGGCAAAGGGGAGAGAGTACAGCAGGGAGGGTGAATTGCCTCAGCCTCGATTCCTCCACTGTTGCAGATAACTTCACCCTGTCACAGCCTCAGTTGCTCCAAGACAAAGCACCCACCAGCTGGGCTGAGCCAGCTAGAGGCTGATCAGCTAGCAAGGAGTGCAGGGAAGATCCTGAAGGCATTTCTGGAGAGCAGATCTCTTCCCAAGTGGTAGTGTTACAGCTCTTATGACAGAAGCTCTCAGATGAGGGAGTAATTTTCACTCACACACATTTATTCCTTTTGGATAGGATTCTTATATACAGTTTTGGGGTGGATTAGGTTCAGGTAGCAGGTACCTTTCATTGGCTTGGTCCAAGAGCTGGGGGATACCTTATCTACATGTGAGAGGGCTTGGAGCACTGCTCCAATGGCCACAGACCTCTCTGTGGGGGTCTGTAGCTAGGTGAAAGGAGCCAGGGGCCCAGGAGCATGGCTAAACTCCTGCTGTCCCTTGCAGGGGACTCTGCAAGGTCACTTGGGGGTCATACAGTTTTAATACCTTTGCTCAGACGAGGTCCCAGCTGCCTCTCACAGCTCACTGCCCCACATTGTTATAATTTTGTCTAACTTTTTCTTTTTCAATCCTCACTTCCTCATTTGAGACCCTGTTGACTGATTGAGCTGGCATGGTCAGACTGATGCACACATCAGAATGTTTTGAAAATATTTTGTGTCTTTAATATTTTCTTCTTGAAAGTTAGGGCTGTATTAACACTTTACTAGTCTACCTTTACTTAAGAAATCTGACAATGGGTATGAAATTTTCTAACAAATAATCTTAAACTAACTTTTTATTTGTGGTAAATATTGTAAAAAAGAGCTGTATGATCTGATTCTCATATGACACTCATATTGACTGCACCTCAAGAAATAGTCAAACAAATTCTAGCTTAATAATCTGAAGAGAAATTTAATATCTCCAGATAAAGGTTATATTATGTGGCAAAGGAAGTTTTTGTTTTTGTTTTTGTTTTTTTGGTTTGGTTTTGATCTTTGTTTCTTGTATTTTTACATTTCTATAGAGCTCTACAACTTGGATCCAATATAATAGCATAGCAGAAAATCAGTGTGTTTTCATCACAATAATTATAAGGAGACCTCCTGATATGCTAAGACCATCATTCCAAGAAGAACTTTACTTTTGATAGTGAATTAAGTATAATTACTATTTTTTAAAAAAATTAACTTAATATATTAATAAGCAAATAGCATTATCAAATGTTTTTAAAATTTTGCCTATATTAAAGTTGAAATAAATTTAGTCCTCTAAAATATGGCAGATTTCAGACAAGTCGTCGGTTTGTACATTATATTGGTACATTATTATTGGTCATTGTGTTGTTTGACTCTACAGATAAGCTGGCTTTATAAGTAGGATTACCCATGTCTATGATGGTAGTTGAAAGAACATTTAAAGTAGACTGAAGGGAAGGTGGTCCAATGACAGGCCCAACTGGGGATCCACATCATCGAGGGGCCTGACACTTTTGCTGATGGTATGATATGCTTACAGAAAAGAGCCTAACATGTCTGTTCTTTGAGAGGCCCTAACAGCAACTGAATGAGATGGATGTAGATATTTATACTAACCATTGAACTGAATTCTGGGACCACTATGGTTGAATAATGGAATGATTGAAGAAGCTGAAAGGGAGAGCAACACCTTAGAAAGACCAGGAGTCTCGACTAACCCAGAACCCTGGAATCTCCCAGAGACTGAGTCACCAACTAGGAATATATCGAGCTGTCCCAGGTCCCATCCATATTTAGCAGAGGATTGCCTGGTTTGGCCTCAGTGGAAGAAGTTGTGTTTAATCCTTGAGAGAATTAGGCCCCAGGGAAGAGGGAGGCCTGATAAAGGAGAGTACCCTCTCAGAACCAAGGGGGAAGAGGAATGGGATGAGTTGAAGGGGAGACAGGATGCAGCAGTTAGAAAATAAATAAATAAAATACTTAAAATAAAAAAATAATAAAAACATACTGAGGGGTAAAAAGGATCTCTCCAAGACTTCTTGTCAAGAATGAACTGTGCCATGTACTTTGGCTGCCAACATGTTGATATTGTTAAAGACAAGTTTTAACACTGATGGGCAGGAATAAATGTATTCCCAGGACAAAAGGGCTAGCATGGTCTAGCTACATATGTGATTCTTGAAGCTTGACCAAAATAGAAATATTGACCTCAGGCCATGAGTAATTTTATCTGCAGTATCTACCATATACTACTCAGGAGAGCAGCATTTCCCAGACAGAGTTATTAAATTAATAGGCTGGCAAGCCAAGGACAGATAAGATTCAACATAGACCTTACCAACCTAAGACATAAATGCACTACTTTGATAATGCATAATCCATGACCGTAAGGAAGGCATTCTTGTCAGAATGACCTAAGACAGGCTCAGTCTTGTTAATGAAATACAAACCAGTGGAGAGACAGAAAGCCTTTGGGACTGCTTGGCAAGAATCTGACATGGGCCAAGACAAGGAAATGGGCTGCTTGGCAGAAATATGACATTGTCAAGGACAAGGAAGTAGGCTTCAGGTAGGAATCTCAATCTTAGGTTAGAACAAAGAAGTAATTTCTGGTAGGAATCTAAATTTCAGGTTAGAACAAAGAATTAATTTTAGGCAGGAATCTAAATATTAGGCTAGAACAAAGAAGTTATATCAGACAGGAATCTAAATTCTATGCTAGAACAAGGAAGTAGGCTTCAGACATGAACATGACTTTGGGCTAGGACAGGGAAGTAGGCTCAGATATTTTGGTCATCCTGATAAGCTGTTAGAAGCAGTGATCACAGGATTACAGGAGTTTAATGCCTTGTTAGTTCTTTGACTGTGTTTATTGTCTTGCTTGTTCCTTGACTATTTGTATCTATTATATTGTTAGACCCTCAACCTAGAACTGACCTTAATACTTGCTTGTAATTAAAATGGTATAAAAGCTAAAAGGAAGGGGGATGGAATAGGGGGTTCTAGGGAGGGGAAATGAGGAAAGGGGATGACATCTGAAATGTAAATAAATAAAATATCCAATTTAAAATGCCATTAAAGAGAAAAAATGAAATAAAATAAAACAAAATGAACAAAAGAATGAACTGTGCCTCCAGGTTTGTCACCAGGAGACAAGAGACTTGAAAATGAGCACATAGGAAAAATGTTGTGGTCTTGTGATCAGATAGAAGGCTAATTGGTTAAGGAAGAAATGGAGAAATGGAAAGATAGAATTTTAGCTATGAGCACATCATCTAGGGAGAAATATATATACATACATACATACATACATACATACATACATACACACACACACACACACACACACACACACACACACACAATATATATAAAACATCATTAATATATATATACATATATATGTATTAAACATCATTAATATATATTAACATCAAGAATCCAAGACACCCAACTGAAAATGAGATACAGAGCTAAACAGAGAATTGTCAAAAGAAGAATATGGTCCAGGAGCACTTAAAGAAATGTTCAAAGTCCTTAATCATCAGGGAAATGCAAATCAATACAACTCTCAAGTTCTGTCTTACAGAGGTCAGAATGGCTAAGATTAAAAATTCAAATGATAGCACATGCTGGCTGGACGTAGAGCAAGGGAGATCCTTCCTCCATTGTGCAGGAATGCAAACAACCATTTTGTAAATCCAAGTATATTTTGATTTTTGATATTGTAATTTAGTTGCAACATTTCTCAAACCAAGCCTTCTTATATCTCTGCTCACTTTCCTTCAAATCCATGCCATCTTTATTTTTAACTAGTTAAAATTGCTTGCATCCAATATGTGTATGTACATATATTTATAAATATAACCTATTCAGTGGGTATGATATTACTTGAGTGTAGATTTCCAGGATGGATCATCTACATTGGAAAACCAATTGGAGCACCTGGAAAGACCTCCTCTGCTGCCCTCAGCTTTTTCAGTTGCTTTTATAATCCTATGTAGGGCTGAGGGTGTGTTGACTTTTTCTCATTATGGTAGGCATGTCTATTGGTAGTGTTGTTATTGTTTCTCCCTTATTCATGAAGTCATGTAATTTTTCTGGTACAAGTGGATATTCTAATATTTCATTTTGCATTATTTAAGCCCTTGTAAGGGAATATCCTCTATGTACATTGTCTACTTTAACTTCTAAGTTTTTCTCTGTTCATCAGATTATTAGTATGCTTGCCTTCTTCCAAATCCCTTTACCTTCAAGCTAACCATTGTTGGTCTGTATTGGGGAGTTGGATGGCAACATTATCAGCATATCATTATCAAAATATATATTTACATTTTATTCCTTAGATTCACTTCTTGAGGATTCAAATTACATTTTAGCCATTTTTTAAGCTGATAAGTGTTCAGTGGGGGAACAAGAAATTGTTTTTATTAATTAATTATTTATTTACATCCCAAATGTTGCCTCCTCTTGGCTCCCCTCCAAAGAGTTCTTCCTTCATTCAAGCTCTACTTTGCTTATGAGAGTGCCCATGACCGTGTGTCCTCCTGCTCTGGGGCTTCATATTTCTACAGAATTAGGTTCATCCTCTCCCACTGAGACCAGAGAAGTCAGTCGTCTACTACATATTTGCTAGGGACCTCAGACTAGCTGATCTTTGGTTGGTGGGTAAGTCTCTGGGAGCTTTCAGTGGTCCAGGTTAGCATTGGTCTTCCTAAGGGGTTGCCATTCCCTTCAGTGCCTTCAGTCCTTCCCCTACCATTTCCATAGGGGTCCCCTACCTCTCTTCAATGCTTGGCTTACGATTTGCATCTGTCTCAGTCAACTGCTAACCAGAAACTTAGATGGCAGCCATGCTTAGCTCCTATCTGCAAGCTAAAATGGCATCAGTAATGTGTCAGTGTTTGATGCCTGTACATGAGCTAGTCACTAGAAGGCCTTTCCTTCAGTCTCTGCTCCATTTTTGTCCCTGCATTTCTTTTAGTCAGGAGCAGCTGGGGTTGAAATTTAGGTGAGTTGGTGTCCCCATCCCTGCACTGGGAGCCTGTATATCTACTTTAGGTTGTTGCTTCAGCTTTCATATTCCCACTTTTGAGTATTTTGGTGGTACCCACACTAAGTCCTGGAAGCCTTCCTTATCCCAGGACTCCAGGATATCCCAAAGGTCCCTCCCTCTCGCAACCTTGTCAACTGATTTCCATTCATTCTCCTGTTCCTCTGGTCCTCTTTCCAGCCTTGGCCTTTCCATATCTAATCATTGCCCCTTTTCCCCTCACCTTCTCTTTCTCCAACCAGGTCCCTCCCTCCTTCTGGCTCCATGATTATTTTATTTCCTCTCCTAAGAGAGACTGAAGCATTCTCACTTGGGCCCTTTTTATTTTTCTTTAACTTCTTAGGTAGGAGTGTATCATGGGTATTCTGTTCTTTTTGAGTAATATCCATTTATCAATAAGTACATACCATGTATGTCCCTTTAAGTCTGCTTTACCTCACTCAGTGGATATTTTCTAGTTCTGCCCAATTTCCTGCAAAATTCTTTATGTCTTTTTTTTAATAGCTGAATACTATTCTGTTCTGTAAATGAGCCTCATTTTCTGTACTCATTTATTTTTTTATTTTGTTGTGGGTCATCTGACTTGTTTTCAGTTTCTGGCTATTACAAATCAGGCTACTAAATGTAGTGAAGCCCCTTTTCTTATGATACAGTAGAGCATCTTTTGGGTATATGCCTAGAAGTGATATAGTTGGGTTGTTAGGTCAAACTATTGCCAAACTGGAACAACAACTTTGGAAATCAATCTGACAGAAATATTCTTAAGTGAATGATATCCTTACTTTTTTATAGTCTATTTGTCCCTCTTACTGCCTATAATCATACAGAATTTATATTTCACATAAGTAAGTTTCTCTAATTACTGCAAATTTTATGGATGCCATGTAGTGCTGAAAAGCATCCAATATTTTTCTGTTGCCTACCTAGCTAAATGAAAATATCAGCTTGATGTTTAAAATTATATATTATGAACCCAACTTGAACTTTGTGTTTAGGGGTTTCAAATTATTTAACTTTTATAAAACATTTACTATCTGCTTCCACCTTTTCCCAAGTTTGTGTGACTGGCCATTGTATTGTGGATGAGACCACAATACACTATTTTGAGACCAGCTTACACTATTTTTCCTGTGACCTCCTAAAAGCATGGAGTTTGACTTTTTCTCAGATATGCCTTGTGAATACAATGTTTGTTGAGCATGCATGAATCTGTGTTCTATTCGTAGCACATCAGAAATTAGGCATATAACCTTATCTCGTGGTAGGTGACTTAAATAAATTGAGATGTTCAAAGTCATACTTGGCAACATAGGGAGACTGAAAACATCCTGTGTTACATAAAACCCTGTCTCTCAATAACAACAAAAATAAAGGAACTTGATTTAGAATTGTGTCTTAGGATTTTACTGCTGTGAATACATACCATGACTATGGCAACATTTAGTTGTGGCTGGCTTACAAGTTCAGACATTCAGTGCAGTTTGATCAAGGCAGAAGCATGACATCATCCAGGCAGGCATATTTCAGGCAGAGCACAAGGTTCTACATCATCCTCTGAAGGATGCTAGCAGAATACTGACTTCTAGGCATTTAGGATGAGGGTCTTTAGCCCAAGCCCACAGTGATACATCTACTCCAACAAGGCCTCACCTTATAATAATGTCACTCCTTGGGCCAAGCATGTTAGCATGTTAATCAAAACCTGCCTGTTCTGTATAATTTTATCAGTAAGAGTTGGCAGTCTTTTATAAATATTATTTTCTGTTTTTATAAACATATAAAAATTATATGGTTTTGTCATGATGATGTCATGCACAGTGGAATGAGAAATTTCTAATATTAATTTGCCTGACATGAAAAAAATTCAGTGATTATTGAACACATACATAATTATTATACTAGAAATGATTGTAATTTATTAGGTTGATGAAAAATAACTCTTATGGCATCTAATAGAGTACAATCTAATAAGTACAATATGTGAATGAATTCATATATGCCTGTGGTAATGAATTAACCAGTATATGATCTTCCAGCATGTCTATACAACCCATAATTACTGGCTTCCCCTCTATGAGTCATTTTCATTCTCTTTATATATGTATTTAACAGTGTATTTAATACTGTTTGCATTGAATATAATATGAATTAGTTAAGTATTCATTACTTTTCTTTAATACTGTATACCAAGGTAAAACTTCTTTTGTGACATTTTTATTGATTAAAAAAATATTTAACAACTCATGTATTCTATCTCTTTATCTTTAAAGAGAAAAATTTTAGATGCAAAATTAAGTTAAAATAATTTGGGGATTTTTAAGAAGTGAATGAAAATATGCCAAGAGAGGTCATAGCAAACCTGAAGTACTTCTACGCCAACGTAACATATGCACACACAAGCACAGGCCATATTGGACTCTAATACATACAACACCAAAAACAATACATGAGCATATGAACATGCCTACAACATTAATGAGTACATATGAATGTAGTGCACTATGGAGTTTCTGTATACACAAAGGAAAAATGATTGATTTTCCAGGAATACTCAGCCAAGAATAGGAGTATAACTTCAACTAAAAGATCACCTGGTAGCTTCTTCTGAAAGCCATAAAAGGACATTATAATAAGATTATAAATATGTTGTATAAGAATAACAGTAAATTCATGGTATTCTTTACAAAAACACATAAAAAACACATTTCTAGGGAAAGTTTACATGGAGAGATGACCCATAAATAGTAAATATCATGGATAATCACAAAAGGAAAGAAAAGCTAAGTAAATTTTACAGATTGGAATATATTAAGGACAAATAACCAGGTAAATACAACGTGAAGTTTTTACTGGACTCTAGAGCCACAACAACCACAACAATAAAAAATAAACTTGGGAAACTTAAAACTTGAATAAACAATATTAATCAATATAGTTGTACAAATATCAATTTCCTGCTCCCAAGAATTGTACCACGTTTGAGGGATTTCAACACTCAATCAAAGATGATTAAGAACTCTTATTATGATTTTATAATATCACATAAATTAATTATTCTGAAGTATAAATTTAGAAACATACTTCACAATACTGCATTATATTTCTTGCCTATAATCTTTGTATATATTCATAAACATTTTTAAATATTTAAATCTATCTGAAAAATTATACCAGCAAAATAACAAATTTATTCTTTCACAAAAAAGAGATTTTTAATTTCAACATAAAGGCATTAAATAAAGATAGATGCTACTGAAAAGTATTTTAAACTTCATCTTGTTCTGTATTAAATATTTTAAAATACATAGGAATTATATTAATTACAATAAGTAAAATAAAATCAGAATTAAATTATTCTCTTGAATATTTTAATTATATTAACCAAATAGTTTAACTTATGTTTGGATTCCTTTTTGATTTTCCTTTTGGGCATATTGGGTAACCAGGACAATGCTCTGTTTGGTGTGTCATATTGTTGTTTGCTTGAATAATAAGCATCCCATATATTATATATATACATACACACACATACACACACACATATATATACAATATATAATGAAATAATATATATATGAATACAGTATATTTATTTCAAGTGTCAGACTAATTGACATGTAAGATTTCTTATTTCAGTGTGCATGACATCATTTTTAGAAAAAAAAAAATATATATATATTAACCTTGTGCTAGTATCTGTTTCCAAGTAGGTTGTTTCTCTTTTACCTTTACAAAAATGACTCAAAATAATAAAAATACAGATATTAATAAATTAGTTTACAGTGACGTTAACCAAAAGCCATGTTAGACTAAAAATTTCTGCCACATGAAGCTTTGTTTTAGCTGCTTACTTGTGAATTGAGAATATGTATAAGAGATACTCTATCTTTCAGCTTCTCTTGGAATTCTAATATCTATTTGCATGCCATGTTTAAAAAGAAACATTTAATTTGTGAACCCATCCAAGTAGAAGTGAGAATACAATTTATTAATTAAGTCTCATCAAAGGGAAATAATTTTTGGACTAAGCGTCCATTAACTCAATCATAAATTGTTTATATATTCTAAGCATTTGTCATCTCATCAGTAGATGTGCTAATCTGAAAAGAAAAACAAATGAATATGTGCACTGCTTGAAAATGAATATTTTTCAAAATCCAATCTTGCTTTAGACTATTCTCTTTGCATTATCATTATGCATTTAAAACACAATGTTCAAGGCAGCATTAGGTGTCAATTTGACATAGCCAAGTATCCCCAGAGAAGAGAGTCTCTGTGAAGAAGAATGTCTGTGTGAGATTGTCTTGATTGGTAACTGATGTATACAGCAAAGAAACCTGTGGGCTTTTCTATTCCATGCACAGGTTTTCTTGGCAAGTATGACAAAGCTAGCTAGACAAGAACCTTTGAGAAATCCAGCAAGTTGAATTACCTCCATAGTTTATGATCAAGTTCCTGCTTGGATTCTTGCCTTCACATTAATTGCATATCACTTCTAAAAGTATTTTCTGTTGAAACTGACAATAAATAAGTCTTTAGAAGGCGGTTTGACCCCATGCCTATTTAAAGATACAAGGGTGATGGGCTCCAACTTCCATGTGGAGGCTATCTCCTCCCAGCCATGGACTCTAGACCAGATTTCCATTAGGAGACACGAGTTTCCTTCTGTAGAATGGGCCTCAGTTCCAACAAGAAAGCAGTTGGTTACTCCAATAATAGGCATTAATTGATGTGCTTCTCTTTCAAGACAAGTCATTTATGTAACTAACAGGGACCAAAGATGTATAGTATCCTTAATAAGTCCTACTCTTCCATAAGTTTGTGTGTTCCAAACTCCTTACTGTACCCCAAACTTCTGTGTCTATTCTCTAGAGTAGGCTGAAAAGTCATAGGAAGGTTATAGATGTCAAACCATGACTTAAATTTGTATACATCATCTATAAACATTTAATAGAAAAAAATAATTTCCTTGTTAAGTTTGGATAGTGTTGACTTAAAAAGAAAATTAAGATAAGTATTCATGATTTTGTCTTTTTACCTCCTACATGTGATAAAGGGACTATGAATACCCATTATGTTTATGAGTTAACCATCATAATAAAGTTTTACCTAAAAATATTGTTAGTTCGCAGTTTTCAAGGAAAATGTTAAAGAGTCTTTACTTAGCATTTTTTCCTCAATAAGATACTTACTGTTATACTAATATTCTTATATTCAATGTATATTTATAGAAGCAAAATAAGTTTGTTTTTATATAAAAACATGAATCATTTCATGGATAACTAAAACATGAAATATATATTTAACGACTTTCTTGCAAAGTGACAATACGTATTTCCCGTTGCACAACATAAAGCTGAATACATAAAAGAATAAGATACAGAATATAAAATTAAATCATTTTATTCATTGAATAGAATCAATATTGTTTCAAAAACATGTTCTGCTATTGAATAGAACAAGGAATTCCTGAAGTCACTGCTCCTTATGTGGAAGACTGAACAGCAATAAAAGGCTGTTTTATTTCTCATATCTGCAGTCATTCAAGCTTCATAGAAAACACATTGAGATATTGAGCTTCTATGGCATCTTTGCCACCTTGAGCTGGTTGGTGCATTCCATGTCTCTATCCTTATTATCTCATCACATGGGAGAAGTCTCTTTGGTGATCCTGAGTTTCTTCCATTCCCTTTACCAAAGAGAACATTTGCTGAATAAAAAAAAAAAAAAAAAAAAAAGAGTCACTTAAGATACTATGAATTTCTTCAACATAATCAGCTACATTATAATTATAACTTGATATAGTTCAACAGGTCTTTAGGAATGGAAGAACCGCAAGAAGAAATATAGCACAGTCTATCTCCCGAGAGGATAAATTTTAAGAACATAGTCCTCTGCATCCCACCCTCGGTACTGCACCCAGTCTCTGATATTTCTGGAACATTTTCACTATAAGTGATTATAGTATCAACATAAGAAAATTACATTTTTGTAGGAATTGATTTTGTTATTGACAATTTAGCTGGCATTCAGAAGTTAGTACCTTAGTTTGAAGTTCATTCTGTATTAATGTAACACATGACTTAGAATGTTGGCTATGTGGCAAAGCTCAAGTATAGCACTTAAGTAATGGTAGCATTCACTAATAATGTTTTCATGTTACTTACATGATCTGTTTTCATACCATTTCATACAGGATTAATTTTTCTTTGGAATCTTGATGTTTTTATTTACTGAAGAAGGAAGCCATTATAACCTTAAATGAGTTTTTAATCAGAAGGGGTTAAGAAATATACCCATATTTAAAAGCTCATCTTGTTGAGAGCTATTTAATGTTCTCTCTGATCTATCCTATGTCCATAATTATGGAGGTAGAGGGATTTATACACATGTGGTTTCTTTCATCAATCCATGGATACATTCTTTAGAATAAATAACTTGTACTAGTATCTTACAATTAGACTAGCACTAGTGTAATTAACTGAGAATGTTATTAAATAATAAAACAAATTATAACTACTATAAATAAGAGTGATTGTTTAAAATACTGTCAGATATTTTCTTTCAATAAAAATAGTTCAAATGTTAATACCTTACTGTTTTTAGACATAACACATAAAAGAATAGGATAAATAGAAAACTGGATTCGACCATGAAGTGGTTTAGTATTTAAGCCTTGGTAATTTTGTGTTGCTTAACGTATGTGATTAATGAAAATCAGGTGGGTCATATTAAATATACTGAGATACTTGTATGAGAAAAATAATTCCAGAATAGGAAGCTTTATTTTTCTTTTATTTTCTATATGGTACAATCTTGTATTCTCAGATGTATTGTACCATACTTCTCTTCCAGTACCTACTGTAAGTTCTACTACGTGATGATACAGACTCTTGCCATATAGCTCCATTGTCTTATACTGCTTACTCCAATCTCACAGTCAGTATCCATTACTTTTCTACCACTCTCATATAAAAACAGAAAATGACGTATAGGAAAAAGAAGTTCACTCAGACTTAAGGAGAAGAATCTATAGTATCAGAACACAGGAATGATAGCTGGTAATTATAGTAGCTGGAGCAGCATTCTGAGGATCCACATCTCCAATGACAAATAGAATGTAGACAGAACAAATAAGCAGGGTCAAGACATTTCATTACCAAATTGTGATGTACTCAACACCCAGTGACATACTTCTTCTACTAAAGGCATATCTCCTAAATTTACCCAAACAATGCCACCAGCTGGAAACTAAAAATTTAAATGTCCAAGACTATGGGGACATTTCAGTCAAACCACCACAGAGTTCAACTCCTGTTAATACAAGTCTTCATCATAGAGGCCCCATACAGCTGATACATTAAGTCCTGGTTTACCAACTAATCAGAGCTTCAAACTCAGAAACAGAATTAAATAAAGGGAAGCAGGTAAGCCCATTTCCTTTTCTTTCTCAGGAGTTTCTTTTAACTGAGTTGTCTAAGCTCACTCTGAAGAGATTTGTCATGTCTGAAAATACCATTTGTGACTTCTTCATGAAGAACTGTCAATTTTATATGGTATTGCTGGAGGAGAAAAATATGGATGGAAAGAAAAAATAAATTTTCTTATGGACTCAGAATAATTACTGACTCAATCCATTCCCAATTCACAACAACATGTTTGTGTAAACTTTGTGTTTGGGAATAGCAATTTAAAAATAAAACAGCATAAGGTTTTAATTCCAAAATTATCTGGTAAGCACAGGTCCCTAGGATAGCAGATCTTATGAGAGAAACTCAACTGACAAAATAGAGCATGCAAAAAAACAGAAAAAAATTGTGAGTAATCATTGACCAAAGAGAGTGCTCTTCCACCTTTGAGTAGGCAAACTAAGACAACATAAAACAATAAAGTTCATTTAGCATGTAGTTTATTATTATTATAACTTAAAAGCATACAACATTTAGTATGATAGCAGTTGAATTACATATTAAGCCCATTTTTGTTGCTTGTGTAGATGATTTATCCTTATTTTTTAATTTCACTTATGTTTTATTTTTAGTTCTAGACATTGGTAAAATATGATTCTGATATTTATAATAATTCATTTTTTGTGATGTAGTTCTGTATATGGTTATATTTTATATATTACAATAAAATCCTGAATTTTATAATAAATCATATTTATTTTATGTAAATTAAAATAAAGAGTAATTTTAAATGGGATGATATAAAGAAATCATTTGGTACATCATCCAATTTCTATGTTGTGATCTAAAGAACATACTCCAGAAAAGGATAATTTACTGTACTGTTTTCCTCTGTCTTACAAATTGATAATCTATCCTTAAAAGCAGTGCATAACGATGACAATGAGAACTTTCAAATACATAGAAATTGCCATAGACTTCAAGGGCTTGTATAAATATATAGATTTTAAAACTTTCCCAACTTGAAAATGCAACTTTGTTTCACTGTTCCTGTTATTTCTGTTGTTGTTATCATTGTTACCAGCCAGATTGTTTAGGATTGTTAGTCACAAATCTTAAGCCTTCTATCTCAACCATTTTAGTTGGGAGAGGACAAGTTTACCTATCTAAAATAAGCATTGAAATCATTCTTGTTATGTTTGTGTTTAATTTTTGAAATAGTAAAATGTGACTTAGATATTCAGAATCAATACTATTAATGTGACAAAAAGAAATTATTTCTAGCAAACATAATATTTCACAAATTTCAGATATGTTAGGAAGAAAAAAGAAAAATAAATAAAATCATCAAGAGAATTCATAGGGAGTGGATGTAACAACAGCTATATGTCTGTGAAGCTCAAGTAAAATAAAAGAATTCCCCGCTCTGATCTGGAGTTATTGGCAGGTGACAACTATTATAAATAAACACCACAGTTCTCCTTAAGAGTGTGCCCTATAGTATGTAGCTGTGGTCTTATCTATGGACACACATCCAGGAATACACACTCAGCACAGATCAAACTGGATTGGGTGTAAGGATATCATGAGGACACAAATCTGTATGGTTGAAGAGGGAAACTATTGAAGGAGTTGGGCATGGAAAATAAAATAAGTTTGAAAGACATTTTTATGAAATTTGAAAAGTATTAACAAAATAAAAACATAACATAACAAAATGTAATGGGAAAATTAAAGATAACCACAGAAATCAACCAAAATATAAACATAAATAAGAGTAACATTTCTGTGGTAGGGATGAAACAATTCACCCACACAACTCAGTATTTCCAAGGAAAAATGATCTGAACATTGAAAAACTGGGTAGTGTGCATCTGAGAGCTCTAAAGTACTTTATATATCTATCCCAAATGAGGCAGAGGAGCACAATAAAACCTTATTTTAGCAAGGGTAATATGGACATGTAGAATTAGAAATATTAAAGTCTAGAATGAATCTGTATTCTAATAATCCAAATGTCTCACTTCTACAGTGACTAGCATTTCAGTTATGCTATCAAAACTAAATCGCTCCTTGGGTGTCTGTGTATGTTTTAAAACTGTTTTTTTTTTTTTTCCTGCTTCTATTGTTAAATCTCCTGGTACTCTATAACTTCCTTTTGTTTTCTCTCTTCCATTTTAAAGATAATTTGTCTGAAGATCCATCTTGTTTACATGTGAAATGCAATATTAAAACATAAATATAAATTCTTGGTATTGATACACAGAGTAATTCTCACATCATACAATACACTTCATATTTTATATAAAGATATACCTAAAAACTATGTCAGTAAAAACGCTCCCTACAGATTATACAGATAGTAATTGAAAATTAAATTAAATGTGAATTTTCTCCCTTGCCTACACTGTTTTTCAGGATATTTCTTGTGTCATTTCACCTCATCTAATCTATGAGAATGTGAGTGGCTTATCGTTTTAGAATCATGCAGGATTTTGTATTAGCAGAAACTAGGAATTTTAACACAGAAAACTCAACATTTGAGTATACTAATGATGGATGTTCTTCAGTACTAATAGCTATATTTTGTTTGCCATTAATGATAGAATTTTTTTCTTTCGAATTCACACTATTCCTCTTCTGCTTCCTTCCAATTACACCAACAACTTCATTCCCTCAATTTTGTCCTTTAATTACCATCTTCTTACTTAAGTCTTCACTTTGATACCAACAGTTAGAAATGTGAAATTGTTACAGACGCCAATTTTAAAAGGCCTGTGAACTATATTAGGGAAGTTACAGCCTATTTAGAAGAAAAGGCTTCTCAGTGGCTCTCATGCTTTCAAATGTATTCTGCTGTAATAAACTTCATAGAAAAAAATTGTCCAACAATATAATGAATTTTCCCTCAGTTCAAAGAAGTCTAAGGCTTAGGAAAAACCCATGTTATATATTAAGAGAACATATCTTCTGTATGTTTATCTTCCATACCTTAAGATTGTATAACTGCAAAAGCATGCAGTCATATCCTAAAACATAATTTATGTAAACAATAAGCTAAAATATATGCATATAGAAAATAATAAAAATAAAAACCACTTTACAATGTGGCTTTTTGGGGCTTTTGTTTCTCCTTTTGATTTCATATACTTGAAATGAAATGCATCCACCTTCATTGGACAGTGAGTGAAAACCTAGGTCTGTGATTTAAAGTTTTTAGAGGTGATGGCATTATTCACACATACCATGTGACAAGCACTGTGTGTTTCTCCATGTAACATTACCTAACTGCAGAGAACTCAATTCACTGTGGAAAAATTCACAGAAAAAGAAGCCATCAAACACTATAAGAAAATTTACTTTCGCTATGCTAGCTTTACTGGCAAGACAACAAAAGGAGAAATATTATAGAAGATGTAAACTTTTGAGAAATTGTATATAATACAAATAGAAATATGGAAATCACTGTACCTACAGCATTGTGTGGGAAAGACAGAAAGAAATAAAATATCATTGTGAAGTACCACAGGCAGGGTATAATCATAGTGGAAGACCATAATCAACGATCACATCTATGGAGTATGTGTATATATTAAAATAACTAAAAGTAATAAAATGACCACTCAGATATAAATTTCAAGTAGCTGACCCAAGAATCTATACAAATAGTTAGGACAGAATTATAAATCGATAAAACATAATTGACATAAATTCTGAGATAATCAGTTTCAATTGTAATTTGTATGTGTATGTTAAAACTGTTTAAGGTAATAGATTTCAAACATGTTTCGAATAGCAGTACTAACTGATAAAGCTAAGTGGTCAGCTTGAAATATAATTCTATTTGAGCAATATTAAATGAGAGTTGGTTGTGAGAAAAGGAGGGGTATACATGATCTAAATGTATTACATATAAAGTTCTCAAAAAATTATAAAAAAGCAGAAAACATAAACAGATTTATTAATATCCAACATTAAAAGTGGAAACTACCTTACTGGCTCTATTTCACATGTTTGCATAATGGGTGGCCCTTCCTTCTGGAGAACTTGGAGGAAAATGAGATCTATTGACTGCTTCAGCTTCTAGAGAAATATATCAATACCTTCACTCTCATCTGTAAAGGGAAAAATATCCAATTGAGTGTCCCACCGTGTTAACAAGAGGCATTGTCTTATGCCTTCTTTTACCACATATATTTACCACTATATTTACAATTGGAAAACCTACTATTCAGAATTTTCTCCTTAAGTCAAAGATAATTAATGTAGTTCATGATGCTTGAAATAAGTTTGCTATGAAACAAAGCATAGGCACAATGGTAAGGAATGGTACTCAAACATTTTGGAGAGTTCTTGTTCTGTTTACCACAAATTTTTGGAGAACTCTTGGTCTGTTTACCACCAGAACCATGCTACTTCTGTCAAATTTAACCACAAATATAGGTAATTATTAGCTGGATTCCAGGAAATCTCCATTTTACCACGTTTCTTCCTGATATTTCATACCAATAGGAAGCCACATGCTATTAGCCTGTTCAAGCATGTCTACATCAACTTGTTATGTGAAATTAGTAGTAAATTATACACATAAACTGATCATTGTCATCTCATATGAATTCCTTGAAAATGCAATACCTCCATCACAGTATGTATGGGTTGTGATACTCTGAATATACAGTATATGATGTTTTTACTCTCGTTCTGAGTAATGAGTTAAATAAAATGTTAGTTGTAGCATTCAAACCGGTTTTCTGAAGAGACGTTACTAATTACATTTACCTCTTCTTCAGGATCCACAGTTTCAGCAGCAATCCTTAGTATCTGTCTAATAAGTCCCTTTGTTTTTGCTGTTTCCAGTCTCTGTGCGAGCTCCACATTCTGCTGATTTCCTGCACAATCTCAACGTTTCATTTTTACACCAAGAATATATTTCTATCAATCCTGAACATAATCTTCCTCACTTACTAGATATCATCTTTTTTCACCATTTGCCTTTTATTCTGCTCCGCAGGTTAGTCAATCACATACCACCTTCAAAAATCTTTATACCTACTATTTTGTCTGTCTTGACTATTCATTTCTAAGGAAGTGTGTGTGTGTGCGTATGTGTGTGTGTGTGTGTGTGTGTGTGTGTGTGTTCTGTGTGTACTTACCCTGTTATTCCTTATATATTTCAACACAAAGCTCACCTTTTTATAATACAGTGAAAAATAATATCTAAAATAAGTAATTGCAGAAACACACCATGGTTTTCTCTCTTCTTTAACTAGTCGTTTAATATAAGCATTCATTTAGTACTATGTGAAACTTTACTTGAATTGCTAAAGGGTTTGGTTTAAAGCTTATTAAATTCAATTAACATAATATTGTTTTCTATCTTTATTTGTGTTGTATATGTAAAAGTCAACTATTCTCAAAGCATTTTAAATGTCTTTGTTTATTTGGTCCCCAAACCTCAGATAGCAACGCCATGTTTTTCTGTTTTTCACAAGTGAGAAAACTTAGCTATATGGATTGATTATGGTTACATGGCCACTGAAGTCAGAACACAATATTTATCACTACTGCACTGCTTCTGGGTGACAAGTGTGCACCATCAGCCTGGCTACTTCAATACTGTATGTGTAGAGAAGAACCTCAGCACCTTTTCTAAAATATTTAAAATAAATTATTTATAATTATACAAAAATATTTATATCACTAAAACCAAGAACACCTGTAGACTATCATGTGTTTAAATTTTTAAATCTAATCTTTTATCCATTTGCCTTTAAGAGAATAAACACAGAATCTTTTATGTGATTCCAAGTAGCATACATGAAACAATTTGTCTGAGATGTTTTCATGTATGCATTGTATTTAGTGTTTATCACTACTGTAGACAAATTTCTTTATTTTAAAACTTTTTTCTTTCTCGTAAGTGTATCACATGCACAAATATTTTGCACTCATTTTTTTTGTATCCCCATTAGTTGTATTTTACCCAGTTAAAAGAAATGAGTGTGACTCTTGATACAATTGTGTATCCTCAAACTTCTTATGTTCAAGTCCTAGCTTCTCATATTACTGTGTTTAGAGATATGGATTTTAAAATATAATTAAGTTTAATTCAACTTACAAATCAAAACTGCACTTTAGCTAGATCTGTGATTTATTTGAGGAGTATCAGTTAGATACCTAGGTGCACAGGTATATATATACCTATGTGCATAGGCATAGATACTTATGTAAACAGGCCTAGAGAAAAGACCACATAAAAGCAGAGAAAGAAAACAAACAGACATAGCCAGAAGAAGCCTTACAGTATAGGAATTCTGACTTATTAATCCTATATGTTCCACCTGCAACATATGAAAAGACAAAATATTTCCTGGAGCAGCCATCACTTTCTGGCATTATGCTAAGGCAATTTCCTTAGAGAGAGACAGCACTGTTAATTAAATTGTAAGGTAATTAGTGTTAAGATACTTGGACATTTCTAGGAAGCCCTCTCCATGTCTGTTCTGAAACGTCTTCTGTTTTTAGAGGCCACATAGCAGTGGAAATAGATCACTTAGATGCAACAAAAGTAGATAACTTGTGTTTCCTACTAGTCTAAGAAAATAAACTATTCCTAGAAGTATTTGTGAATATGTTGAAGGTTTATTGCTTCATTTCCTTAAGATCTTTTAACTTAACTGTGAAAGCTGACAACCAAAGCAATTTAGTTTGAAATCTGGTCATCAGGTTACTAAAGATAACTCATCCACATGGTAGCTGCTGCTTCTCCTTCACAACTTGAACTCATATTTTCATTTCACAAGCATGGAACAGGAAACAGCTCTGATAATATTTAAAGAGGGTCGTGTAGTCAACTTCATGTTCTGCCCCTGTGAACAGTTACAACTGGTGGAATTAAACCTAAGGCATGTCCTAAACAATTTGACAATTCCAAAAGTTCTCAAAGAGCACAGTTCCTCTAGGACATTCAGGAAATGGAAGATTTACTGTGATGAAAGAAAACATTTGCAATAAAGATGATTAATCTTAGGCCTTATGTTAAATTTGTAGACTACTTTGGGAGGCTGTTTTAAAAACATGTAAACTGGAAATCTTGTTACATGTGTTATAATTTTTAAAATGTTTGTCTTGACTTTCTGAGAAAAGAATAATCATTTCCACTCAAACCTGCCTTATATGGTACCTATTGGCCTGCTTTTATTCTGTGACTTATGAGATAATTCTTTTACCCATTAAATTAATGTGTTTTCAGTACTTAATATCTATACTCATGATTCCAGCAAACACTACATTTATGAAATATTAGATAGCCTGACATCACAGAGGCCTTCTTAATGTAGTTTTAAAATATACCACATAGTTTGATGTACACTTTCAGGAGGACTTTCATCTTTAGAAGGAATTTTACATCTTGGTGTAATAAATGCATCACAACATTACTATAAAATATCTCTAATGCAGAGTATATTTCATGATGCTTAGAAGAAACCTATGACACATTTCCCAAAACTGCCTTGGTAAAATTGTCTTTATGTGCCCAGCTTTATTCAAGTACAGTTTCTCAAAGATGCAGCATGACATTTCACCAAGGCCTCCATAAATAAACACAGGGGAAAAATCATTAGGGAACCTCCCTAGAGTCTAAGATGAGCTGAGACGAGGTAGCTTAACAGAGCATGGCTTACACAAAGGATCCTGGCAAGTTCATTTTCTCTCTGAACCCTTTCCTCTTGTTCCTGTCTGTGGCTTGTTCCTAACCCATTCCTTAACTTTTGTGAGTGAACCAGGCTTGAAAAGTCACTTTTACTTAATTTAATTCAGAATATTTTTTTCAGACTGATTTAATGAACACTTCTGGATAGTTAGATGAAATTATCATTCAATTTCACTGCCTCCTCTTTGTGTCTGACCTGAATGTAAAAATGCAAAGGAAACTGGAGGGAAGCCTGATATTGCTTTGTAAAAATAAATAATCCAATAACTACATATAGAAAGGTAACAGATACAGAGAGACTTTCTGAGACTACACATTATTTCTTCTGTACTTAACACTATAATAAATGAAGAAACAAGCAGATCAGTAATGCTTCTAATTAATAAACTTTCTAAGCAACGTGAATCAAAGTATTAGTTCTAGAATATACCTCTGCTGTAACTTTCAGGAATAAAAATATACATCAATGATAAGTAATATATCTTCATATCTGAAAGGATCCATATTTAGAATATATTTGACCCAGATATACATTACCAGGGATACATGCATATGTGTGTGTTTAGTTTAGATAAAGTTAACTGACTATATGGAAGACTGATATTGATGTTGCCCTTTCTTTTCAGCTACATTGCCAAATAAGAGGAACTACGAGATAATTTGCTGAAATGATCTAACCAAATTATTTTGATGTGATAGAATCCAGTTTCTCTTTTTATGATACATTAAGTCTGATTAGTTTTCTCTCTTCAATTTGAATCAATCATTTTGGGAAAACATTGGCCATTTAGGCTTATACTTTTTTGTTAACTTCCTCTGTTTGAATAGAAAGGCCAAGGGTTTATTAAGATATGAGATATTGTCCAGACAAGTACTTTTAAAACATGAGTATTTTGAAATCACTCAGGATAGATTTCAGAATCAGTGGGTCATGATGTACATGAGAACACTACTTTTTAGGGAAGCTAATATAGCATAAGAATGTTTATAAACATGTTATTCTGATATCCATAGAATAGAAGTAGAATTGATTTTAAAAGTCACAGGTGGAAAATTGTGTTGTTATGTCTAGTCTAGGAAATCATTTGCTGCAGAATCTCTACACAACAACTTTGTAAGTGTTGCCAAAAAAATAAAAAAATCTTATCTCTGTAGGAGGAGCTAAGGTGGGAGGAGTTAGGAAAGGAAGAGAAAAAGGAAGAGGAGGAGCGAGAGAGCAGAGATATAGGAGGATGGAGAACCACACAGGTATGGAGAGCACTCATGGGAAATAACTTATAAACTTATAATTAGGTTAGCTAATTGGGATACAACTCTCTTTGTATGGGCATCTTGTTATTAATCATTATCAAACATATAAAGCCTTTGATTAATCTATAAGAATTAGAGTCTTATTCTCTTACTGGGCCTGCATGGATGGCGGAATGGTCTGGGTAATGACCTGCCTTGCAGAGACAGTGTCAAAAATTGGCAGAGCTATCTCTCACACTGGCATCTAGTGGGTGGCAGTTTTAGCATTCTGTCAAACTCCACCTCCACAGTTACTTGGCAACAGCCAGGTATGCTCCTCCCCACAGCTACCTGGCAACAGCCAGATAGCCCTGCCCACTATTATAAAAAGGGCTGTCTGGTCCCTCCTCTCTCTCTTGCCCCTTGACCCGCTCGCCTGCAGGTTGTATCCAGCCTTTTCCCCTTCCCTTTCTCCCTTCCCCCCCCCTCTCCACGTGGTCATGGCCAGCCACCTTCTCTCTCTCCCTTCTTCCCTAAATAAACTCCCTTAGTGGAACCCTCTGGCCTGGAGTCTTCCCTTCCAAGCTCCTGTGTGATTTAAGATAACAACAATGGTGCTGAAACCCGGGATATGAAGACTTCGGGGCCCATAACCCTGCTGCCGTTCCTGCCACTGCTGACCACGTAAATTTCCGCAACTGCTACAAACTGCTCCCACAACTCCAGATACTACCTACACCTCCATAACCCTGCTGACGTTTCTGCCGCGTAAATTTCCACCGCTGCTACAAACTTCCACCATGTGAACACTGACTGCTTTCCACCGCTGCTACATTACCCAGTTTTTGGTTTAATTAAAAAGGAAAAAATTAGAAAGAGGTGACGGTGCAGCAGGAATAGGGTCGTCGTGATGTCTGGCTACTTCCTGCTGGCACTGGGGGCTATGTGTCTTTAAGGGGAACCTGGGTATCGGGGATGTTTGTCTGGTCCTGCTGTCCGGGGTCTGTGGAGCCATCTGGATAGGCCAGAAGGAACAGGTCCAGTAGAAGCAGCTGTGTGTGTGGCAGGAGATGGAGCATCTGAAGGTTGCTTCTCTGGAGATGTCTTGGATGCACCTGGACTTGACAAGATTTAGGAATAAGATTAAGTACACTTAGGAAAAAGAAATTTTTTTCTAAGATGTACATTTGAAACCCAGAGGGATCCCACCCTTTGTGATAGTAAGTGGGAACTTTAGGCAGATGTACTTATCTGGATGGCATCTATTTGATCCGTGAGAGGTAGATTTCAGTGAGTTTCTTGTAGCTTAAGTTTACAAAAGAGATAACAGCATGAGTTAACAACATGAGCAGTCTTTAAGATGAACCTTTGCCGGGAAGAAATATAAAGCATTTAATTGATGGTAACTGAGTTTAAATAATGAGGTAACAGACTACATCTGTGAGAGCTTAGCTGTCAATGTAGTCAGAAGTCTGAAAAAAGCGTAAACAACAATCTACCAGTTATATTATTTTAAAAAAATGACAGAGTCCACTAGCCAACTAGCCAACATTCCCATGGTTTCTATCAGTTTGGCTTTCAGGCACAGAAGACGCAGGGCTTTTTCTCTGTGGAATGGATACACATGACATGAGAAATGACTTACCTCGGTTTGACTTAGCTAAGTCATTTGACTCAGGATATCCAGTTTAGTCCACTGCATTTGTTTGCATGCAGTCCAGGCTGTATCTTTTAGGAGTCCGGTGTTCAAGTCTTCTGAAACCATCTAGGGTCAACTGCTAGAGGCCTTGGGAATCTGTCAGCTATAAACTAAGTTGTATTATCAGCTTCTGACAAAATTGAGAGCCATAAGATGGGTCTTAAGTAACTGAATAGAATTTAATAGCACTAACTTTGGTGGGTTGTATAGGCAGAGAAAAGCACACTTTTGTATTAGCAAAGTATTTGGCTAGGACCAGAATAAGAAAGCTGATAACAGTGGCAAACGATATGGCTGGCAGGTGCTGCGAATCAGGTCTGCAGGCCCACAGTGGCAGCAAGGCGGGACTTCCTGCTAGGACGAAAGTTGCTGCCCAGTGTCTCTGGCTGGCAGCTGCCGTGAATAAGAAAAAAGCAAGCATGTCCCATAATCACCGCAACTTTCAAGTTAATGTTTTTTTTGAAGGCGCCCCCTTTTTGGCCGGGAAGGGGAGAGGGGTCCCTGGGAAAAACAGAGCAAACTAAGACCCACAGGGGAAGGAGCAAGCCCTTTTCCGGCCAGGCAAAAAAAGGGGCCAAGGGGAAAAGGGGGCAATGAAGGGAAAGGGGGGGAGGGGGGGGGGGGGGTGGGGAAAGGGGGGGGGGGTTGGGGGGGGGGGGGGGGGGGGGGGGGGGGGGGGGGTTGGGGGGGGGGGGGTTTTGGGGGGGGGGGGGGGGGGGGGTTTGGGGGGGGGGGGGGGGGGGGGGTGGGGGGGGGGGGGGGGGGGGGGGGGGGGGGGGGGGGGGGGGGGGGGGTGGGAAAAAGGGGAAAAAGGGGGGGGGGGGGGGGGGGGGGGGGGGGGTTTGGGGGGGGGGGGGGGGGGTTTGGGGGGGGTTTTTTTTTGGGAAGGGGGGGGGGGGGGGGGGGGGGTGGGGGGGGGGGGGGGGGGGGGGAAGGGGGGGGGGGGTTGGGGGGGGGGGGGGGGGGGGGGGGGGGGGGGGGGGGGGGGTGGGGGGGTGTTTTTGGGGGGTGGGGGGGGGGGGGGGGGGGGGGTGGGGGGGGGGGGGGGGGGGTGGGGGGGGGTGGGGGGGGGGGGGGGGGGGGGGGGGGGGGGGGGGGGGCCTTTTTTTTAAAAAGGGGGGGGGGGGGGGTTTTTTTTGGGGGGGGGGGGGGAAAAACCCTGGAGATTTTTCCGGGGAAATTTTTTAAAGGGGGGGAAAAAAAAATTTTTTTTTAGGATTTTCTCAAATAAAAGGGTTTAAGGGAAAGGGAATTTTGGCAAAAAACCCTTCCCGCGGGTTTTTTGGGGGGGGAAATTTTTTTTTTTTGGAAATTTTGCTGCACGCAACATGAGAAAAAATTTTCCCTTTAAAAATTTTGAAATTTTTAAATTTAAAAAACGACTTTTCTTGTTTTTTTTTGCCATTTTTTTTAAAAAACTTCAAAAAGGTTAAGCTTTTTTAAAACCCCCAAAAAAAAATGGCAAATACCCCAAAAAAAAAAAAAAAAAACCTTTTATAACACGGGGGTTTTTTAAAAAAGAAAAAAGCCGGGGAAGCCTTTTAAAAAAAACCCCTAATTTTTTTTTTAAATTTCCCCTTTGGGCTTTTTTCAAAATTTTTGTCAGGGCCCCTTTTACATTTCAAATCACCTTTTTCTTTTTTAAAAAAGTTTTTCCCGGGGGGTGTACGGCAGCGGAGTTTGACAGAATGCTACAGCAGGAGCCTGGTGTGCAGTGGAGTTTAACGAAGCTAACAGGCTGGCTGATGTTTCTGGCAGGCCAGTTCTAGCTGCAGCATGCACTTGGCCTCAGGCTGAGAAATATGGTGGCTGGGCTAGGCAGAGCTGCTACAGCTTAGAGAGTAGGCCTGAGCCAGAGGCCTTTTAAAATAATTACTACAACATATCTCAGTACATTTCCCCCACCCCACCCTCACTCCTGCTCTGGAAAATATAGTTATTTAAGCAAGTATTACCCTGCCCAGATTTTCATCACTGAGATGTATTCTTCTATATGGAAATTCTATTGTTTTAGAGACTGTATTCCTTCTTAAAACCAAATCAATACCTAGGTTAGTAAGCATGGAGCAGACTTACTTGGCAAAAGCTCTTCCTAGTTCTGAATTTTGCTCTAGTTTCTAATATGTGTTTTATAATTGGAACATTATTCAGTCTGTCACTGACAATACATGAGTGATAATAAAATTCTCTCTGTGAACAAACTTTGAAATCTTTACATTTTAAAGAAAACTGACATTTTATCTTGACTTATACTGTTTTGCTCTTTATCTTATTTTTTAATTTACTATTTCTTATTTAGCAATATGAATTACTAGTACATTTTATATACCAACCCTCAGAACACCCATGGTTTACAAATACTTTCCAGAAACATCAAACAAAAATAACCGATCTCCAGAACCTTTATCCATATTTCTACTTTGGTATTCTTAATAATTAGAATATTATTTAGAACCACTGGGAATTGGCCTTTGGGAAATAACTGTCCTAATATTATTCTTTTATGAATATACACCTTGGTTTTTTGCTATTATTTCTCTAAGAAACTCTAATGCTCTGTCATGCCCTTTGAAGATCAGCTAACAGTAAATCAGTCCATATGTATACTTCTTTCTTGGATGCACATGTTTTCTCTTGGATCTGTACCCTTTTGTTGACAACGAAGTGATTTCTTGGTTACTGTATTCAATATAATTTGAATAACAAATAATATATTCTATGTATTGATTAGGCCATGGAGAAGAGGTGGAAAGAAATGTGTACAGAAGACAAAATGTTCTACAGTATTAGAAATGAAGGCCACAGAGAAAAATGAAGTATAAGGATGGTTCTGAATTTTATATCTGGACATATGTTTTCATTTATCCGTAAGAACAGCATGATATGAAAAATTTAAAAGTAAAAATAATTTTGTATATTATTTAGTTCATGCCAGACGACCTTAACAAAATCAAAACAACAACAAAATTACTTATAGAATGGGTTGAAGAAGCAGTAGAACTTTTGGACAATGTTTTGGAGGCTCAGAGTCCAGTTTTAAGGTGATATAAGTGTAGGATTCACTGTGAGACTGCTTTATCTGTCTTGAACCAGATTATTTTCAGAGGACATGAGCCAACTCAGTTATGCCCATATTCCACTTATTGCTTGAAAGAGTAACTAGAGAATATGGAGGTTTATAAGGGAAATACAAAGTACAATGCCTGAGATGGTAAAGACTGATTGAGACAGCCAGAGCTCTGTTCTATTTTCTTTGTAAAGATTATAATTTAACAGTTTAGCCTAGCATTTTCTCTATTGTACAGAACTCTGGAGAAGATGCTGTTCATATCCTACATATGATGTGCAGATGTAAATTCATCATAGGCAGCCTTAAAGGTACAACTTTTCTTATCATCCTTAGTATTCTGAATCTCCTTAGTATCTCTCTGTAAATACTAAACTAAAGATGTGTAGTTGTTTCCATGGATGGATCTTCCCATTGCAATCTGTCATGTTTGTGATAAGATGAGAATGGACTCCATTGAAAAGTTATATATAGACACTAATTTCCACGTCCTCAGAAGATATCTTTGCTATGTAGGGCCAAAAACAGAGAATCAAACAAGAGGGAAAGACCAAAGGGCATGGGATACACAAAGAGACTTAGAGAGAAGTGAAGTGAAAGGGAGAAGGACAGGGAGGGGAATGAAAGTGAGGGACTAACTAGTATCACAAATATAGAAGAACAGGTATGCATTTATTTAATACAAAACTTTTCAAAGAATCTAACTAATTAAAGATTCTGAAAACTTGTACTTATCCTAATAATTTTCCTTTCAATTAGTGAGATTCTTACATGTTATAAAGACTAAGTTTGAACTGTAGATGATTTGACACTTTGAAGAAGGTACTTCAAAGTGATCTCACACTTGTCATTGATGATACAGCAATCATTTTTTTCATATAATCTTAATTGTTTTGTTGGGAAACCGTTAATTTTTCCATATATATTCCAGAATTTTTCTCCTCTCCTTTTTTTGTTGTTTAAAAATTAAGTTTCCATTAAGTATGTTCTTATCATTTCACATTCACCATTTAAGCTTTTTTATATATACTAACTTTTTAAGTATAATTTATCTTTCTTTAACTATAGAACATTTTCCATAACTGTACAATTATTTTCCCATTGATATTCTTTCATCTTATGGGGTTTGACATTATAGGATATTGTAGAAATTATTTAATCTCAGTCTGGAGCTTCTACCCCACCTTTGAATATTCACTTCCCAGTAAAGACACACACAACCTTAATAATACGGATTAATCATCACTAGATCTGAGTAGATATCTACCATCTATGCAATTAGAATCTACTTTTCTATTGATAACCTTGAGTTATTACTTATTATGTTTCATCTGGGCTGCTCTTAACTCCAATTTACCCTATTGCATCATTGCATCTTCTCCTCTCCCCTTCCTCTTATGTTTGTGATCTCCCCTGTCCCCAAGCCTGGGATCCTTAAACCCTCCCTATGTCTCTTATGCCCAACTCTTAGCTTTTAACATCTTTATTAACCAATCAAGGATAACTTTGTGGGTAAGATCATGTAGCATCATCTTGGTCTAAGTGTCGTCCCTGGGAACACCCAGTATTTAGCAATAGCAAAATATCAAACCACAACAGGATATTTCTTACTTCTTTCCTTCAAAGTTCCACTATAAAAACAAATTTCTATGTTTTCTTAATTTAGCTTTTATTTCCATTTCATTCATTTTATACTCATATCTTCATTTCAATTTGCTTTTAATTTCTAAAAAATTTTGTTTTATATATTAAAATTTTACAGTCATCATTTTCAAGTTTTTCTTACACTTTATTTTGTTATTAATATTCTTTGCCCTCTTCTATTAGTACTTAGGATGCAGTTTATAAAGCATCACTCTTTATAAGGTTTTAGACTTCTATCTCACTGATTTAAGAACACACTACTCAGAAATTTCCCTTAGTTATACTAAGCACTTTAGTTGATAGTGTTTATTTAGGGTGAGAATTAAATCCTTGGAATTGTTGTTTTGAAAGTGATTTATTGGAGGGTATGTATAAAATTCAGGCTTATAGAAAAGAGATTTACATGGACTATAGATATTGGCAATCTAAAGAGCTCTCAGCTAACTATATATATGTACGCAGGAGAAAATCTGGGGTAAACATTAAAATTTGAAGGATTATTATTTTGGACATTATGTGTATTAGAGTTGTAATGCAACACAATTGTTTTAAAACTTGACTAAATAACAAAGTGATACATGTTTTCATTCGAATGTCCATTTATCTGCATGAATAAGTTTTTGATGAATGTCTAGCTTGTACTTCTATCTGTGACAATTTTGCTCCCTTTCCCCCACAAAAAAATGCAAAGAAAAATGTTTGTTTTAACTCTTGAGTTTCAGGAGTTCTTCTTGCATAAGGTATCAGCAAAGGTACTACTGTATGCTACTGCAATGATTTTTACTTTCCATTTGGTTGTGAGATTTCCTTATATTTATGTACTTTGAGCAACATATTTTGAAGTCTGAATAGATTCTAGAGAGGATGCTTTCTTTCTGGCTTTTTTTGATGTCAGTTATTAACAAGAATTTTGTTAACTTATTTTATGAGAAGAATATTGCTCACATCATAACAATGGTGTATTCTATCAGCTGTACTTAAAACTTCTAATGTTAAGCTTAATTCTTTTTTGATCTGGTATATTTTAGGTTTTTCTACTTTAAAACATCTTTTACATAATTTATCCTATCAAGAAATTTAGTTTCCTGTTTAAAAATTGGAAGTCTGAGATCTTTCATTCATCATAAAATCACTGTACTTAGAGAATAAATCTCACAGATTCCTGCTAGCATCAGAGACAACCAGGTCTCTCAAGGTCTCCTAACAGCACACTCAGCAGCTTTCTCCTGTACTCCATTTTCTACCCTACAACTCTATCTGCATTCTTGGAGATCTGCTGGCACCAGGGGAAAAAACCTGTAACAACTCCCAGTACCTTATGACACAACAAACAGTGTAATTATTAGTCCCTTCCTGATAAGTCCCTTAAGTCACACAGAACAGTGGTAAACTGCATTCTGAACATTTCCCAGCCCACAGCCCTTCCTGCTTTCCCAGAGGCCACAATGGCCGTACAGGCCCCAGGCCATATAGTATGAGTGTCCCCAGAGGCAATTTAGAGTCCAAAGTTCAAGAAGCCAGGCAGGCCAAAAATCTCCTGGGACCAGTAGATCTGAAGACTTGCTAGTCACTAGAACTCTGGGCCACTAAGGCCATAAGACAGAGAAGAAACAGAAACCAAGGAGAAGAAAATATCAAAAAATGAATAAATAAAAATAAACAATAACAGACAAAAACAAACAAAGCAAAGCAAAGCTAATCTCAGAAATCAGCATTTAACCTATATAAGTACAAAACTCAGATGCCTGAAAAACAGCAGAAGAAATGAACCAGAGCCAAGGCAATACCAGAGCCCAGATATCCCACCACAACAAGCATTGGATATCCGAACACAGCTGAAACACAAGAAAACAACATTAAATCCAATCTTAAGATGATAGAGGCCTTTAAGGGGGAAACTAAAAGTCCCTTTAAGAGAGCCAAGAAAACAAAAACAAAATCCAAGGAGTTGAATGAAGTGAATAAAAACACCTGAAAATGGAAATAGAAGCAATAAATAAAACACAAACTGCTAACTGTAGGAATCTTGGAGATGAAAAAACCTAGAAAAAGGAACAGAAACTACAGATGCAGTCATCACCAAAAGAATACAAAAAGGTAGAAGAAAGAATCAAAGGCGTGCAATATATAATAGAAGAAATCAGTTCATTGGTTAAGAAAATGTTAAATCTGAAAAGTTTCTGACATAAAAAGTTTGTGATGATTCTGGAAGGAAAACTCCAACTGAAGAAGGTTAGCTACATCCAAGAAAACAAAATAAAGCAGTAGTTTTACATCAAAAAAAGATGAGAGAGAGAAGAGAAGAGAAGAGAGAGAGAAGAGAGAGAGAGAGAGAGAGAGAAGAGAGAGAGAGAGAAATATACACAAACTACAACCAATAACATCAAATTAACAGGAATTAGCCATCATTGGTTTTCCATATCTCTCTACAATATTACTATTAATTTGGCAATAAAATGACCCAGACTATCAGAATGGATGCAAAAAATGGGATCCATCATTCTGCTGTGTATAGGAAACACATGTCAACATTAAAGTTACCCATTACCTTAAATTAAAGGGCTGGAAAAAAGATTTCAAGGCAAACAGACCCAAAAAGCAATCTGGAGTATCCATTCTGGTATCCAACAAAATAGACTTCCAACCAAAATTAATTAAAAGAGATAGAGAAGGACTCTTCATACTAAACAAAGGAAAACTATAACAAGTTGACTTCTCAATTATGAACATCTATGCCCCAAATGCAAGATCACCCACATTTGTATAATAAACAATATTAAGCATTAAGTCACACAATGAATCACACACACTAATGACCGGAGACTCCAATATACCATTCCTCAAAATGCACTGGTCTTTCAGTTAGAAATTAAACAAAGAAATAATGTAACCCACAGATGTTATGCATCAAAAAGACCTAAAAAATATCTGCAGAATATTTTACCCAAACACAAAAGAATATACCCCCTTCTCAGCAGCTTCTAGAGTTTCTCCAAATTTGACCAAATACTCTGCCACAAAACAATTCCAAACAGATACAAGAAAATTGAAATAGCCTCATATTTTTATTAGACCACGAATCATTAAAGCTGGACTTCAACATCAACAGAAACAACAGAAAGCCTGCAAATTAATGGAAACAGAACAACACTCTATTCAATAACCACAGGGTGAGGAAAGAAAGAAAGATAGAAAAAAAGGAAAGAAAGAAAGAAAGAAGAAGGAAGGAAGGAGGAAGGAAGGAAGGAAGGAAGAAAGAAAGAAGAGAGAGAGAGAGAGAAGGAAAGAATGAAGAAAAATGGACTTTCTAGAATTCAATGAAAATGAATGCGCTATATACCCAAACTTATGGGAATGATAAAAACAGTGCTAAGTGGAAAGGTCATAGCACTGAGTGCTTTCATATAGAAGTTAGTGAGCTCTCCTCATACTAGCGACTTAAAAGCACACTTGAAAGCTCTAGAACAAAAATCAGCTAGGTAAAGCAATAAGAGTAGATAGAAGAGATGAATGAACTCACAGCTAAAATCAATAAATTAGAAACAAAAAGAACAATACAAATAATCAGTGAAACAAAGAGTTAGCTTTTGGAGAAAATCAACAAGATAGACAAAACATTAGCTAAATTAATTAAAAGGCACAGAAACAGTATCCAAATTAACAAAATCAGAAAAGAAAGGGATACATAACAACAGACACTGAGGAAATCCATAAAATCATTTGGTCTTATTTCAAAAGCCTGTGCCCCACAAAATGGGGAAATCTAAGTGAAATGGATAAATTTCCTGATACATGTGACTTACCAAAATTAAATCAAGAAAAGGTAAACAAATTAAATAGTCCTGTAACCCCTAAAGAAATAGAAGCAGTAATTAAAAACATTTCTATCTCAAACAACCCAGGGCCAGAAGGTTTTAGTACAGAATTCTACCACACCTTTAAAGAAGAGCTAATAGCAATAATTCCCAAATTATCCCACAAAATAGAAACAGAAGGAACAATGCCAAATTCATTTCAAGTGGCTACAGTCACCCTGATACATAAACCACACAAAGATTGAACCAAGAAAGAGAATTTTAGACCAATCTCCCTTACAAAGCATAAACACAAAAATACTTAACAAAATATTCACTAACTCAATCTAAGAACATATCAAAAGCCTGATTGACCATAATCAAGTAGGCTTCACACCAGAGATGCAGCGATTGTTCAATATTTGAAAATCCTTTAGTGTATCCTTCAATCCCCCATATAACAAACTGAAAAGAAAAGAAAATATATGATCATCTCATTAGATGCTGAAAACGCCTTTGACAAACTCCAACACTGCTCATGATGAAAGTCTTGAAGAGATCTGCGATACGAGGCAATATACGTAAACACAGTAAGAGCAATATATATCAACCTGATTGTCAACAATAAACTAAACTGAGTGAAACTTAAAGCAATTCTACTGAAAGCAGGGACAAGAAAAGGCTCTCTCTTCTCTCGGTGGTGTCTATTCAATACAGTGCTTGAAGCTCTAGGTAGAGCAATAAGATAACTAAAGGAGATCAAGGTGATACAAATTAGAAAGGAAGATATCTATTTCGAGAAATATTATAAAAGAGGGGCAAGTTCCCATGCTAATACAGGTACCGGAGGGTCACAAGACCCTAGCGGGTGTTCTCATCTTGGCAGAATTTATGGCCCAGGGCCCTTGAGACATCTCCACCAGAACTGCTAATTTCCTTGGTGTGGTTACTGCCACGTCAGCCCCATTTAGTCATCGCCCACCTCACAGTTAGGTATCACAATACCCAGTAACCTGGTAAAATCAAAACTCTAGAAGCTTATAGTTAATCAGTCAGTTTTATCTATCAATTCTCGAATCACAAGATGCCCATACACATTAGACAAATTATCTCAAGGATTCTCCTATGTGAAATAATATCTACCTATGGCTATTTAAAGCCACGCTGATTCTGGATCTTCTTCCTGTCTGTCCTCCATCTTGATCCTTCTTCCTTCTCCCTGACCAGCTCTCAATCTCTCTCTCGCTCTCTCTCTCTCTCTCTCTCTCCTCTCTCTCTCTCTCTCTCTCTCCTCTCTTCTCCAACTCTTAACTCCTCCTCCCTTTTCCCTGTCCAATCACAGGCCTCCTACTGCACTAATACTTTGATGTAATTGGACAGGGAAAATCCTGACACAGATATCAACGGATCTGTAATAGCAGATACATGATAATATAAGAGAATCCAAACACTCTACCTTTAGCAAGGTGGCTGTATACAAAATTAACTCAAAATAAATCAGTAGCCTTCTTATATAAAAATGTAAGTGGGCTGAGAAAGAAATTGGGGAAACAACAATTTACACAACAACTTCCTAAACATAATATTAAAGCTTAGGTGCTAAGTTAAAAAATTAATAAGTGGTATCTCATGAAAGTTAAAAGCATCTGTAAAGCAGAATGGGGAAAAATTTCACCAACTCTCCATATGACAGGGGGCTGACATCCAAAATATTTAGAGAACTAAAGAAATTAGACATATAAAAAAAACAAATGATTCATGTTTTAAAGGGGGTATAGATCTAAACAAAAGAATCTTGACACTTAAAGAAATATTTCACATCTTTATTCATCAAAGGAATGCAAAATAATTCTGAAACTTCTATCATATACCTGTCAGAATGGTTAAAATAAAAAACTCATGTGATAGCATGCAAGGGGAACACTCCACCATGGAGTCTGAAAGTGTAAACTGGCATAACCTCTTTGGAAATTAATTTGGCAGTGTCTCAGAAGATTTTGGGCTAGATCCACCTCAAGATCCAGCTATATCACAAAATAGATAGATAAGTAAATAAATACATAGAAAAAGATTTTTTAGAAGAGATTTCTTTCATCTCCTTTATATATTTATATGTCACTATCAATAACTCATGTCAGATTAAGTAATATAAAATTATATTCTAATTATAATAAAATATGAATTGATTCTCCTGATTGAATTTTATTTCTGCTTTGGTTTTTGGGAATTTATCAGTTCTCTTTCATGCCCTTCTGATATATCATAATTTTGTGACTTTTGTTTTGAATTAATCATTAATTTTCATGCTATATTCAATATTCATCTTTGCTATATTTTTGTATTTATCCTACGCTCATGATATTTTGTTAATAAATTCATTATTAAAGATTCAGAATCAAATATTAGGGTAATTTTTTGCTCATTATTACTGAATACTGTCAGTGCTAGGTTATTTCAGTTGTTTGAAACTAGTAAGTTTAATTTGCATAAATAATATTTAAATATGAAGCCCCTAGTATGTATATATATATATATTATAGAATAGAGTTTATTAAGCACATGGTGAGAGGAGTTAAGGGGGTAGTAGAGGCAAAAAATGGGAAGAAAAGAGAGTAGAGAAGTAGAGACAGGCCATGAGCACGTGGAAAGGGGGAAAAGGAATGGGGAGAGAGGGGAAGGGAAAGCAAAAGCAAGAGAAAGCAAGAGAGCAAGAGCCCATGATATTTCAATGTAACTGTTTTGTATGTAACCTATATGTGCTCAAGATCCACATGATCAAATGTAAGCATAATACACTGGAGATAGACTTTTCCCACTGATGACCTACAATTTCCTATTCTATTAGTGCAGTAACTCATTTCCATTTAACTGCATAGTTAAGTTTCAGCGACAGTAAGTGATAGTTAAGTTTCATACATATTATCAGAATTATGTTACCATAGCTGAATTGATACTAGCATCATCAACCATACAGTAACGCCACAGGGATTTTAATCCTGCAGGCTTTCATCAGTTTACCAAAGACTTCTTAGCATTATTTTCCAGCTCCTTCAGTTCAGACGTTTCATATAATTAAATGAGTTCAATTAGTTTTTCATTTTTGTTGGGAGAATCCAGGGACCCATGAAAGTATTCATATAAATTTACAAATTTAAAGTTTGCTTACTTTTGTGTAGGTCTATGTTTTTTTGCAAAATTAGTAGGTATGTTATCTCTAATAATAATATAGATTTACTCTTCCAATTTTTGCCTGTCTTTTATAGTACAAGTCAACATGAGCCAAATACCAGACATTATTTAGAACCCAATTTTCATAATGAAAGAAGGACCACATAATCCAGTATATGTCAGTAGTATAAATGTTTTGAAGAAAAGTGCATAAAATGTATTTAATAAATAATCAATAACATAGACTTTATGAAAAACTTTTACAATATTATAAAAATTATTTAAAATATACTCATCACACAGGTTGGAAATAATTGACCCTTGAATATCCAAATAATATAAAGAATATCCACATGGATTTGGAAGCTTTTAAGAATTATCAAGTATGGTTAGAATACAAAGCCATTACCATATACCTATTTCATTCCACAAGTATAAAAAGACACTGACTCAGTCTTGTTGTGCAATTCAATACTCTCAGGAATCTGGAGTCATATTACTTTCTAAAAAGGATGAGAATGAGTCATTCTCCAGTGAGCTTCTAAAATTTGTAATTCTGGATAGATAAATATCACCTTTCTCTGATGTTTTCATTTTAAAATCTGTCAATTAGCATTGCTCAAAGTGAACTAAGTACTCTCCAAGAAACTTGAAAGAGTCACAGTCTCCCCAAATGCCTAATTTGCTACCAGAATTGACAGGGACATAGAAAGAAACACATACCCAAACCGTTCAGTAACATAGAAATAAAATGAACTAGGATCTAAGCATTTTCCCTCATCTCTTCAGGGCATTATTTCCATCTACTGTTCACCTGCTCTAATTATCCTGGCAGCTCACTTAAATTACATTATTTCTGCTTCTAACAAGATGAGCCAGATTTTCCCCGTGCTAAAGACACAACATCATCAACAAAAAGTGTTTATGATACCCCAGTGGCTTCAAAGTGTTAATCCATCTCGCTGGATGTTTATCTGGTTCTAAGAAATGACATGCTCTAGGAGAATTTGGCTCAATGTGAAATGGCTTTAGTACACAAGCAACAGTACGTTCAATTTGTTTTTCCTATATTTACATTAGGTAGGCTTTGGCAGCACAGCTTAGATTTTTGAAGCAAACATAGCACCATGCCTGCTGCTCAACTTGGGCTGTGTTCAGGTCAATTAATGCCTATGAAGTTTTTTAAGCAGGTGTTTATCTGGTATTTAAACTGCTCTGACACTGGCATATTTCTCCCATAAAGTGAAGACAAAAGTAGATTGTGTAACTATCTGAAAGAATAATAAGCAAACTGCTCATATGTTTACCCCAACAAACTTGTTTTTTATATTAACATATTAAGATTAATATTTTTTTTGCTGATCCAAATTAAGCAGTTATACTCTGAAATATATTATTAGCTTTTTAAAATTTTCTTTTCTACCTTAATTCTTTATTTCTATTTTGATACTATCAAGGAATTACTGGGTACTAATTTATAATGGTTTGATGCCATTTCCAAAGGCTAAGAGGAAGAGCATGTGAAAATTAAAAAAAAAAAAAAAAAGAAAAAGAAAAAGAAAAGGAAAAAACAGAAAACTATTCTCCAAGAAAAATCAAATCATATTTTAGTCAACAATCCATTTTACATCTATACAAAGTCAACTACAGTCCTGGATTTGTTGGAAATTGTTGAAAACAGAGACATAATGTAGACCCTGGATTTAGGTCATGCAAAGTCTAGGAAGAAAGATTAATGAATTGCAGTGCCTTATGGGAGTTCAAGCATGAGTTGTAAGAGACTATGACAACCATCATTTCTATTAGCTTCATAATCACTCTGAGCTTTTTGAAAGAGATAACACTTTATTTAGATTATAATATCCAATATTTAAATTTCTAATGATTATAAGAAAGGAAAGTCAGCCTTAGCAAATGAAGAAAAATAAGTCTATCTCAATAGCACAAAAGAATGATTTGCTTATATAAAATAATAGCTGCAGAGCTCTATGGGTGTAAAATGGGTGAAGTGGGTCAGCAATGTGGGAGTAGAGATTAGAAATTTAAAGACCAAACAATAGCGTGACTCACATAGCATATTCACTAGCTTAAAATGTGCCTGTGAGTCAGTGGTTCCCAGAATTCAGAATGCAAAGATAGCCTTGTTTTCTGCAGAATTCATTTGAGTGCAAACATTGGGGCTGTAATCTAAGATTCTGATTTAGCAGTTCTTGTTACAATATAGGATTTTGTAATACTTCAAAATTTATGTACAACTCAGAAATAAAGTATAATGAAGGAGCTCATTATTAACAGTTTCATGCATGAAAGAAGCATGATTAGATACATTGCATTGAGGACAGAAGCCAATTGAAATCAGACACCTAAACTGGTTTATAGGTTCATTGTAAAGTTGGTAAGTATTGAATCAATCAAGTTTCATGAAGTCCTCATTCTACATGGAACAGGTAAATTTTGAAGCTTCCATCATGCTTAAGTTTTAAAATCTATTGATGTGTTCATTCTCCTCAAAAGGAAATGTTTGTAATACTATTTCATGAATGACATTTAGTGCTCATGAAGAACCATAAGCTGGAGAAAAATACCTGGCTCTACTAAAGTTAGAAAAGTACATCTTTGTATTCACTTACACGAAAAAGCGGAGAGAACATTTGTCTAGAATCTCTGTAAAGATTCTAGCACGTATGAGACTCCCATGCCAAGAGGTATGCAAGAACAGGAGCAATTAGATAAATTACCTGGTAGTAAGTGAGCTATAGAGTACCTGTTTGGATTCCACAGTGTCATCATTTGATTGTTTTATATAAATGGGGAATCATTACCTTGCAAGTTACAGGAATATCTTTTACTATCAAGCAAGCACACACCATAAATGGCAACTATCTATTTCAGTTGAGATTGAGGCCGCTTGTGTGTCTTGTGGTGTGGTGATGTTGTGTGTGTGGTGTGTGGTGCGTGTGCGCACACACCGCAGTACACGCACATGTGTGTGTTCATGTTTGTGTGTGTGTGTTTTATAAGGAAATACTGATAAAGTATGTAACTGGAGTGATGGTTAACAGAGACAGTTTTAGCATGATAAGGTTAACACATAAACAAAAGCATGCAAAGTGCACAGAGACAATAAAAGGCTTAAAAGGAAATCATAGAATCAGCCTTTTCAGAACTCAAAAAGTTGCACATTGAAATCATGAATAAGTATTTATGACATGATATACATACTTTAATTTTCTAAACTCTGAAAAATGAAACACTTCCATTTTCCAAATTTTATTTCATTGGATACCTTTTGTTACTCCATCCATTTAATTGGGTTTCGTTATACAAATAAGAGGTAGGACATTTCCTTATACTTTCATTGGCTTGTTGCCAATAGTGATAGAATAATATTTCTTCAACATGTTAACATGTTTCTTAAATGAAATTCTAAAGCTTATTCCACAATTCCTATTAATAACTGATCAATTCATTATTATCTTGTGCTGAGGGTCTGGTAGACCATTATGGGATGTGATATGTATTATGTACAATGGATGATTTCTACTTCTGAATACCTGGTGTAGTTAAAGATTAAAGTTAATTTTGAATCATCATGTGAAAAGTTTCTATATGCAAAACAACTCTTTCTGCACATTGAGAGACAGTAAATATATTTACAGATTCTGAAAAATCTAAAATCCCTTATGAATCACATACAGCTCTGATTTTTAACCTAATTATAAGGGGTCTGAGCCATCTTATTTTTTTTTCTGACTTATAACCTTTATTTTTTGACATATTTGCATCATAATAGAATGTATGTTCTCAAGAAATTGATGTCCCTTTCATTATTTGAGAGTCAAATTAGTTCTTTTTATAAACTGAAATTGCTTTCTTTTGAGATATTTCTTGTTAATGTATCCTCCACCACCCGCAAAATACTGCAAGTTCTTTGCTAGTGTTCATTTTCTGTCCATGATGAGACAATCTCAGTATTAGAAAAAGGTACTATGATTTTTGCTGGGTCTATTCTTGCTAATTGACAAAGTTTCATTTTTCTTATCAGGATCAATTCAGAAATATTTTCTATATAGGTCTTTAAGATTTTACTGTATATGTTAAAAAATCCTTTCTAAAATATTATATCTTTCTGCATAAGAATGCCTGTGAGAGAATGAGTGGAAGGCAAAAATAATCAAAATACAAGCCGTCTTTAGATAATAATGATCCACATGTGCATGTTGTATTGTACTATCTTTTCTACCATAGTTAACTCTTTCTCATCTTCAGCTAATTTTCTTGGACTATTTAAGTCTGTATCACCTAGTAAGGCATTATACTCAGCTTTTAGATTATATTAACTAATCCAATTGTGGACATTAGCCAATTAATAGTGCCCAACAATTTTTGAAAATCATTAAGAATTCTTGATTGGTCTCTCCTTATGTGTACATTCTGGAGTTAAATCTTTTATAGACCTATCTTATATCTCAGATAATTAATAGAGTCTCTGCTTTATATTTTTTCAGCAGCAGTTCGTAATCCACAGCAGAGCAAAATTCTCCTTATCTCATCACACATTTCCTCCCCCCACACCCTAAGATGATATCTGAATCACCCATTAAGATATCATTCATGTATTGGTAAATTACAGACTCAGAAATTTGCTTTTAAACTTATTTCTAGTTACTGTTGTACAAAATATTGGCACATGGTAGTGTAAGACTGTTCGACATTCCTTGGACCAGAACCTCCAATGGCATATCTTAATTGGACAAAGGTTATAATACGTAGGTACAGAGAAAAAAAAAACTTTCCTCTACTATGCTCATGCAAATATAATATGGAAAATCAGTGTTTTAAATGAATCATTATAATAGACCATGCCTAAGTTAACAAAGAAGACAATGTGATTTCAGGCTTTAAAGAGTCGATTGGCAGCTGGATGGTGGTGGTGCACACCTTTAATCCCAGCACTTGGGAGGCAGAGGCAGTAGGATTTCTGAGTTCGAGGCCAGCCTGGTCTACAGAGTGAGTTCCAGGACAGCAAGGGCTACACAGAGAAACCCTGTCTCGAAAAACCAAAAAAAAAAAAAAAAAAAAAAAGAGTCGATTGGCTGAATGATTTTACTGATTGCTCTCAAGTCTTTTAACATCCTCCATTTTCTAGTTTTCTTTCTAATGACAAACATAGACTTTGAAGGGCTAGTAGACTTTTCTGTATGTTGAGCTTCCAGCTGCTCTTGGGCTAGTTGTTCTAGTACCTGTAGTTTTTTTCTTCTGTCACTGGCCATTGTTCAATCCAAATAGGTTTGTAAGTTTGCTAATTTAGTAGCAATACAGCTTTTATCTACTATCTGGGGCTCTCCCACATAAATTTGAAGAGTCATCTACAGCTGTATCCTGCTCATGAGCTACTTGGACAATCTGTAACTGTCTTCAATAACATTTTCATTTATTTGTTTATTATGAACTTCTCCTCTTTTATAACCTGTGTTTAAAGCTGGAGGAATGTTAATCTGTACTTCCCACTGTTGCAATAGATCTCTTCCCAATGGATTTATAGCTATATTACCCTCATATGGCCAAAAATTTCCTATTTGACCTTTTAGTTCTATGCATTTAATCCTTTTTAAACTTTGTTTTACCTGAAACAATGTCCCAATTCCTAGGAGGGTTTTTTTTTTTTTTTTAAGAATTCAAAATTACTTCTTCTGAATTCATCTGCTTCTTTTTAATCTATTTATTTTTATTTAATGAGCACACTGTAACTATCCTCAAACACACCAGAAGAGGGTATCAGATCAGGTTACAGATGGTTGTGAGCCACCATGTGGTTGCTGTGATTTGAACTCAGGACCTCTGGAAGAGCAGTCAGTGTTTTTAACCACTGAGACATCTCTCCAGCTGTAGGAGTTGTTTAAAAACCCTTTGAAGTAGCCAAGCTGGATTCTAGGAGTCTTGTGATATTGTAGTTACATCTGTTCTTATATCCATTAATCCTTTGATCTTTAACCCTAATTTTAACTTTGGTATATTATTATTTACAGTAGCTTCTTAACATATCTGTTTCTTGTGATATAAAAAAATATCTTGTTCTATCCATAAGAGAGGCTTTATCTCTGTTAAATGCTTTATTTTGGGTTTGAGCATCACTGTTTATCCTATCAGGCTTTGATATCTCTCTCTTTTGTTTATTTATTTGTTTTTGTTTGTTTTCAAAATAGTCTTTCATTGATGAACATAAAATGTGAGGTTCATGGTGATTATTCTCAGGTCTTGTTTGAAGACCCTTAATCAGTTTTCTGAAATTTAAGAATTTCCTGGAATATGTTTGGATGACCTATATTCATGAGCCCTTCCTTCTATATTCTCACATTTCACAGAAAATTTTCTCATGAATTGTTATTACAGAAGAATTTACCCTTAGACACTGTTTGTCTATAATCCATTATGGGATGGACTTATATTTCACAGCAATGGGCATATTGTGTTTTCATATATTCTGTAATTGTCCAACCACAACTGAATTGTGAGCATTAGATTTTATACCTGCAATAGTTTTAATCCAATCATTAAAAGTCTCTCCACCAATAAAAGCCCAGAACCAGATAGTTTTATTACAGAATTCTATCAGACCTTCCAAGAAGACGTAATATCAATTCTCTTTAAACTATTCCACAAAATAGAAACTGTAGGAACACTACTCAATTTATTCTATGAAGTCACAATTATGCTTATACTTAAACGACACAAAGTCCAACAAAGAAAGAAAACTTCACACCAATCTCCGTAATGAATATCAATGCAAAAATACTCAATAAAATTCTCACAAACAGAATCCAAGAACACATCAAACTAATCATCCATCAAGATCAAGTAGGCTTTACTCAAGGAATGCAGGGATGGTTCAATATAAGGAAATCTAGCAATGTAATCCACTATATAAACAAACTCAAATAATAAAATCAAAACAAAACAAACAAACAAACAAAAAAAAACCCACATGCTATCTCACTAGATGTTGAGAAAGTGTTTGATAAAATACAACACCTCTTCATGGTTATAGTCTTGGAAAGATCAGGAGTTCAAGAGCCCATACCTAAACATAGTAAAAGCAATATACAACAAACTAGTAGCCAACACCAAACTAAATGGAGAGAAACTTGAAGCAATCCCACTGAAAAATCAGGGACTAGACAAGCCTGCCCACTCTCTTCCTACCTATTCAATATAATACTGGAAATCCTAGCCAGAGCAATTAGACAATAAAAGGAGGTCAAAGGAATACAAATTGGAAAGCAAGAACTCAAAATATCACTATTTGCAGATGATATGATAGTATACTTAAGTGACCCCAAAACTTCCAACAAATAACACCTAAACATGATAAACAACTTCATCAAAGTGGCTGGATATAAAATCAATTCAAAAAAGTCAGTAGCCTTCCTCTACTCAAAGGATAAACAGGCTGAGAAAGAAATTAGGGAAATGACACCCTTCACAATAGTCACAAATAATGTAAAATACCTTGGTGTGAATGTAACTACTAAAGTGAAAGATCTGTATGACAAGTACTTCAAGTCCCTGAAGAAAGAAATTGAAGAAGATCTCAGAAGATAGAAAGATCTCCCATGCTCATGGATTGGTAGGATTAATATAGTAAAAATGGCCATTTTTGCCAAAAGCAATCTACAGAGTCAATGCAATCCCCATCAAAATCCAAACTCAATTCTTCACAGAGTTAGAAAGTGCAATTTTCAAATTCATTTGTAATAACAAAAAACCCAGGATAGCAAAAACTATTCTCAAGAATAAAAGATCTTCTGAGGAATCACCATCTCTGACCTCAAGCTGTACTACAGAGCAATAGTGGTAACAACAGTATGGTATTGGTCCAGAAACAGCCATATAGATCAATGGAATAGAATTAAAGACCCAGAAATGAATCCATATACCTATGGTCACTTGATCTTTGACAAAGGCGCTAAAATCATCCAGTGGAAAAAAAGACAGCATTTTCAACAAATGTGATGTTCAATTGGAGGTCATCATGTAGAAGAATGCAAATCGACCCAATCTTATCTCATTGTACAAACCTCAAGTCCAAGTGATGAGGATAAAAGACCTTCACACAAAACTAGATACACTGAATCTAACAGAAGAGAAAGTGGGGAAAAACCTTGAAAACATGTGCACAGGGGAATGTTCCTGAAAAGAACACTAATGGCTAATGCTCTAAGATCAAGAATTGACAAATGGGACCACATAAAATTGCAAGCCTTTTATAAGTCAAAGGACACTGTCAATAGTACAAAACAGCAACCAATAAATTGGTGTCCTGTCCAGCAGGACATTAAACAGGGGTCTAGGGGGTCGGTCACCTGAATGAGAAAGTAGGGACAGGCCAACTCAAAGAAGTGAAGATCTGTCTTTAGTCTGATTAGATCATAATCTTTACTTTTTTTACACACAGGTTATATACACAAAAAGGTAGGATATGGGGAAGGGGATGATGCAGGAGCATAGGTGTTTAGGGGAGTAAAGATATCTTCCAGAACAGAGTGTCAGCTGGTGAAGGTTCAGGAGACAGACCACTATGACTCGCCTATGATTCACTTGTCTTTATCTAAGTTGGTACTATCCACCAAGATTACCTATCTACAAGGTCTATGACTACTCAGGACTGGCAGCCTTCCACCAAAGCTGCTTGTTTACAACAGCTTCTAGGCATCTGTTTCAGTGTTTTTCCACAGAGACCCAAGACTTGGTGATAGCAGGCATGTCTGTCAGTCCTATTGCTGATTTTAGGCCTTCAGTGTATAAGCAGGGCTGCCCCTGACAGATTGGGAAAAGATCTTTACCAATCCTTTATCCAACAGAGGGCTAATATCCAAAGTATACAAAGAACTCAAGAAATTAGACTCCAGACAGTCAAATAACCCTATTAAAAATAGAGCACACAGATAAACAAAGAATTCTCAACTGAGGAAACTCAAATTGTCTAGAAGCACCTAAAGAAATATTCAACATCCTTCGTCATCAGGGAAATGCAAATCAAAACAACCTTGAGATTCCCCTCACACCAGTCAGAATGGCTAAAATCAAAAACTCAGGGAATAGAAGTTGCTGGAGAGGATGTGGAGAAAGAGAAACATTCCTCCATTGTTGGTGGTATTGTAAGCTGGCACAACCACTCTGGAAATCAGTCTGGTGGTTCCTCAGAAAACTGGACATAGTATTACCTGAGGACCCAGCTATACCACTCCTTGGCATATACTCAAAAGATGCTTCAACATTTAACAAAGACACATGATCCACTGTGTTCATAATGGCCTTATTTATAATAATAGCCAGAAGCTGGAAAGAACCCAAATGTACTTCAACAGAGTAGTGGATACAGAAAATGTGGTACATTTACACAATGGAGTACTACTCAGCTATTTAAAACAATGAATTCATGAAATTCTTAGGTAAATGGCTGAAACTAGAAAATATCATCCTAAGTGAGGTCACCCAATCACAGAAGAACATACATGGTAGGTGTGCACTCACTGATAAGTGGATATTAGTCCAAAAGCTCACAATACCTAAGATACAACTCACAGACCACATGAAGATCAAGAAGAAAGAAGACCAAAGTGTAGCTACTTCGGTCCTTCTTAGAAGGAGTAGCAAAATACTCACTGGAGCAAGTTCAGAGACAAAGTGTTGAGAAAAGACAGGAGGAGAGGCTGTCCTGAGACTGCCCTACTGGGGTAACCATCCCATGTGCTGTAACTAAATGCAGGCACTGTTGTGGATGCCAGGAAGTGCATGCTGATCAGAGCCTGGTTGCTGTCCCCTAGAGGTTCTCCCAGAGGCAGAGGCTCACAGCTAGCCATTGAACTGATCATGGGGTCCCTGATGGAGGAGGTAGAGAGAAGACTCAAGGAGTTGCAGGGGCTTGTGGCCCTATTGGAAGAGTGACAATATCAATCAACCAGAGTTCCAGGGTCTAAACTCTCAGTTGGGAATATGCTTGGAGGGACCCATGGCTCCAGCTGTGTTGTAGCCTTGTCAGGAGTTGGTGGAGAGAAGGTCCTTGGTCTTGATGGCTGCATACCCCATTGTGGGGGAATTTGAGGACAGGGAGGGTGAGTGGGTCAATGGGTGGGGCACACCCTCTAGAAGTAACAGGAGGAGGGGACAGGATAAGGGATTTCTGGTGGGGGGAATGGGGAAGTGGGATCACATCTGAAATGTAAATAAATAAAATATTCAATTAAAAAAAAAAAATAGTTTTGATCCATTCAATAAGAGGTATAGATTTAACCCTTAGAGGCCCAATAGCCCTTTTGCATTCTCCATTAGCATTTTTCAAAAGCTAAGATTCAATTAAAATTTCTCTACCATTTAGGTCCAACATTGTTCTATTTAGAGCAGTAGTTAATTTTAGTAAAATGTCAGTGAAGATTCATTTGAACACTGGTTGTCTTTGTAAATGATTTACCTCATTCTTGTCGTTTAACTTTGTCCCAAGCATTTAAGGCTATTCTATGACATTGCTCTACAACAGCATCATCAAGAAAAATCTGTACTCTTAATTCAGAATATCTAGTAATGGATTCTTGACATTATCAATTCTTCTAGTCCTATTCTATTGTGCCATAATTGAATCCTTGTCTTTCCACCATGCTACACATTGTAACTGAGGGCCAGGCTAAGATGGCTGACATCAAATTTCTCCAGTCTTTTGGAAATATATAAATTTGAATGCTTCAAATATTAAGTATTTTTTTACATATGGCAAATGTATGCCATAGGTTATTACTGTTTCCCTTAAAACTTTTGAAAATATTATTTCTGTATAGGATGTCATCTGAATTCTTGATAACACTGTGGATTTCTGTCATATCCATCTAATTCCCTTAACAATGCTTGGAAAACCATTTTAGGTTTTATAACAGATATAGACCACCTTTTGACAGTCTTGTTACATAGTTTTGCCTTTAAGATTTAGATTAGATTCATTTAAAATTTCTTCATGATTTAAAAGATTGTCTAGAATTTTGTGCTATTGTTTGTAAGTTAGCAAGAATTTTTTCAGTTCTTCCTTACCCAAGTCTTCCTTCTTTCAACCCCTTAAAATGTATATATAAAATTATGACTGATCTTGAAAATAATCATTAATATACTGATAAGCAGAAGAAAATCATATGGGATCCAGATGCACTGTGTTCATTGTGTTTGTCTTCATTTTTAAAAGATAATATATTTTTCTTTTTTAATCTCTAATTCTTTTCTTTATTCAGGGAATTTCTCCCTTTGAGTTTCTATAATCTTTGCTCTTTCTTTAGCATTTAGCGTGATTTCATATATACTTATTTGGTCGGAGGTTTGTTTCTAGGCTTGGAGTTTTTTCTTCATGCTGTCTTCGGGCTACTTATATGGTTCAATTAGGTGTTGGTGGCTGGCTAAGACCACTCAGCTCAAACTAGTTAGTAGGCTACCCACTTGTTCTGCCTCCTGTCAACTGCTGGCCAGGCCTCTCGAGCTCTCCTCACTTCTGTAGGGCTTTAGACATTCATCCATGTGCATCAGCCAGTAGTCTCAGGTCCAAATGCTCTGTTAGGCTGTGCTGGGTCAAACACCTCTTACCACTTACCAGACTGGGGATACAGTGGGCCTGAACTGAGCTGCTGTTTTGCCCACTGGCTAGATCATGAACCACAACTTCAGAGAGCAATGTATCGGCTTCCCAGAGCAGGATGCAGCTCTGGAAAAATACTTACCTGTGGGGCAGTGCCCTGAGTCTCCATTTCTGGGCTGTACACTCTATACAGTGGTCATAGGCCTCTGCTCCCCCCAGCAGACACCCATACTGCATGGGGATTGGAGAAGGGTAGTAAGAAGCAAGGGATAATAAGTCCTGCCTTCTAATCCTGCCTCAGATCATTGGCCATTAGATTTTTATGTATATATAAAATTTCTGTCTTATAAATTCTTACCCTCTCAAATTCTCAGATCATCAATAGGAAAAGTCTCCTTAAAATATTTATGTGATTTTTTTTTAATTGGAAATTATACCTGGTGTGATTAATTCTGTTAGATGAGAAATGAAAATACTAGATTCCTCTAGATAATTTCATTGGATCAAGGTATTTTCACTTTTTGTGAAAACTCCTGTGGAAAACTTTTAAGACGCATGCAGCTAACCCAAATTAACTAAATAAGGATGACACGTACTAAATTTGACTTGATAGTGCAGGTAAGAAGTCATATATAAAAAGAAAGTATCCAGTTTCTTTCATGTGACACCAATTCTTCCAAATTTATCAATGATTATTTCATATTCATTATTTCATTTCACTAAACTTCATTTGCATGTTTATTTAGGGAATTATTCAAGAACTACAGTTACTGAGGAAGTAGTCAGGTATTTAGCAATCACCAGGAAGCTCTGCTGATTCATCTCCATATTGTAACACTGTGGAACTCTAAGACTCAAGTAATTGCACTGCGTGTTTAATGATTCCACCCCAATTGCACTGATGCAGCTGTGCTCTTTGATGTGACAACTGCTGAGTTTTACACTGAACAACAGGTTGTGTCACTTGGTTTTTTGATTTGGTTACCTGCTTTAATAATTGAATGTTAAATGTAGTAAAACTTATTAACCATGCCTAGTCATTATTGACAATACTCCACTGCCGGGAGCCTGGCCCAGCATGGTGGGAGGAGAAGGTGATTTCTTTTGTCTCCTCTGGTCTGTTCTTCTTGAGGCAGCCCAGGGGAATGGGAAGAGGGAAGGCAGGGGGCAAGACCTAGGGTTAGGCTATTGTAGCTGGCCCACCCTCTAGTATCCTTGGTCCAGAAACTGCCAGAAACTATTTCTGGCAATTAACACCTCAGCCAGGGACAGCAGAGGATTAGGCAAATGGACTTTGTATTCTCTTGCAGGTGCTGCCAGGCTCTAACTTAGGTCTGTTAGTTTGAAGTCGGAAGCAGGAAGAAAAGACACTTAAAGAAGTTATCCCAGTTTATTACTAGGTGTAAAATGTTTCCTATGAAAGCTATCTAAGAGAAAAAGTGGAAAGGTCCTAAATGGAGAGGAGAGATTCTAAGGAGGGAAGAAAGAAAGAGAGAGGAGAGAGTGAAAGAGAGAGAAGAGAAGAGAGAGAGAGAGAGAGAGAGAGAGAGAGAAGAGCAGAGAGGAGAGGGGAGGAGAGAAGGAAGAGAAGAGGCGAGCTGCTAACCAAAGTTCATTTGTCTTATACATCATTCAGAGTACATGATCACATGTTACAAAGTTCATCACAAGTTCATACCAAAATTCAAATCATAAATTGAAATAGAAGTTTACAACAGAAAATGTTTACATGCATATCCATTAGGAATAATTATCTGAATAAACATCCATCACCTGTCTAGCTCCACAGGTTCATTGAAGGTTTAAAATTATAACTTAAGAAATTAGTGAAGTTTTGTATAGATAAACCCAGGCAATATTTTCTCTTCTGTCCTAGCACCTATAATAAATCATGAGTTCCCTTTTAGTGACCCTTGGTTAATTGTTTTACAACAACATTGGAATGTGCTCTGAGCAGAAGAAGACTGGTTACTATCTAAGAGCTGTTAACCAATGACACTTGCGAGACTGTCAGAGTTCTCATAGCAGTATTGATTGTCAGAAAGGGACTTAATACCAGTCCCACTATAAAAGAGCTAAATAATCATCGATATAATTTTAGGAATTCTTATAAGATCATCATTAAGACTTAAAAAGTCGTCTATTTGTCTATATAGCATCACTACGAGACAGTACATCTTCGTGGATCTGCAGAGATCTGCTCCAAAGGGGTGTGCTATTGCCTAGTGATTGTTACATATGTTTAATAATAATAATAATAATAATAATAATAATAATAATAGGAAAAGCATATTATAGCAGGGATTTTTCCTAAAAAATATCCACACAGCCTTGCTGAATGTGTTACACCTGTCGCAGATTATAATCTGAGGCAAGCATTTCACGATGATCACCTGCTAATTATTAGCTTTTCCATTTGGCTCCCAACACTCCACTACTAACAGTGTCTGCTTTTACTGATGCTATCGTTTTATAGTTTAGTTTTCATTTTAATATTATTATGAATTCAAAGTGATAAACTAATGAGCTACCTTATGGTCGTTAGTTTATGATAGGCATCTATTACTTCAAAACAATTGATATTTATTTATTTTGTGATATTTTTCAAATGTCTTTTGTGTTTTGAGAATTCCATACATGAACACACACAGTGATGGATAGATAGATAGATAGATAGATATGATAGATATAGATAGATATAGATAGATAGATAGATGTAAGATAATAATAGATAATAGATGATGGGTAGATGTATTGATAAATAGATTCATAGACACATAGATGGCTGTGTAGTGTCATTAATCACAGCAGCATAGATAATGTACAAAGGATCGACAGACTTGAAGAAAATCCACATCCCTCCTCACACCATGAACTACCAATCACTCTTCAGCTGGGTATAAGCCCTGGTGAGCACTTTCCATATACTTGCAAGAATTTTGATTTGATTTATTTAGTTCTGGCATTGTTCAGCCAGTCAAAAACACCATGAGTTCATGAGTGCACAGGTTTGTCCATTTGAGAAGACGCTGTTTTGTATCAGTCTCCCCAACATCTGGCTCATAAAATATTTCTGTCTCCTCTTCTCTGGGATTCCTATGTCTTGGATGAAAAGGGGTATAACTAAAGTATGTGTGTGTACATGTGTGTGCATGTGTGTGTGCATGTATGTGCATATGTATGCATGTGTGTGCATGATGTGTACATTTGTGTGCATGTTGTAATATGTGTGTGCATGTGTATACATATGTGTGTGCATGTGAGTATGCAGGTGTGTGTGCAGGTATGTGTGCATGTGTGTACATATGTGAGTGCATGTGTGGTGCTGTATGTACATTTGTCACTCATCTTATCATGGTTTTCTATGCTATGACAAATTGTCAGGTTTTCTATTAACTAAACACGAAAATATAAAGAAGTTTCTTTGATGGGGGCTGCAAGCTGTGTAGGTATAAAGATGAATATTCAGAAGGCAGTATGATATTATGTCCTTTTCACCAAATAAGAAGAGTACTAGCCTCTCCTCTAGGATATACAACCTATTTACTTTGCTCTGAGTTCTTGGCCAAGTTTAATGTAATAAATATGTGTTTCCTTCTGTATAGTGGGATTTATATTTAATCTTAAAATGGTTGGCTACCACGACTGTTTGAAAGACAGGTCTATTTTGCCAGGCCAGTCCTTAGAAAAACAACATTTACTGCTGGGTGAGACTATTGAATATTAATACATTCAAAACACCCTGGTACAGTTTGTCACATTATTCAGTGTTTTGATTGAAACAGAAAACAAAAGTTGTGTGCATGTGTCCTCGTAATATATCTGGATATACATTCTTATATTTGAAAGATTTTAGAGCTGAGATTTCTCAAAGCAAAGAAACATTATTCCTCTAATATTTCCCTTAAAATTATAACTCAAATAATTTTTTATAACTGACAAAAACATTTCAGTCAGTTTTCATACTATATTTGATCTCAATGCTTATGGAAATAAATTTATTTAAATCTTAATACCTTTTACCATAAAATGTATGAATATATAATAATAAAAGATTTTAAATCAAAAATGAAATGTTTCTCCCTCCATCCCATAGGTTTGTGTTTGTGTGTGTGTGTGTGTGTAGGAGAGATATGTGCATATGTGTGTATGCTTGGTTCATTTGATTCTTTGTGTGAGTGCAGAAGCAACCCTACCTACTGAGTTAGACAGGGTCTATATAGTGCTGCATAAGCCGGACTAGTTGTGCCAGAGCTTCTAGAGATCCTCCTGTCTCCATCTTCCTTCTCTCCTTATCTTAATCCTGACATTATTAATGCTTTATAGATGGTTTCTAGGGAACCTACCAAAGGTCACTGGAATTGCCAGAAAAGTGCTTTCTTTGATTGTCTTTCCATGAAATTTTCTTTTATGTAACTCTTTTTATCTTTAATCAAGCAACCCCCACCCCAAATAATAAAAAGAGAAAATTAGCAAAACAACAGCTTTCTCTTTTGAAGTGTCCAGTAAGGTCATTGAAATGAATAACTTACTAATTTTTCACATTGATAGTCAAACAGGAAACAGAAACAAGAAATACTACCAAGTGTTCATAATTGGTACAATTCTGTCATTGGCTTCAAATCTCCTTATTAGCAGCAAGTACTCAGAGAAAATTTTGTGCTGAAAAACATACACAGGATCACACTATTCAGAGCAATCAGTCTAAATGCAAATTTAGCTACTAATATATTCACTTCAATCAATAAAGTATGCAGAAACTTAACCATTGGAATTTACATCACAGGGAGTAAACAGAACACAGCTGGATTATAAAAATAGACCATGCTCGTGATACAAGTGAACCCATGAAATGTTTTCAGCTCAAAACACTGTCCACTTCTTTTAATAAACAGTATGATTTTATAACTATTTTTACCAGAAACAATTCAGAACCATTAACAGTTCTTGGGTTTTACTCCTTAAATTTTCAGTGACCTCTCTAACAAATAATACAATATACATTTGTAAATCAAAACCAATGGACACTGACAAAGGAAACTAAAAGATTATGGTGAATCCTAAAATATGTAAAATCTGAATGGTCCTCATTCTAAACTACATGCCTAATATTTTTATCACAACTTAATGTTATTTGCCCAGTACAAACATTGGCATTTAGTGTATTATCTTCCTATACAAGATGGTAAAATTATGGTTGTTAATAACTTTATTTTTCATAAAATTGTTATCAACAGTGTGCTATCATAGACCTGGTGTCAATTACTAGTTGTAATGCCTTCTCTGCAAGATTGTGTTTTCTTTCCTCTTTATTTTGAATTTATGTACACATGGGTATTTTGTTCCATGGTAAAAATTACTCATAACTATCTTCATAGTAGCTCACCAAATATCATTATATCCTTGTGCTTGAAACTCCCCTATGTTGTTTTCTCTTGTTTCCATTGCTTAAATTGTTTTGTATCATCATCCATCTCCTGGAAAACTTGATTAAGACAAGTGTACATGTATGCCGAGTCTATCTGCTAGTATGAAGGCAGTAGGAGAAAAAAATATTTACATTTTCTATATTTAGTTTATATTTTCTTTGAAAACAATGCTGCATATTTTGAAGCATGAGTGTTCAGGTTCTGCCGTTCAGACGAATTCTCCTAAAATTTGGATTCATGATTAATTGAGATACATCTTCTCATCCAAATGTTATTTTAACGTGGTAGTGCTCACATTGGCTGAGAAATTACTAGAGAGAAAGCCTATCATCTTGGTGCCAAAACACGGGAGAAGTTGAGCCCCTGGCTGGTGGAACCCCCAGTCTCTCATTCTTCTCACTCTTTCTTCCTCTCCAGAGGATGTGATTGACTTTCAACTTGTAAGTCACCATTTCCCAGGAACAGCCTAAGAGGTCAAGGCTCGCCAGGATCCCCTGCTAAACCAGGACAGAACCAGGGCAAACCCTTCCTTCTCCAAACAAAATAGTGTGTTTGCTCTGGGGAGCTTTAGCAATTCGGGGGGCCTCTTTTCCAAGTTTGCCCCAGCCCCAACTGTTCAATCTCAGCCTGATCCGAATGATGCCTTGATATAGTCTCTGGTAGTTGGCACGGGCTCTGAGTTGGAACACAAAGTTTAAACCACATCCTCAGTTCCTTCTGGGTGCCTAGGAAATTTATGTAAATTGGTTTGTCTCAGACCAAGTCAAATGCCATAGTCTTTGTTCTGTATCCTGGCTTCAGTATCTTGTCGAAGTGGCTACCAGAGGGCACTCAAGATGTTTACATCCTCCATGATTTTACAGTTTTCTGCCAATACATGGAAGGATACTTGAACTCACTTCTGTCCAGTTTTTGGGAAGAGGCATGCTTTAGTCCCCATCCTCTAGTCCTTCTCCTCTATAGCCAGTATTTTCTGATCAAGTCCTACTAGCAAGATGGTCATGCTGCCAGACTCTCTTGATTCTAAAGGCTCAGACCCCAAAACCAAGTACCTCCCCTGACTGAGTCCCCCCCAATCCCTCCCAACTTGATTACCATAATGCACTCACCTGTTCAGCGGCAAAGACTACTCAAACCAAGATGGTAATATTTATTGCCTTAAGCAATGTTCAGATCATTTGTCTATGAATTTGATTCCAAATTCTATATGCAGATTTTCAGCCCCTCTATCCTCCACATAGTGCTCTTGCAACACACACTTGCTATTGGTTTGCCTGAGTTTTGGCAATATTTCAGCAGCCCCCTCTCCTCTTAGTAACTACCCTTTCTCTTTGCCATTGGGCCAGTCTACCCTAGCTCCCAGGTAAGTCCCGCCCATTCTACAACACTCCAACTGGCCTGGCAGGAATGCCCCATTGCTCATGTACAGAATATATTAGACTCTCCAACACTCCTTAAGAACTGGTCAACCCTATCTCACCAGAGACTCAGCTTCCTTAGGTCTTAGGTTCATACAGGGCTATGCAACCAACTATCCACTCCACATTCGCAAGGCCATGAATCCTAACACTTGTACCAGTTCGCACATGCCAACAGAGCCATCTCTACTCATTCTCATGGCTCAAAATGGCCCTCCTTTCTGCCAACTGTGCTCTCTCTCCTTCCTAAAGCTAATTTCTCCACTGTTGATAACCAAAATAACTACAAAACAGTGTATATCTCTCTCTAGCAGGCCTTGCCATTTTCCCAACTTATTAACCTTTTTGTGTCCTGAAACTTCCTTCATCTTATGATAACATATTCAAAACTATTAAACATATTTAAAGATACAATTTAACTATCACTTACCTCATAAATAATCATATTCTTTAATATGTTAATAACTACATTTATGGTCATCCTAATTACAGATAAACTTTATTTGGCCTTATGTCTCTATAGGCAGCATCAAGTCTCTACAGGATTAGGACATCTCTTCTACTGAGGCCAGACAGGCAATTTCTGCTATAATGATGCCAAGGGTCCACAACCAGCCATGTAGCTCTTTGGTTGGTGGCTTAGTTTCTGGGTGCTCTGAGGGGTATAGGTTAGTCGATACTGATCCTCTTTCTATGGAGTAGCTATACACTTCAGCTCATTCAATCATTCTCCCAACTCTTTCATTCCAGGTCCCGATCTCAGTCCAATGTTTTGGCTGTTAGTATCTGTTAGTATCTGTCTCAGTCAGCTGCTAGTAGAACCTCTCTCAGAGGAAGACAGCCATGCTAGCTCCTATGTGCAAGCAACACACCATTGTCATTCGCCATGTGCTGAATTTGATGATCTTTCAGTCGTCTTGCCCATGATTCTTGAGACAACTGTTCAGCAAAAATTTGAGTTTAGTGGTCCAATTGGGCCCACTGGATGGCCTTCCTTTCAATTGAGTCCTGGGAGCCTTTCATATCCAAGGCCTCTAGGACTACCTTCCCCCACCAGCAGCTGCATATATACATTTATTTTACTAGCCCTTTGGGCTTCTCTCCTGTTTGCCTCCTTTACCTGATCCTGCCTCCTTTACCTCTCTTCCTTCCATCTCTTTCCCAGGTACCTCTCTTCCTCTGCTTCCTGTGATTACCTTATTCCTTCTTCTAAGTGGGACTGAAGCATGCTCACTTGGGGCCTTCCTTCATGTTGAACTTCATGTGCTCTGTGAGTTGAATCATAGATATTCTTTACTTATCAGTGAGTAAATACCTTGCAAGTCCTTTTGGGTCTGGGTTACCTCACTCAGGATGATATTTTCTACTTCTAACCATTTGCCTGTAAAATTTTTGTTGTCCTAGCTTAATATTATCAATTATTTAATGAACCACATTTTCTGTATTCATTCTTCAGTTGAGGGACATCTGTATTGTTTCCAGCTTTTGGATATTACAAAAAAGGATGCTATGAACATAGTAAAGCATGTGCCTTGTGGTATGGTAGAACCCAGGAGTGGTATATAGCTGGGTCTTCAAGTGGAACTATTTTCAATTTTATGAGAAACCACCAGATTGATTTTCAGAGTGGTTGTGCCAGTTTGTATCCCATGAACAATGGAGGAGTGTTCTTTTTTTTTCTTTTTCACATTCTTGCTGGCATGTGTTGTTACTTAAATTTTGATCTTAGCCATTCTGACTGGTGTGAGGTAGAATCTCAGGGTTGTTTTGATTCATATTTTCCTGATGACTAAGGATGTTGAACATTTCTGTAAGTGCTTCTTGGCCATTCGATATTCTCCCTGACCATGAAAGAACCTAAGATGATTGTCTTAGGTAGCTGATAAGTTTATGTCATTTTGCATCGGGAGCTGATAAACTCTGTAGTTCCTGCTTACTCTAGGTAAAATGTATCCTTTTCATGTGTCTGATGGGTTAGAAGGTTAAATTAATAAAAGATTTATCAGATTAACAGCAGCCACCAAGGTTTCAGATGCTTTCTCTGTCATCTTCATATGTAAAAATCAGGCTTAAAGCCTGCCTCTCCAACAATAATATCAACCAACCAGATCCCCAGATCTCCAGGGACTAAAATACCTATCAGGGAATTCACTTGGAGGGACCCATGGCACCAGCTGCATTACGTAGCAGAGGATGGCCTTGTTGGTCATAATGAGAGGAGAGTCCTTGGTCCTGTGAAGGCTCAATGGCCAGTGTAGGGGAATTCGAGGGAGGGGAGGCGGGAGAGGGTAGGTGGGTGGGGGAACACATTCATAGAAACAGGGAGGGAGAATGGGATAGGGTTCCTCGGAGAGAGAACTGGGAAAGGGGGATAAGATTTGCTAACCATTAAAATGATCTGGGGTTCCCAACAGAGAAGATTAGAGTGAGGCTGAAGGAAGTAGAGGGTACCCATGAGGAGAGAGCAACAATACCAACAGCCAGAGCCCCCAGGGTTAAACCACCAGATGGGAGGGACCCATGGCTCCAGCTATATATGCAAGGGAGCTATATATAAGGGGGAAAGAAGAGATTCTTGGTCCCATGAAGGCTGGACATCGTGGGGGGTGGTATTTGAGGGTGGGGAGGTGAGGTTCTGGGGAGGGTGGGTGTGGGTACACCATCATAGAGGCAGGAGGAGGGAGGAAGGGATAGGGAGTTCTGGGAGGGAGGGAGGAAAGGGGGGTAATCAGAAAACACCTGAAATGAAAAATAAAAGTTCCCAATAAAAAAAAAAAGAAATGTAAATAAAGAAAATATTAAATTTGATAAAAAGATTTATTCAGTTAACAGCAAACACCAAGGTTTCAGATATGCCTTCTCTGAATTTCATATATAAAATGGGACCTTCAAGCCTCATCTCTCATAGGTCTAGAACCAGGCTAGATTAAAAAGGGTTTTCTCATGGCGGATGGTAGATAGATCTGGATGTACCCCCCTAACTCAGGGCAGGCCTTAGTTAAATTGGGGGAGGGAGAAGTGGGAAGGGTCTGGGGAAGGAAATGGTTAATTAGTGCGCCCTTGACCTTCATTAGTATGTAAATCTTTTGGGCTGAGGCCTGTAGTCACACCCTCTACCTGTGCACTTTGGGAGGGGCTGTAATGGCCTAAGGGGACTGAACGATGTAGGTTATGGGGGATTGGACTGTTGTTAGGACCCTGAGTTCTGGGGACATGGCCGAACTCCTGCGTTTCTCCCTTGGGTCTCGGGGTTCTTGGCCCATGCCCACCAAGAACCAGGATACCCTTACGCTAGTCCCACAAAGTTTAATAAGGTTGAGGATACAGAAGTTTTTATGAAGATTTAAGAACATGTTTTAGAGTCTAAGAAGATGTTTTAAAGTTGATAAATGAAAGTTACTAAGGCTGGAGTGTCTAAGATGTTTTAAGGTTGATAAAGGCATGTTGTGAAGGTTAGAAAATATGAAAGCTTAAATACTGTTAAAAAAAAAGTGATTTAAGTTTTTTTTTAAAAAGAAATGAAAATGCTTCAGATTTCTTCCCTTCTTTTTGTTACTATTGTATTAAACTTCAAAAAGTTCAGAGGTTTAACATTAATCAATGGAGTTCTGATATACTATAAGTTAACTCTGGTAAAGCCTTCCACTAAATGATCCACTATTATATAGTCATAAGCTCAAGATTTTAAATTTCCTTTTGTTTTCTTTTAAGTTACACTATGAAAGTGCTTCTCTTAAGTATACACATTAAAGTGCTTCTCATTGCTCTAAATCTATATCCATCCAGTTTTCTAGTAAGGAATAAAAGCCCCTCATTTACAGTTTGTAGTCATATATAAAAATCAAGCTCAAGTGAGCTTTTGCCCTTCCACACCGTGGAATGTTTCTGTTTTCTCTGTGCTGTCCTTAGAGTATTCATCCTTTTATTCCCAAATAATTTTCCATGCCTCTACTATAATGTGGATTTCAATACAGATTGCAAACAATGGTAATGCTAACATGCTTAAAACATCATTTTCTGTAGACTCAAAAATATTCTTATAAGCTTCAATGGCCCTACAACACTTGAAGATCCTTGGCATATATGATAAGGATGTCACATGCACGATTCTGGAAAAGAAGCAATTTTACCACATCAAAGAGTCTGGCCCGGGGGAGATACAGATTTAGTCCCTCGAGAAACTGGGTGAAGTCTTCATACTGTGCAAATAATATACTTCCTCTCTAATACTCCTCCCTTTTGTCTGGCTCACCTGTATTATGCGACCAGTTGTTCCATTTATCTATTTTTCTTCTGTTCCTTGCCTTCTCCTCATCCTCCAGGAATGGATTTGAGAAGTCTCCAGGATAGCAGTTAACCAAATGCTCCCACCATACCTACCTTAGAACAACAACCCACCAGTTTCTGACTCCTCCTCCCCACATTGTCCTATGACAGCAGGAAGCAGCCAAATCTGAACTGGTAACCCTATACCCAACAAGGTTGAGATTTGGGGCTGAACTCCTGATACCTCTTGCAAGCTGGGAAACACCATCTGTCCCACTTTCCCCAACCCAGCCCCATACTGAAAATCTCTGAACAAAGAATGGTTCCAAGAGCCCAATGTTGTATCCTTGGAGCTTTTGAAACCACTTTCCTGATGTGCCAGCCACCCAAGTCTCCATTGTGGACTCAGCCCTTGACCATACTTGGGCACAAACACTCTTAGATTGACATATCATCACTCTTTGACTACAGTCTATAAAACTTCACTGCCCTAGCCCAAATTCATAGTTTCCTCAGCCCCATTCTTTGGGACTGATAAACCCAACCCACTCAGGAACAGTGTCTAATAAACCTGCCTTTATCTATCTTATTCTGTCTAATCTGGTTTATATTTGCACCTCTGAGGGAGATAAAAAGCCTAATAGTATGTAGTGTCTAAATAAGAGTCCAAATAGTTCTCTGTTATATTTTAGAAGCCAGACCATGTGCTTAGGATTTTATGGAAATGGAAAAATAAACCACATTTTTGGTTTGCTTAAGAAGCCTTTTCTACCTTTCAGAAATATTTTAACGAAAGGATATTCCTGACGGATATTCATTCCTCAGTAGAAATTTAAAGCAAATGACAAAGGATATTTTGAGTCATGAAAACTAATATTCTCCAAATTATCTGATTTGTCATATCACCAGGTTGAAACTCAAATGCAGCCACATTGCATGCTAAAAAGGAAAGAGTGACTATTAGAAGTTAAGATTGTGATTAGAGGATTTTATTTTGTATGAAGTAGTTTTGCTTGTATTCTATTATTTTTACTATTATTATTAAAATTTCTGGAATCCAATGCAATTTATGCCTTAGACAAAAAATAGATTATTTATACTCATCCAGAACATACAGGAACTGACACCCATTTGAAGAGACAGGAAGTAAGCAATGAACTAATATAGTCTCAAAACTACTGAAGAATCAGAGCTTTATATCTTCTTAGTTGTGTTAATTTTTGCATAGCTCTAAGATAGAGCTAACTGACAGGGACTAGGCTATATCTTTGAAGAAAGAAGGCAACTGCAGGCAAAGGAATGTGAGATGGAATGATGAGATGGCACAAATGTCTTTCCACATCTATAACACAAGGTGGTACAAAGTGTCTACAACCAAGGAGAAAAAGTTTCCTCAAAGTAAAGCCAGGAACAGAAAGCAACAGCAAGAGACCCAATGTCAGAGACCTGTGTAAGTCACTGTTTAGTATCTCACCCTACTATGGTATCTCTTCAGCAGTCTTGTTGGACCTCCACAATGTGGTTAAGGAACCGGATGATGAGGGGAAAGGGAATGAAGGAAAGACATTGAAAAAAATCACAGATTCATGGATACAGAAAAGCTGGATTCAGGAGTGTTGTGTGCTCAGGTAAAGAGCAAATCAGCATCTAAGCATGTATATTAGGTGGAGGGGTATGGGACACACTCTTGGTAATATATCTCTGTAGGTAAATATTCTTGGGCTGTAAACAATCTGCTGGAGGAAGCTGCCATTGCTACTTTAAAACACATATCCTTAAACACTGGTAGCTGGACCACAGGAAGTACACTTTACCAATTCCAGGCCTGATCCAAAATAAGGAAAAGATCTGCCAATTTTCCAAGGATCAGAATCTTCTGGTCCTTGATATGTATGTTTCCTAGTCAACAATACACATTTACTAAAGATATAATTCACCAGGACTCCTACAATTCCAACACACTCCAACCATTATCAGACATGGTTATTACTAAGCATGGACAGGTCTTAGGTTATACCTTTTTGTATCTAAATTTTTGATAAAAGTAAGAAAGCATTTCCATGCTATTGTGTGGATTTGCTCTTTCCTTTCTTTTGTTCCTTTTGTTTTCTTGTTTTTTCCAAGTGATTTAACTTACTGTTAGAGATGACAGTAAGTATGACTCTATCTACCTGTTTTAATTGCATGTAGGTGGCGTTCCCCAGCATCAGCGCCGCATGAGTAATGTGTGGTGCTGTGGCACTGCAGCAGCTAAGTCACTATCAAAAGAAATTGTTCAGTTCAGTTATAACCTTATGGCAGTCACTGACTCAAACATCAGGCAGTGAATCAGAGCTTGGGGTAGATATATCTTCATGATATTAAGATCTTAAATAGTCTGCTATAAAAACAAAGGCTATCAATGACTCAGATACGACACACATTCTTGAATGAAGAATTATATAAGGAGGCACTGGAAAGAATTGACTGCTCTGTACAGAAAATATGAGTTCTTCCTTAATTATCTTTTATTTATAATCAAGCTAAAGTCCTTTGGATTTATGTCTGGATTTGCTAAAATTTATAATTTTTCACTGTAGGCTTAGAAATTACAGGTATTTGCAGTCTCTTCTAGGTTCAAATACAGGTTAATTTGACTGCTATAAAAATCTTGGGTTCAGAAAAATGTAGCATTTAGAAAATCTACTTGAGGAAACTGCATTGAAAAAGTCCACTTGCAAAGTCAAGTCATCCTATGGTGCGGAATTATGTCTTTTGTAATTGTTCTTATTTATGAGTAAAAATTCAGTTTCAGCTATGTTAAAGCTTCGAAGATTTTATGTGTGCATTTTTTACTTTGAATGCAAGGTTTCCCCATTGTGCTTCAGCTATTCACAAAAATTTAGATCTCCAGCATCAGCCTCCTAAATAAATGAAAATATGAGCCATTTCTGACTGTGAAATAGTATATTTAAGAGTGTATCATGCTTATTTTCATCTATTTTTGAATATCCTATTGCCAGTATATTTTTAAATGGTATAATCTATAAGAACAGGAGGCATAATATTTCAATGAAATCATACAGTTTTGAATAAAGTCAGTGACATTTTAACAGGGTCGTTGTATCAGAAATTATTGCAAATTATCAACATAATACTATATTACTATGAAGTACCTCTGCAGTTATGTGTACAAATACTACTTGCATATGTTTTACATTTTATAAATATACATTTGTTTGTTTGTTTGCTTACTTTATATGCATGATGTTTTGCATGTATTTATGTAGGTTTATGTGAGAGTGTCCGATACTCATGAAATGGAGGATTCCCTGGAAATGGAGTTATAGACAGTTATGACCTGCCAGGTGGGTACTGGGAATTGAACCCATGTAATCTGGAAGAACAGCTGGTGCTCCCAACCTCTGAGCCACCTATCCAGCCTCCATCTTCTTGCTTTTTAGATTACTTAAGTTCTGTATTCAGCCTCTGTTACATTAGACAGACAGGTGTGATTCAACTTGCTTTTACTTGCTAACACTGAATTGAACTATAAGGAGTACAATAGTTTAATTACTTCTGTAGCTAATATGTTGAATCTTTTAAAAACAAAACAGAGCTGAGCCTCTGTGTCAATTAAGATGGCCATACAATTTTCATCATTTGTTAAAGTATTGAATATTCTATTGGCTTTTGCAGTAAAGCACTCCTCTCTCACAAAGATAATTCCTACTTGGTCATATTGATAATTGGGTATGATATTTTTAATCTCCTATTGTACCTTCTCATCTGATGTTTAGTGTTTAGTGATTTCAATTATGGTTGTGAGTTATTGCTCAGTAATATGTTATAGGCTTTTCTTCCTCATTTTTGTTATTATATAGGTTAAGTACTACAGTAAAGTCATTTCAAACATTATTTGTCAATATTTATTTGTTGTTAGAGTTTTTATAATGGTTTGATACAAAATATACAAACCATTTTTTCCATTTTCTGATTGTATGACATATATATTTTTCATAAAAGATTATTAGAATGATTCTTACTAATATTTATTTCAGACACTAGTTGTTTATTCAGACTTATGTTACTATTATGATATTAACCCCAAGTTGCAGATGGTTAGTAACAAGAAATTTAGCAAGTTTAACAAGGAAAATAAGACTGCATTAACTAATTGCTCTCATATAACTTTTGAGAAAGAAAAAGGCTAAGAATTTACTGAATGAAAGTCATTTCCACAATATGAATGAATAGTAATGCCTCCATAACCTGTTTTGAAATATATTTTTTTAAAATATAATTACTTCACTCCTTCCATTTTCTCCATCTAAGCCTTTTCAAACACACCCTCATTTCATTTCAAACTGCCTCCTTTCTTTTGATCATTATTGTTTTACACACAGACACACATGTACAGACACATCTACACACACAAAAAGAGAGAGAAATGAATGAATACAATGGCTATGTATGTCTTTTTGTTTATGAGTATATAATTCCAGACTTTTACTTTTGTCCTCGATAAAGCATTAAGGGGCTCAAGCCTAAGAGTGATTATTTTCCTTTCTCAGCAATCATTAGATGACAGTAGTTCCCAGACTAGTATTGGAACACTTCGATTTTCCAAATTCTGCGTTAGCATGCTGACATTTATTTGACAACACAATTCCTGCATGTTCTTCTCAGGGAACATCATAGAAGAGGGTATAGAAATTTCATAAAACCAAAAGTTCAAGAATTCTGCTGTGAGACTGTATCTCTTAAATAGTTATGAAACAATGCATGTTTTCTAAGTTCTGATTTGGAAGGTAATTGAAATATGTAAATAATCTTTTCTTTTGGAAAGTTAATGCCTTTTCTTACCAGTTGGGATACTTTTAAATAGCAGTAAAATATCAGACATTCTGGGTTTTCTGTAGGTTAATCTAATTAATTCTTTGAGAACTTAATGGTATGATTTAGTTCTAAGTGGTCAATGAATGTGCTAGAAAGAAATAAGCCAGTTTTGGAGCTTTCAAGTAAGCTAGATTCCGGAAAACCCCCATATTTACTGTATTTTAATTAATTTAATCATATTATTTTTCTGTTTATTTGTAGATATAATTATTTCTGATTATATCTAGTATTTTCATAGAACAGATGCATAAGTAGAACACATGTAATTACATATTGTCACAACACGGTGACAGAAGCAAGTTTTGCTGATACTTCTATCAGTTTATAATTCAGAATTATGAGTTTCTATAAGCTCATAATTCTGGCAATGGAGTAGATGATCTAGAGAACTCTAAACCTGATAAACAACTTCAGCAAGGTGGCAGGTTATAAAATCAACCCCGAACAAATCAGAAGCCTTCCTCTACATGAAAGATAAACAGGCTGAAAAAGAAATTAGGGAAATGACACCCTTCACAATAGTCACACATAATATAAAAATACCTCGGAGTGAATCTAACCAAGCAAGTGAAAGATGTGTATGAAAATAACTTCAAGTCTCTGAAGAAAGAAATTGAAGAAGATCTCAGGAAATGGAAAGATCTCCCATGCTCATGGATTGGCAGGATTAATATAGTAAAAATGGCCATCTTGCCAAAAGAAATCTACAGATTCAATGCAATCCCCATTAAAATACCAACTCAATTCTTTACAGAACTAGAAAGAGAAATTCTGAAATTTATTTGGAACAACAAAAAACTCAGGATAGCGAAAACCATTCTCAACAATAAAAGAACTTCTGGAGGAATCGCCATCCCTGACCTCAAGCTTTACTACAGAGTACTACTGAAAAAAACGGCCTGGTATTGGTACAGAGACAGGCAGGAAGATCAGTGGAATAGAGTTGAAGACCCAGAAATGAACCCACACAACTATGGTCATTTAATATTTCACAAAAGAGCTAAAACCATCCAGTGGAACAAGGACAGCATTTTCAACAAATGGTGCTGGTTCAACTGGAGGACAGCATGCAGAAAAATGCAAATCGATCCATTCCTATCTCCTTGTACAAAGCTCAAGTCCAGGTGGATAAAGGACCTTCACATAAAACCAGACACAACTGAAACTAATAGAAGAGAAAGTGGGGGAAGACCCTTGAATACCTAGGCACAGGGCAAAAGTTCCTGAACAGAACACCAATGGCCTATGCTCTAAGATCAAGAATTGACAAATGGGACTTCATAATAATTGCAAAGTTTCTGTAAGGCAAAGGACACTGTCAATAGGACAAAACGGCAACCAACAGATTGGGAAAAGATCTTTACCAATCCCACATCAGATAGAGGATTAATATCCAATATTATACAAAGAACTCAAGAAATTAGACTCTAGACACGAAATAACCCTATTAAAAAATGGAGTAAGGAGCTAAACAAAGAATTCTCAACTGAGGAAATGCGAATGGCCAAGAAGCACTAAAGAATGTTCAGCATCCTTGGTCATCAGGGAAATGCAAATAAAAACAACCCTGAGATTCCCTCACACCAGTCAGAATGGCTATGATCAAAAACTCAGGTGATAGCAGATGCTGGCGAGGATGTGGAGAAAGAGGAACACTCCTCCATTGTTGGTGGGATTGCAAGATGGTGCAACCACTATGGAAATCAGTCTGGCGGTTCCTCAGAAAATTGGACATATCACTACCTGAGGACCCAGCTATACCACTCCTGGGTATATATCCAGAAGATGCTCTAACACATAACAAGGACATATGCTCCACTATGTTCATAGCAGCTTTATTTATAATAGCCAGAAACTGGAAAGAACTCAAATGCCCTTCAACAGAGAATGGATACAAAAAATGTGGTACATTTATACAATGGCATATTACTCAGCTATTAAAAACAATGGATTTGATAAATTCTTATATAAATGGATGGAACTAGAAAATATCATCCTGAGTGAAGTAACCCAATCACAAAAGAACCTACATGGTATTCACTCACTGATTATTGGATTTTAGCCAGAAGCCTGAAATACCCAAGATTCAACTCAGAGACCACATAAAGCTCATGAAGAATGATGACCAAGTAGAGGGAGCTTCAGTCCTTCTTAGAAGGAGTAACAAAATACTGAAGGGTGCAAATATGGAGACACAGTGCAGTGAAGGAGGGACCATCTACAGACCATTCCCCCTGGAAATCCATCCTATGTGCAGTCACCAAAGGTAGAGGTTGATGTGGATGTCAGGATGTACATGCTGACAGGAGCCTGATATAGCTGTCTCCTTAGAAGTCTGCAAGAGTCTGACATACTCAGAGGCAGATGCTCACAGCTAACCATTAAACTGAGCATGGTGTTCCTAATGGAGAAGATAGAGTGAAGGCAGAAGGAGTTGAGAGGATTCGAGACACTATGAGGAAAGCAACAATCCCAACCAACCAGAGCCCCCAGGGTCTAAACCATCAGCCTGGGAGTGCTTAGGGAGGAAACCATGGCTCCAGCTATATATGCAAGGGAGCTATATATGAGTGGGAGAAGAGATCCTTGGTCCCATGAAGGCTGGACGTCGTGGGTGGGGGGATACTCGAGGGTGGGGAGGTGAGGTACAGGGGAGGGTGGGTGGGGGTACACCAACGTGGAGGCAGGAGGAGGGGGGAAGGGATAGTGAGTTCCTGGGAGGGAGGGGGGGAAATGGGGTAAGGAGAGAACATCTGAAATGTAAAAAAAAATTTTCCAATAAAAAATTTCCAATAAAAAAATATTTGCAAAATGTCTTGGTTTCTTTCATGTATTATTAAGTATGTGAATGTTTGTATATGTGTAGTGAGTGTGCTTGCACATGGAGTTTAGAAATCAACTCTCACGACTCCATCTTCTCTTTCCACCACATTGTTTTTAAGAGGTAAATCCCCAAGGCTAATGGAAAGGATTTAACCTACTAAGGCATTTAAGCAACACCAATTTACAATGTCCAGTTAAATGTAATATTCACATAAAGAAAAACTATTATTGTTTAAAATTTCACAATCTGTGGGCTGGAAAGACATCACATCAGGCAAGAGTGCACACTGCTCTTTGAGCTATTCCAAGTTATGTTCATTATAGAAATTAGGCAACTTACAATTGCCTGTAACACGAATGCCACAGGTTCTGATGCCTCTGCCTTCTCCTGGTGCTGCAATCAAATTCACTCACTCACATAGACATAAATACATACAAATAAGTAACAAAATTTATTTTTAATTAATTCATTATTATTTCTTCACTTTATAGTATCTAGTGAAATTTGTTGTTAAATATATATATATATATGTATAATAGAACATTCTAATTTTACTCATTAGCTATTGTTTAATATGCTTCAAAGCATAAAACTATCAATAATTTTAAACCATTTGTCATAAAATATGGAAGTCCTGATTTCGTTTAAAATAAATGACACTTTTTATTTTCCTAACATGAACAGATGGATATAAAATTAATCAAAGGTCCAACGGGAATAAGCAATGTTACAAGCCTAAAGCCTCAGTAATGTGAAACGGAGGCAGGGAGAAAAAAACTCAAATCAGGCTTGAGATATACAGGCAGACACCTTAAAAATTGTCCCAAGAAAACAAGAGAATCACCATGCTCACCTACATATTAGAATTTCTAAACTCCATAGTCCTGATGTTTAATGATAAGAAAGAATTGGCACAACAGACACTGTGATTCCCAGCTTCAGTAAATGCTAATCATACTTCATTTTAGAAGATAACTATAGAAATTTATTACCATACTAAAGATGTCTATTCTCTGTAACTGAGCAGTGACATCTATGGAAATCTCACAGAGGAGTTGAAACTTTCACTGAAGTAAAATTTCCACACAGTTGTCTTTAACATCTGTATCCAGATTTTTTTTAACACTGGAAGTGGCACAGATATTCTTTGAAATGATGTAGGTCAATAGACTGAGGTTAAAAATTAATAATGAAAATTAGAAATGTGTTATAAAATTAAAAATATAAGAAAATAGATTGATACAGGCCTAAGGATTAGCCAAACTTAAGTTTACACACTGTATACAGTTGTATAGCATCATGAAAAGACAGATTATAGAAAGAGCTAAAAGATTAGTTATGCAAAGAGTTCCAGGGTATAGATAAACTGATGAGCAGAGACAACTTTAAGGCATTGATAGTAATCTATATAATACCTTAATGTTGGATGCATATCACTACATTTGACCTAAACATATAGATTATTTGACCACCGTGCGAGCACTTATCTAAGCCATAGAATTAGGTGATAATTTTTTGTTACAGTGTACTTATCAACTTTAGCAATTGCAGTATACTATAAAGAACACTGATTATTGGACCTGTGTTGCAGGCAGTAGGTGTATTGAAACAAACATAGTTTCTAAACATGTCTAGAATGAATGATGTTATAAAATCTAGAGTCTATATTTTTAACATCTCAAGGAGAAAATAATGCTTAAAAATACATCAGATCAACAAAATGACTCTACTTGCATTTCAAAAAGTTTTCTGTTAAGTATTCCACTTTGAAATATTATCTTAAACCTCTGAAGGACTTATTAAATTGTAAACATACAACTCTACTTTTTATTTCAAGTATTAGACACACCTCAGCTGCTGTCTTCATGCTGTTAATTGAATGTGTGAAAATGATAGCATTTTCAACAGCAAGAGCAAAAACATTGTTCTCAAGTCTTTGATTTTGGTCTCTTATATTGGATTTAGTGAAAAGGTGTTGTAACTATCTTTTTCAGTGTCTGTTAATCTGTGCTTTTAACATCCTACCTGGGAACTTCACTATGATGTGTTACCACTTGTCACTGCTTTAATATTTTTTTCAGTAGCTTCAAACAGTGTAGCACCCTCTTTAGCATTATGAGTAAGAGAATAATTTTTATATGTAGTTACAAGGAAAAGTGTGCATAAACAATTAGCTCTTCGGAATAACATCTTCTTCTTTTTTTTTTTTTTTTTTTTTTTTTTGGTTTTTCGAGACAGAGTTTCTCTGTGTAGCTCGGCTGTCCTGGAACTCACTCTGTAGACCAGGCTGGACTCGAACTCAGAAATCCACCTGCCTCTGCCTCCCAAGTGCTGGGATTAAAGGCGTGCGCACCAACGCCTGGCCTGGAATAACATCTTCTAAATATACATTTACCATTTAAAAATAATTGATACTGTGCTAAGAAATAAAAACAGTATAACAGAGAAAGTAAAATCTTTAATAAGCAGTAAGATAAATAGAAGCAGTTTAATAGTAAACTCTGGTACTATGAAAAAGTGGTAACACTATAAATACTTGTTCAAACCTAGACTAAAACTTTTGCAGATTTTTTCAGATTAGACTATTTTTGACTTATAAATAATTGATGACTGATAACTTCCACAAAAACATTTTGGCATTGATTGAAGTTAACACAAAACTATCGCTGTGGCCTATTAAAAGCAAGTCAAAGAGGGAAATTTATACTTGAAAATGTTACATCTAAATAAATAAATAAGGAAGTATTAAGTCTTAAACATTTTTTCAAATAAATTTGAATAGCAATGGAAAATTCACATATATTATGTATGCAACTACATGTCCATACATTTAACTATGTATGATGATTATTCTTTTGTACACTGATGCAAAAATTCTCAACAAAATTCAACCTAAGATATTATAAGATTATATGTCTGAGAGACATGGTTTGTTTTATTATATTAAGTTGTTCAACATATAAAAACTGACCAGCAATAAGGCACCTTAATAGTATAGAGGACAAGATTGCATTATTGAATCAATTTTCAAAGCAAAGGCATTAGATAAGTTTCAATAGTCTTGCATGATAAAAATATTAGCCCAACAGCAAAAGAAGAAAGCTACCTCATCATATCAGAGACCATACAATAAATCCAATAAATTCTGAGCTAATTTTTGCTGCTGTCACAATCATTGTTCTCCAAGAAACAAAGACAAAAACAAACAAGCAAGCAAATACCAAAACAGCAAACAATCAAACAGTAACATGCAAAGGAAGCTTTCTGAGATTGTAGGATGTATGTACAGCCATATAGCAATACATACCACACCACCCCTTCCAAGGCTCAGGGATTATTATAGAAAAGGACACAGAGTGTAAAGAGCAGAGTTGTAGATCATGACAAGGAAATATTCTCTACACACAGCACGGTTATCTTCAATGATGAGTGCATAGATGTGACCATATGAACTCAGCAGGGTGTGAATGCATATAGAAAATATGTGCTAGCTCATGTCAAAGTAAATTCCACAAGGGAAGGATCTTTGTTCACACAATTTTATAGCAACCAATGAAGCTCATTGTCGCTGGTAAAGGAGGAAGATAAGCATCCTCTAAGAGTTTAGCACATGGTACCTCTTACAGCCTTTCAGCAAAAGACCAAACAGCCAGGAATATGAGCATCACAAATTGATCTTCAGAATGCAGAAGAAAAAAAGATTAAAACATTAGATAGAAAGGGAAAAAAGTGTTGAGTCGAAGAATTTGGAGAGGTAAAATATGATTAAAACATGAAGAATGAACATTTTAAAAGCTATTAAATATAGTAAGAAATATATTACATATTAATGAAGTTTGGAACAAACAAAATATCATGTAAAAGAATTGAAAATATAAACCTTAAAAAGCTATAATTTAAAAACAAAGTTCTATGTTATTGTTGGAGGTCTATTTTGTGGTAAAAATCAAGACAGAAGAACAATGGTTTTTAAGATGTGAGCTAAGGGGAAGGAAAAATTATTACTTATGATTATAATTATTTACTTGTGTAAAACCAAAAATGTCCTTGATACTGGTGAAATTAGCTTACATAGCCATAAGAAGCACCTGATTTGAAGGAAACACATGTCAAAAAAAAAGTTTAACTGTTAAATTGGGTGACAACTTACTACCACATCAAAGATGAAAAAGTGCCTATAATAGAGACATTAATTTTAGTGGATGACAATTGATCTTGATTTCTGGTCTGTGGAATTATTGAAAAGGTAGTCATCTCCTTAGTATTACCAGAAAAGGATAGTTTTTTTCACAACCAGGGTCTTTGAACCCATCCTTTAATAGGTTGTCAAGGAGCAAGTTGTTGCTAGTGGTTGAATTGTATCTAATTAAACATCATGGTATCATATTCAAATTAATTAGGTAACTTTATAGTATAAAATGTTACCCCTTGCAGTAAAAAGGCATTCACTTCCTCTTGGCATACTCAACAGCCAAAGGAAGATAAAAATAAATTCCTAACATTTCTTTCTTCTCTCTTTGCCAATCCACTGGAGGAGCTAGAACATGCAGGTAAATGAACCAAGGGCTTCTCTTTACACTTAGGCATGCTGTAGCCTCTGCCTTCCTCAATTTTCCATCATTGGTTTCATTGAAGACTTTTTGGGGATAAAATCCTGTTAAAGTGATATTAGTACTCTACTCTTTTAAGTATGTATTATTCTTTCTTCAGGGAAGTTCTTCAGAAAATATTTGCTAGCTAAGTCACTGAAACTACCCACTAATATATTTATGTAATACTAGTGTTGTCTAGATCTAGAAAAAATGTTCTACCAAAAGGACACATTTAATAAATTGAAGATTTGTACCAATGAGTAGTGTTTTCGTAAGATATGCTCATGATAACCCAAACCCACTTTCTTCTGTTGTTACGATTCTGCATTTGTGAAATAAAGCACATAGGGACTGTTTTCATCCATTCATGAACTTTGTACATACTATAAAAATGCACAAATTAGTGACTAAAACACTTTGGACATATACCTTCGTATTAAATCACAGATGCTGATCTGGGTTGGCAGTACTTTATGACTCTTTTCAGGCATAAATGCAAAAACATTTACTGTACCTGTAGCTCTCCAGATTGGGGCAGCACACCAAGCAATTCACATGTGTTTTCTTGTGGACTTAGAAAGATTTACACTTCACCATACTTACTTTTATTCTGCATTCTTTTGCTGCAATCAATTACAAATATGATGACAGCAGTATTTTGAGCCTGATGATTTCAAACAATCCATCAAGCCTTGGGGGATGGTCTGAAAGATGCCTCAGATAGCAGGATCTGCATATTGATTGATACTTTATGTCACTATTAAAATAACATAAACTCTCCACTCAATTTTAAATGCAAAATTCATTCTCACACCATTATTCTAGTCTCTTGTACTTTTAACTCATTCTAATACATGATATAGAAAGTGATTTATTCAGGTCTAGAAAACTCAATAATTCTCTCTTCTTAATACAGTAGGAAAGATATATAAATCTGAAGAATTCTTATCACTGCAGGAAGTTAGAACTTTAGCAAGTTTATCTCTTGTGACTATGTTCTGGTTAGCTTTGTTATTGTCTTAACAGACCTTGAAAGAGGGTACCTCAACTGAAAAATTGGCACAATATTGGCCTATGGGCATAAAACTAGAGCCATTTCTTGATTGTTATTTATTACAATAGGGCCTCCCTAAGTTTCAACCATGCTATATGTGGACAATGTAAGAAAGGTAGCTGAATACAAGCCTGGGATCAACCTGTAAGCAGCATTAACAACTTGACAGCACACCTGAAAGCTCTAGAACAAAAAGAAGCAAATACACCCAAGAGGAGTAGGCGTCAGGAAATAATCAAACTCAGGGCTGAAATCAACCGAGTAGAAACAGAAAGAACTATACAAAATATCAACAAAACCAGGAGTTGGTTCTTTGAGAAAATGAACAAGATAGATAAACCCTTAGCCAGATTAACCAGAGTGTACAGAGACAGTATCCAAATGAAAAAAAATCAGATCTGAAAAGGGAGACATAACAACAGAAACCGAGGAAATTCAAAAAATCATCAGATCCTACTACAAAGGATCAACAAATACTCAACAAAACTGGAAAATCTGTATGAAATGAACAATTTTCTAGACAGATACCAGGTACCAAAGTTAAATGAGGAGCAAATAAACCATCTAATCAGTCCCATAACCCCTAAAGAAATAGCAGCAGTCATTAAAAGTCTCCCCACTAAAAAAAGCCAGGACCAGATGGTTTTAGTGGAGAATTCTATCAGACCTTCAAGATCTATGCTTTAGGCTAGTATCTTAAGTTTCTGCCATGACTCACTTCTCTGATGTACTATAAATTGTAAGCTGGAATAAATTCTTCCCTCCCCAAATTGTTTTTGGGTCATGGTGTTTATCTCAGCCACTGAAAGCAAACTAAGAGAGACTACTTTTATATTTGTATGTAGACAAAATGTTCTTCTTGGTTTTAAAACCTAAACCAAACTTGAGAGTTAGGGTATTATTACCCAATCTGTCTTTGAAGATAATAATTGTATAAGAGATAATGAAGGATTATATTTATTACATTCAATCATTTGATATTTTAGTGATAATCCTAATAATGGAATCAGTACGTTGCAGGTCAATATTATGTCCTGAAACTCATGGTCTAAGTTGTCAAATAATACCTAGCTCTGAATAATTTTCTAAATGTCAAGACTTTTAAAAATGTCTTGAGTTCTTACAAAGTGGAAGAATAGCTAATTATACCTAATTATTTGCAATAGATATGTCTAAGTGGAGATGGATTCAATACTTTCTTTTTCTTGTTTTCTTGGCTGTGGGAATCAGTAAGTTGGGTGGTCATGATCGTCATTCCTCTTCAGCCATGACTGCAAATACATAGACATTTAACCTTCTTGTACTTCATGCTTTCATATGCTTGTAATAATTCTGACTTCAAAGGAAAACTTTGGCAGATATTGTCATAATTTGTGAAACATTTTCTTCCTCTTAGTCTCATTTTAATTGTTACTGGTAAATTTTATGACAAATATCCTTAGATGAAAGAGTAATAAAACCTAGAACAATATTATCAGTAGTTGTGTATATTAAATGACAGACTCCATGGTCATATATATAAGCATTAAACAGGATGACTCAAGAGTCATGCATGTGTCCTCTGCTCTAATGCTTGAAATACTCTAATATATGCTATTTTCCCTAGAAGCATTGCCTAGCATGTTGTTAATTATTCTTTTCTTATAAGCAGTAACATTTCTAGAAAGATAAAATCATATCTCAATATTCAATATTATTTCCTGAAAATTATGACTAAAAATGCTAATATGAAGTCTCTAAAACTGATAATATTCAATCAACTCTGTATTCATTTTGAAGAACTTATATTTAGTTCACTATTATTTCCTTCATTGTCATTTTGATTAACTTATTGAGTCATTCAGCAGATGATTTTCCTAATTTATTTTCAAATGCATGACAAATGATTCAGTTCAAAGAATGTATTTTATACTACTAATGAGTCTCTCTGATAACTTCCTTTCAAAAAGAAAAGATTAAATTACCTTAGTTAAATTTATTTAGGTAAACAGGATATCTTGATAAATATTATGTACTTCGCAGAACCATTGGACTTGAAGGTGATCTTTTTTAGCACAGTATTGATTAATTAATTTAAGCAACATTTTTAAACAAATAACCTACTTGAGTGAATTACTCTTTTTATTGTCTTAACCATAGTGAATCTTTTGTAAGACAAGTCAACTAACAAATAAAAAAGCATTATTTTAACAGATAAAGCTGAAGATTGTTATCTCCAAGATGAGTGTAGCAAGAACAGAGGGGCACCTCTATGTAAATTCTGGGTGCATGTAGCTGCAAAGCATCTCCTGTAGGAGGACCTAATTGAGAACTGGCTGAGAGACCAAGGATTGCTGGTACAGACAATACCAGCTAATTAGGAACTGTTGTTTAGAAGAAATGGTTTCTTGGGACCAATGGGGCATGGGTGGAGCATATTAAAGGAACTTACCTGAGTGTTCAGATAGCTTCCTGCAGTTTTTCACCTGCTCCCAGTCTTTGTCTTTGACTCTGTCCCACCTCACCCCAACCCCCAAGGTCAGGTAGAGTCCAGTGGCTAGTATTCCAAGGCACAGGCAACAGATGGGATTTCCATTAATACAGTAACTGCCTTAGAAACCAATGGATTTATTTGTGCTTACTATTAATTAACACATACATTCATATTGTACAAGTGAACTACATATTCATTGTTATTTTGCTCAAGGATTCAATTGCTTTGGTAGAACCCCATGACCAAAAGCCAACTTGAGGAAGAAAGATTTATAGTGCTTCTAGGTAATAGTGCACCACTGTGTGAGATTAAGACAGAAGTCTAATAGAACGGTAACCCGGAGACTGCCACTGGTAATAGAGGCTTTAGAAGAGTGCTTGCTCATCCTTAATGTCTTATAGTAGGACATTCAGCAAGGACAAGCAAAGTAGGACATCCAAGGACAACCAGCGAAGGGGTTGTACCTTCCCACATCAATTATTGATTGAAAAAAATATATACCACAGATTTGCCAACAGGCCAATCTGGTAGAGAAATTTTTCTGAAAGATCAAAGACTTTAGGTAACTAGCACAAGGTATTGATAGCAATAGGAAGGCTAGACTTATCCATTTACATCCAGAGGTGTTACCCAAACATATTATACTTTTATCAAATGTTTCAGTTTTATTTATAGTTTATTCTTTGCTAAGTGATAGTTGACTTTCATGAATATGACATGGATTTTTAAATATACAATTTTATATCAAAATGATCATCTACTATTATTGTATGATATTATCATTCTTATTATTTTTAGAACTCAGAAAATGGATATACAATAATCATTTGTCATGAAACTATGTCAAAATATTTTTTTCTAAAATTAATAAACATATTGTCTATTCATTTTGTTTTATGCTCCATTTTCATCAAAAATACAACAAAATACAAATACTAATGCTAGAATTGAGTTATATGGAAAGTTTATAATGTATATTAACTTAACTGACTCCATTACAAGGCATATTAGTAAAAAATATTGTTAACCCTAATTGAGAGAGGATTATAGTAAATAACAAAAGATATGTTTCAAATATATTTACTAGGCAATGAATTAAAGAGTTAAGGATTACAATTAGCACATGTGATGATAAACACTATCTTCCAAATGTTCATAAAAATAAACATACATAGAAAAAAAATAAGATAGAAAAATCAAAAAGGAATTTTAATGAGTTCTGTTTTAAAAGAGGTGTACACAATAATCTCATAAAGCATTATTTTGGTATAAAACTTATTATGGATTCCTTCAATGGAAAGAAGTTATTGATCTAATAACTCATTTAAAAATAGTTAAAATTTTATGTCAATGAAACAAGATTAAATTCATATAAATATAATTTTTGAAAACATTACATAATGTTTAAAAATGAAAATGCCTTAATAAAATTTAATGTATGGAAATAACAAGTGTCTGGAAACTTCCTGAAAGCCTTCAGTTATTCCCAACTTTTATTTGCTGCTGCAGTTAAAACTGCAGCTGCATGAATAATTGAAGTTATTTATGAGAACCAAATTCTTAACTTCTCATAATTCTGAAAAATTTGCAAAGGGTATACTAAAATTTAAATTTTAAATTTGGGAATAATGGAACTAATTACTTCTCATTGACACTGGATTAATCCATTACATTTCCTTTGTATATTTTTTTGAAACCAAGAAAGACACAAAAGAAAAGCTAAGCAATAAAAATATCTCAAAGGAAATGATATATTCGAATTTCATACTTATTGTCTGTCAACTCAGATACTGGGTTATGATTTAAAATTTTGATATCTCATTTGCATAATAAAGAACATGGAATAAATTCTTGTTCTTTCATATTGTAGTGGTTTCTTTTCTGCATATTTTTGGATAAGAAGTGGGTAATTCAGAACATACTAGATTTTCATTATAATAACACTAAAGGTAAAGAGAAAAACTACCAGGCACTAATGTTTAATTAAACTTTATTTGTTATAGAGATTTACTGAATTCCCCATAAACATTGTAAATGGCTTCAGATGAATAAAATAATGATTTATTGATCTTATATGAAAGATGATGTAAAACCAAAATATTTTCTTTTTAACACATTTTTAAATTTTTCTTATTACATTTCTTTATTTCATGTGAAAACATTTTATTATTATTGTCTCTTACATTACATCCTGACTTATGTTCCCTTTCCTCTACTCTTGCAAATACCTTCCCCTGACCTCCCCTTTTCTCAGAGCCATTGCTCATCCATTTTCCTTCAGTAAAGTATAGGACTCTTAGGGATATCAACCAAACATGGCTTAAAAAGTTACAATAAGGCAAGGCACAGACCCTCATGGATTCTAAAACCAGGCAAAAGAGTCAGAGACACCATCCCCAATCCCATTGTTACGAATTACAGTAAGAACACCAAGCTACACAACTATATCATACATGCAAATGACCAAGTCAGATTCATACAGGCACTGTGATTTTTGATTCATTCTCTATAGCCTCTATGAGCCACTCTTAGTTGATTCCATGAGACATGTTCTCATGGTGTTCCTGACCCATCTCACTCCTACAATCCTTCCTTTCCCTCTTTCTTGGGGTCCCATGAGTTCTACCTAATCTTTTGTGATAAGTCTTTGCATTTGCTCACCTCAGTTTGCAGGAAAATCCTCTCTGAAGACAAATGCTCTAGGCACTGATCTAGATCTATTCTAGATCTATAAGTATAACAAAAATCATTTCACTTTTTTGATGTTTCCAGTTGTGTTTGATTCCATCCTATGTCTCTGTGATATTCAGGATCTGGTTCCTAGACAGGCAACCAGGTGTGGGCTCCCTTTTGTGGCTTGGGCCTCAGGTTGTACCATTCATTTTTTTACCATTTTACAAGTTATGCATCACTGCTAATTAACCCAGTAGATGACACAGGCTGGACAAACTGTAAGTCAAATGTTTTGTGTGGGTTTGTGTGTGTGTGTGTGTGTGTGTGTGTGTGTGTGTGTGTACATGGTGGTTGTCTTGGTATCCCAGTCCAACCACTGGAAGCCTTGCTTTCTTGAATAATATAGCCAGTTCAGACTCCATATCCCCCATTACTAGGTGTCTTCTCTAAAGTCACCCTATTAGATTACAGGGAGTTTCCACTTTACTAGGTTTCCACATTACTCTCCAAATGCCCCCTAATTCCAGTTATCTCTCCCTACATACAATGTGTGCGGAGTTTTTTTTTAAAAGATATTTCATTTATTTAGTAGATCATTAAGGAAAACATATAATGAGCTATATTGGTCCTCTCCTCAATTCTTGCCAATTGCTTTGCCCTTTCCTACTATCCAACTTTAACTACTTTTTTCATTCATCAAGACCAACTTGGATTGGGTATATGTGATCTCCCAATGATGTAGGTTGACTAACCAGTGCCAATATTAAAGAAAACTGCCTTTCCATCTCCAACAAATATCTGTTACCAAAATTTCTTCAGCTAGGCAAGTGGCTTCATGTTTGCTTGTCATTTCCATTCTGTGATTGGTCTTGCTTGAGATCATTCTTGGCTTGTGCATGCTGTTTTAACTGGTGTGAGTTCCCTTTGCAGCTGCACTGTGTAGAAGAATTTTATTCCAGCAACACAGCTATTCTGGTAAAGGATCATATCCAAAGACCTTTATATCTGTGTGATCTGGTTGGAGTGCAGACACACCATGCACCGTTAATACCTTTGACTACAATACCTTAGTACACACCTTTAATTCTAATCCATGAAGGTAAAGATAGCTCAAACAAGGAAGTCGCCATGTTTGAAACTGACATCGAATTCAGCAGAAGACAAAGTGATAAATCAGAGAGAGATTTGACAGAATGAGCCCAAGATCAGATGCACCCAACTCTCAGAAGAACAGACAGTAAAGAGAGGCTATTTAAGAAAGCAGTACAGAGTGAGTTAGGGTTCAATAAGTGCAGGTTCAGGTGAGTTCAGTCAATGCAGTGGAGTTCAGTTGAATTCAGTTCAGTGCAGTTCAGGTAAGTGTAGTTATGTTCAGTTGAGTTCCTGCAGTTCCATTCAGTTCATTTAGTCATTCAGTTCAGTGCAGTTCAGTTATGGGTGTCAGAGGCAGTTTTACTTTTAGACAATGTTACAGAGACAGAGTGCAGGTGGAGACAGGACAAGACAGAGAATGAGGAGGAACCAGACAATTAGAAAAGATTGCTAGAGTTGCTTGAGGCCAAACAGAACAATTCAATATGAAGCATAGAGAAGTTAGTTTGAATCAGTCAGCTGAATTGAACCAGCATCCAGAAATCAGAAAGAATCAGAGTGAGCTTATTCAATAGAAAGTCTCTGAGATGACAATTACATCTGGTGAATAAAAGTTACTTTTATAGCCCGGTGTGCCAAAAGAAAATATTCCTGTATATTGTCTCCTCTTCCTCTTCTGTAATGATCCCTTGGCCTTGGAAGGAGAGAAGGCAGTATAGATAGATGTTCTATCTAGGAGTGATTCTGTAGTTTCTTATGGTCGCCAACTTGGACAGTTGTAGGTACCAATATGGCTTTCAACCTGTGAAGTGGAGCTTCCATACCAGTAGTAATAATTGCTTAATCCCATGATGGAAATCACTATTGTACCAGTGGAGATATTTTTCAATGCCTGTTTTGACTCTAGTTCACAAGTTCACAGCACAGAAAGACTGACATTTGCTTTCTTTCCTACAGTAGTGGTCCTAGCACCTTCAAACACTACTCATGCTATCTAGTTCGGAAGAAAATTTCAGCTCAATCCAGCTTATTATCTATAAGTTATGTCACTTAATATATGGTGGTTTTAGCAATGTGGTTTTCCCTCAAGTTCTACAGAGAAAAAAGAACATTGACAATAAGTAGCCTGTAATGCTTTGGAGATTATAGGAACTCACTGGCCAAGAACTTAAAAACAGCAGACCTGTTGAAAAGCAGTATATTGTATTTGTAAGCATGTGGTGTTAAGTAGCTGCATTATCATCTAATTATAGGATATAGGGGAGACAGGCATTTCACAGTATAGTGTAAGTTTCTAAATGATCTTTTTGTAAGGTTTTTAGAGTTACCTTTCTTCTGATATTTCCTCTACCCTGCTTTCCATCTACCACAGCACTTCAATTCTTCCTTTTCATCAATCTATTTAAGATTTTATATCACTATATTTTGTCTTCCCTTTCTTAAAAATCCTCTCTTGTAGCCTCTTACTAATTTCCTGCCCACTGCTAAGCTATATTGGTGCCATTCTTGGACCAAGAACGTCTGGCTATAAAGGTCATAGGCTCTAGTGGAAAAGTTACTATTCTTGTGCTAAATGAACATTTTTATTAAATTGATTCTTTAATGTTATTACTTCTTGTTATAGACATCTATTAATACATCTCTCAGACATCATCCAGAGAAAGCCTCTGTTTGCAATAGATGATGATCACCAAAAAGGCCTACAACTGTCCAAGTTGCATACAATAAGAAACTACAGAATCAGCCCTAGATAGAACATCTATACTGCCTTCTCTCCTTCCAAGGCCAAGGATAATTTGCAAATGAAATACATTTACCTGACAGTTCAAAGCTGTTCAACAACTAGTGAATATCCAGGATTTTTCCAATCCACAGATATTAAAATAAATAGCAATGAAAATTAATGAGTAATTATTTCTGTAGTAAAATATCAAATCTTTGTGGCTTATACCTAAGATATTTACAGCTGAATCATAAGGTAGATCAATTTTATTTTGTTGTTTTAATACCTTGTAAACATATACTATTATGTGTTAATGAGAGTTAATAGAAAATATGACTAGACTACACATTCTTGACATTATTTTTATATTTATTTCCTTTCTAGAATTCCATAAATTCAATCAGAATTTTCTGTGTGTCCATGGATTTGGAAATATCTGTTATAGCCTTTGAAGTGGGTACAAAACTGAAATCAATGTTTTTTTCTTTCCTAGGATCCATCAGAGGCAGTAGTTCAGAGGGAATGTCCATGAACTTCTGAGAGTCACCTTGATAGGTGCCTAACTATTGATATGAATTTCTTTATTTTGGTTGCTTTGTTCCCTTACAACTCTCAAAGGGGACAGGAACCATAAGCAAATAAAGAAAGATTAATTTGATTTATGTGAAAGAATTTCCAAGTATATTGAATATCAATGTTTCAATAAAAAATAGATGCTGATAATGTCTACAGAATAATTTCTACCATGCCATGAAATGCAAGAACATACATGTGCTTTTTAAAACAAAACTGTAACTGAAAATCGAATGTCTTGCAGGTGCTGCAAAATGGTAGAAGATTTCTTAAAATATCTGAAAATCTAACATAGAAAAAAAATTTCTTTGAAAGTAGAAATAAACAGAAATAGTTTATATCAATCACTTCTTTACAAAACAGAAACACTGTTGAACTAAAGCTCCACAGCACACGACAGTAGACAGAACATTTACCAGCCAAATATCACATTCTGAATTTATATGTAAGTGATTTAACATGTTATTACAAATATCTACTTAAGAAGGATGGGCTTTACCCAGAAATTTATTCTTCACATAATAAGTATTCAATACAATTAATCATCAGACAGTTACATGTTAAAACCACTATAACATATATTTGGGCATATGTATTTCATGGTATTGATGAATAAAAAATATTCCAAAGAATTACAAATGTTGCTAATCCAAATGGCAGCCAATAAAAAACATTCTGGATTCTGTGGACTGACTCTCTACATGATTTCTAGAAAATAAGATATAACAGTAAGTTTGGCATTGTGGTGCCCAGCATTGAAAGGGCTCGAAGATGAGATGTTCCGCCCCCTAGTGTTCAGGAGCTTGAGGAGATCACTGAAGAGGGTACGCCGACTCCCCCAAAGAAGGTAGGTCTACCAGGTTTTTGGGAGCATTGAGGGTGGCTGCCTGGAGTGCATGGAGGCACTCCCTCGGAGTACTTTTTAGAGTGACTCACTCAAAGGAGCACCCAAGTGAGACTCCCCCCCCCAACACGGAGTTGCTTGAGAACACTCCCAGTTAGAAGGATACCACAGTCCACCCAACTGTGGGATGATCCTTGGGAGAATCGGAGTGGCGTCAGCCTTTAGGTAAAAGCCCACACACACACAGGCATCTTGTGATACTCAAGGAGTGAATCACCCCGGGAGCGGTGAATTAGGGTTAAGAAAAAGAATTTAGGTTAAGAATAAGAATTCAGCTTAGCTATAACAGTTTAGGTTAAGAAAACAATTCAGGTTAGCTATAACAGTTTAGGTTAAGAATAAGAATTCAGGTTAGCTATCACTGTTCAGGTCAAGAATAAGAGTTTAGGTTAAGAAGAATTAAGGTTAAGAAAAAGAATTAGGGTTAAGAATAAGAATTAGGGTTAAGAAAAAAGACATGGTACAAACATTTTCTAAGCAGTCACTCTTTGTGACATGGCTCCAGGAGCCTATCTTCAGAACACAGGGAACTAGGGTTAAGAAAAAACAGATCTTTAAAAATTCTTTGCTTTCATTAGTGTTGTTCTCCCAAGAGAGGACTATTGATAAAAAATGTTATATCTCCTGAGGAGATAAGAAGTTGAACCTTGAAAATGAGAGAGAGAGGAAGGGCGAAAAGGAAAAAAGTTGCCCACTCTCTGGCGTGTTAACAAAAGAAAAACAAAAAGCTTATTACAGAGCCTTCCTGAGAAGCAAGAGATGATTGGGGGATGCCCTAGTCTCTCTGGCTCTCTCTAAGAGAGATTCTGAGTTCTGCTTTCTCTGTCTATTGTCTGTCATTGGTGTGTCAATATTGTCCATGTGTGTCTTTTGCCTGTCTTTGTCTGGTATGAATGATATGGTGTCTATGTGTCATGTTTAAAAGAAAAACTGGTTAAAACTGCTTGCTCGATTTAGTTTGAAACTTGCTTGAGAGGCAGTCTCAATTTACACAGCAAAAATTGATAATTTACCCTGCTCTGTGGCTAGGAGAGGGGCACCGGCAGAAAGAACCTTGAAAAGAGTTAACTGTTTTCATAAGCAGCTCTTGAAAGGAGGCCAACAGTTTCTGTAGTAAGGGTGTCTCCCCAGTTTAATAAGTGTGTTTCTCTTAAATTACAGTTAAAAAAGTAAGAAAATTTGTTTAAAAAGTACATTTATTCTTATTCTTAATTGGTTTAAATTATATATATATATATATATGCTCTATATGTCCTGGTTATATGTTAAAGGGTATGATTGCAAATTTATAATTTTAGTAATAAAAAACTAGATTAAAACTGGTAATTCAGAGTTAGAGTCATTCAAAAATCAAATGTACAAAAGAGATTTCAATAAGAGTTTTATCCAAGATCAAACAAAGCCCTGATGAACACCTTCTCCTGTTATACAATTGGCTTATTATTTGATCTCTCTAAAGGAGTTTTGATACAAGCCTTTGCTCTCATACAATGAGCTTTAACATTTTAGAAAGTGCTTGTTGCTTCAAAAACATCCAAAGACCATATCTTTTCAATATTTGAGACATCAGCTATATTCCTAAATAAATTGTGACACAGAAAATTCAAATATGAAAAGATAGAATACTTATTTCAAAAGTTTCTGGGAGATGCTAATTGGCTAAGACCTTATTTTAAGCTCTCCACAAAAGAATTTAAGTCTCTGTTTAATGTTCTCAAGAGAGATATAAAAAAACCTAATTTCTTTCCACAATTGGCTGATAAAAGAAAAATAATTTCACAGAAAATAGAAAAATCTGTTATTAATAGATATATAGATTAATTAGTTGTTGGCTATTTTATAACAGACCTTTGATAAAAAAAGATTGTTAATATAGATTTATATTTCTTTATTTCCAAAAGAAAATTTAACATCCTGTTTTGAAGCTGTTGCTGTGTTAATACAAATTATAGGTCAAGATCACAAAGGTATCTTAAGAAAGAATTTAATAAAATATTTCTTATCCCAAATAATAATATAATTGGTTATTAAAAATACTGATATTTGGCCTAATACATGATCAATTTATTACTCTATACATGCTCTTGTATTTCTTATGAATTTGTATATATAGCCCATAATACAGTGTGTTTACTGTATTAATAGAAAGCTCATTTAATGAGAAGACAATATTCATAATTAGATTACATATTTACTTTTTTGAGTTTCTCCTACTTCGGTACAAATAATTAAACTACATGCTGTAGCCACTATTTAAAATGCAAAAAATTAAGCTTTCAATTGATATTATCATGGCCAGTATATGGCTTATGGTTTATAATTGCTTGAAATTGTTTCTTTTTTAGATATTGCTAATTTTCAAATTTTACAAATACAGCTCAATTTTAAAAATATGTATTCTTTTCCTTAATTTTATAAGACATTTAAAAGTTCGTGCTAGATTGCCTGGACCCCAGAAAAATGCCATAACAAATTTGTATATGAGATAAATTACAGACCTTACAAAAACAATCGGCCATGCAATTTTATTCTTTACATTTAGGTTACTATATAATAAAAGTTTCTCTATCTTGATTGCTGATCTGCCTTTTGTAATCCTTAAGGCCAGAAACTACAGTTTTGGGCACTTAGCACTTCATTCTAAAAACAGCCAAAGATTGAATAGACAACTTTCATTTTGTCTCAGCAAAAAACTGCTGGGCTCTGACTTATGACTACAAGTCAGAGGCCACTTAAATAAGTTATTAAAGAGTTTATTATTACAAGTGTAAAACAGTTTTCTATGAAAGCTATCTAAAGAAAAAGTACAAAAGAAAACTTTTATTTTATTTGAAAAAGGGAAAAAAGTTCTATTTTATACTATCCTAAGTGGGAAAAAGTCAGAGTTCTGTTTTATCTCTCCATTACACTTGCTCCTTTATCCTTTTGTCCCCAGTATTCATATATTTTTTAAAATATGTGATCAGATGTTACAAAGTTTGTTACAAGTTTATACCAAAAATTAAATTGAGATAAAGGTTTATAATGAAAAATGTTTATGTACATATTTGTTGAAAGTGATTGTGTGGCTAAACATCCATTTCCTGAGGTTCACTGAGGGCTTAGAATTCTACCTGGGTTATCAGTAAAGATTTGTGTAGATGAGCCCAGATAATATTTGTTATTTCTGTCCTAACACCTATAGTAAATTGTTGGTTCCGTTTTTATTGATGTTTGACAAATTGTTTTATAACCTTTTAGAATGTACTCTGAGTGGAAAAAAGTCTGGTTATTATCTAAAAACAATTAACTGATGTTATTTAAGAGACTGACAGAATTCTTATTACAGTTTCAACTATCAGAAAGGAACCTGAAACAGTCTCGTTATAAAACAGCTTAATAATCATACATATAATTTTTTAAAAATTTTTATAAGATCATCATTAAAATTTAAAAAGTCATCCATTATATAACATTACCACAAGATAGTGCATCTTTGTAAATCTACAGAGATCTGCTCCAAAGTGGTGTGCTGCTGCTTAGTGATTATTACATATGTTTAATAATAATAGCTTGAGACAACAATTTGATATTATTTAGAGTATATAACTCAAATTACAAAACTTCTTTTTAGTGTCTTCAGTTATTTTTTTCATAATGATGTTAATACTTGAGGACTTATACCTAATCAATTATGACAAATAGATGTTACTCATTTCTGATTTAAAAAAAATAAAATATGTATATGTGATTTAACACCTTTTTAAGATTTCTAGTTACAATTACTTTAACCCGAGAAACAATCCAAAGTACAATTAGTTATTGCCTTTATTATCATTTTATACTTGACGTTCCATATATATTAAAATAAACAAAACTGACTGTTACAGTCAGACATTTGAGATGTTTTATTAACAATTTGATATTATCCATGTTACAGGAATTCCTTGTAATCCTCAAGGACAAGGTATTGTAAAACAGATATTGTGGAACTCTAAAATAGTGTCTTCATGACTCTTTGAGTGTGGGAGAAGCGGCTGCTAACACTTCTGCCCTGGTTTTACTAAGAACTCTAAAAATTGGCTTTTAAAAACAAAAGAGGGGGAGCTACACCACCAGGAGTCTCCAGAAATACTGTCTATCATGCCTTGTTCGTTCTCAATTTTCTAAATCTGAAAGCTCATGGCAAACCTGGTGCTGACTGCCTTTGGCATAATGAGACCAATAAAAACTATGCCACAGTTATGTGGAAGAACCTCTTACCTTTAAATGGAATGGCCCAGACCCAGTTCTCATATGAGGCCAAGGATTGATATGCCTATTTGATACCAAAGAAGGCACAGCTAAATGGCTGCCAAAAAGATTAATTGAAATAAATAGTTACCTCCACAAATCCAGGCCCGACTATAAATAAGATTAATAATAATTGACATCCAGGGAAGAGAAATCTTCCTGAGATTTCCCTTCTTTTTCCTTTCCAGATAAAAATGAATCATCCATGGTGTTTGCTGTTGAAAGTTCTAATCCTGATGCTGGCTCCAGACTTACACTACTCAGACTTTCGATGGGGCATTGACAAGGACATCAAACAGCTAGAGATTGACATCACTAATCTGAAGAAATCCCTTGTTTTGCTGTCTGAAGTGATCTCCAAAAATTGCAGAGGACTTTATTGGACTTGATTTAACCTTTTAGAATAGAAGAGTATAGCTCTAGACTGTGTGCAGCCTTTAAAGAAAAATGTTGCCTTTACATAGACAAGACAGGGATGGTTAAAAAAACAAACATGAAAAAGGTCAGAGAAAGCCTTGAGAAAGACATGAGAAAAAAAAGATGAGAGCTGGTACAAGAACTGGTTTTCAACCGCTCCATGGATGTCAACCTTACTTCCTACAATTTTGGGACCATTATTCTTATTTCTTTTGGTCCCTGGACCTTAAATAGGCTTACTAAATTTGTGAAACAACAGATAGATGATTTGATAGCAAAACCTACTCCGATACATTATCATAAGTTAGCTATGGAGGACCACGAGACTGAAGATGAGGTTGTTACTCTATCCAGGGTGTTTCCCAAAACATTTCTCCATTCAAACTAAAAGAGGGGACTCCCGCCCCTAGACCAAGCAGAGAGGGGCCACCCAGAACCCCCTCTGACTGGCTATCTAAATTCTTGCTTAGGCTTCAAGGCTAAGCACTGAAAGGGAATATAAAATTTAAAATATCTTTCTGGGTTCCCTGAGGGACAAGCCTGACTGCATAGGGGTTGATGTCAAAAGTATCCCCTCTCCAGGAAAAAGACATCGGGATGGGTATGGCCCTCACACCTCACTGAACAATGACAGGAGGACCAAAGCCATTACAAGGTCCCCTTTAATTACTGGAGGTTAGGCCTCTATCCCCCCTTTGCAAGATTAGAATCGCCACGGTCCTTCTATACTTGGAGAGAGGGGAATTGTCAGGGGCAGCCCTGCTTATACACTAAGGCCTAAAATAGCAATAGGCCTAACATACATGCCTGCTAGCACCAATCTTGGGTCTCTGAGGAAATACACTGAAGCAGATAGCTAGAAGCTATTGCAAACAAGCAGCTTTGGTGGAGGACTGCCAAGATGGAGTAGTCATAGACCTTGTAGATAGATAACCTTGGTGGATAGTACCAACTTAAATAAAACAAGTGAATCATAGGCAGAGTCATAGTGGTCTGTCTCCTTAACCTTCACCCAGCTGACACTCTGTTCTAGAAGATATCTATACTCCCCCTAAACACGTAGCCTTGCTTCATCCCCTTCCCCATATCCTGCCTTTTTGTGTATATAACCTGTGTGTGAAAGAATAAACAATATGATATGATCAAACTAGACAGGTACAGTTTTTCGGTTTTTCGCGTCTTTGTCTGCTACCCCACCACCCCCCGTCCCAGCTCACTTTCAGGTGATCTCCCTGGACTCCTGTTTAATGTCCTGCAGGACAGGACATGTACCCATATTTGCTCCCTTGAGTATTATGTTACCTCTTCTGAGAAGGACTGAAGCCCCCCACTTGGTCTTCATTCCTCATGAGCTTTATGTGGTCTGTGAGTTGAAACTTGGGCATTTCAAGCTTCTGGACTAAAATCCAATAATCAGTGAGTGAATACCATGTGTGTTCTTTTGTGATTGGGTTACTTCACTCAGGATGATATTTTCTAGTTCCATCCATTTGCATAAGAATTTACCAAATTCATTGTTTTCAATAGCTTAGTAATATTCGATTAGTGTAAATGTACCACATTTTTGTATCCATTCCTCTGTTGAAGGACATCTGGGTTCTTTCCAGCTTCTGGCTATTATAAATAAAGCTGCTATGAACATAGTGGAGATATGTCCTTGTTATATGTTAGAGCATCTTCTGGGTATATGCCCAGGAGAGGTATAGCTGGTTCCTCATGTAATGCTATGTCCATTTTCTAAGGAACACCAGACTGTTTCCAGAGTGGTTGCACCATCTTGCAATCCCACCAACAATGGAGGAGTTTTTTCTCTTTCTCCACATGCTTGCCAGCATCTACTATCATCTGAGTTTTTGATCATAGCCATTCTGACTGGTGTGAGGTGGAATCTCAGGGTTGTTTCGATTTGCATTTTCCTGATGACTAAGGATGATGAACATTTCTTTAGGTGCTTCTCAGCCATTCACATTTCCACAGTTGAGAATTGTTTGTTTAGCTCGGTACACCATTTTTTAATAGGGTTATTTGGTTGTCTAGAGTCTAATTTCTTGAGTTCTTTGTATATATTGGATATTAGTCCTCTATCAGATGTGGGGTTGGTAAAGATCTTTTCCCAATCTGTTAGTTGTCGTTTTGTCCTATTGACAGTGTCCTTTACTTACAGAAACTTTGCAATTTTATGAAGTCCCATTTGTCAATTCTTGATCTTAGAGCATAAGCCATTGGTGTTCTGTTCAGGAACTTTTCCCTTGTGCCTAGGTATTTGAGGGTCTTCCCCACCTTCTCTTCTATTAGTTTCAGTGTGTCTGGTTTAATGTGATGGTCCTTAATCCACTTGGACTTGAGCTTTGTACAAGGAGATAAGAATGGATCGATTTGCATTCTTCTGCATGTTGTCCTCCAGTTGAACCAGCACCATTTGTTAAAAATGCTGTCCTTGTTCTACTGGATGGTTTTAGCTCCTTGTCAAAGATCAAATGACCATAGGTGTGTGGGTTCATTTTCTGGTCTTCAACTCTATTCCACTGATCTTCATGCCTGTCTCTGTACCATACTATGTAGTTTTTAATCACTATTGCTCTGTAGTACAGCTTGAGGTCAGGGATGGCGATTCCTCCAGAAGTTCTTTTTATAGTTGGGAATAGTTTTCTATTCTGGGTTTTTTGTTATTCGAAATAAATTTGAGAATTTCTCTTTCTAACTCTGTAACGAATTGAGTTGGTATTTAATGGGGATTGCATTGAATCTGTAGATTGCTTTTGGCAAGATGGCCATTTTTACTATATTAATCCTGCTGATCCATAGCATGGAGATCTTTCCATTTCCTGAGATTTCTCAATTTCTTTCTCAGAGACTTGAAGTTCTTGTCATACAGATCTTTCACTTGCTTGGTTTGATTCACACCGAGTTTTTTATATTATTTGTGACTATTGTGAAGGGTGTCATTCCCTAATTTCTTTTTCAGCCTGTATATCTTTCATGGAGAAGAAGGCTACTGATTTGTTTGAGTTGATTTTTACCCGCCACTTTGCTGAAGTTGCTTATCAGGTTTAGGAGTTTTCTGGTAGAAGTTCTGGGGTCACTTAAGTATACTATCATATCATCTGCGAATAGTGATATTTTGATTTCTTCCCTTCCTATTTGTATTCCTTTGACTTCTTTTTTTTGTCTAATTGCTCTTGCTAGGACTTCCAGTACTATATTGAATAGGTAGGGAGAGAGGGGCAGCCTTGTCTAGTCCCTGATCTTAATGGGAATGCTTCAAGTTTCTCCCCATTTAGTTTGATGTTGGCTATTGGTTTGCCGTAATTGCTTTACTATGCTTAGGTATGGGCCTTGAATTCCTGATCTTTCCAAGACTTTTACCATGAAGAATGTTGAATTTTGTCAAATGCTTTCTCAGCATCTAGTGAGATGATCATTTGTTTTTTTCCTTTGAATTTGTTTTATAGTGGATTACATTGATGGATTTCTGAATATTGGACCATCCCTGCATTCCTGGGATAAAGCCCACTTGATCATGATGGATGATTGTTTTGATGTGTTCCTGTGTGTGTCTTGGATTCGGTTTGCTAGAATTTTATTGAGTATTTTTGCATCGATATTCATAAGAGAGATTGGTCTGAAGTTCTCTTTCTTTGTTGGGTCTTTGTGAGGTTTGGGTATGAGTGTGATTGTGGCTTCATAGAACGAATGGGTAGTGTTCCTTCTGTTTCTATTTTGTGGAATAGTTTGAAGAGAATTGGTATTAGGTCTTCCTTGAAGGTCTGACAGAATTCGGCACAGAATTCTGGTCCTGGGCTTTTTTTGATGGGGAGACTTTTAATGATTTCTGCTCTTTCTTTCTTTTTTTTTGGACTGTTTAGATGGTTTATTTGCTCCTCATTTAACTTTGGTACCTGGTATTTTTCTAGAAAATTGTCCATTTTATCCAGATTTTCCAGTTTTGTTGAGTATAGGCCTTTGTAGTAGGATCTGATGATTTTTTTGAATTTCCTCAGTTTCTGTGTTTATGTCTCCCTTTTCAGATCTGATTTTATTAATTTGGATACTGTCTCTGTGCCCTCTGGTTAATCTGGCTAAGGGTTTATCTATCTTGTTCATTTTCTCAAAGAACCAACTCCTGGATTTGTGATATTTAGTATAATTCTTTCTGTTTCTACTTGGTTGATATCAGCCTTGAGTTTGATTATTTCTTGATGACCTCTCCTCTCGTTGTATTTGCTTCTTTTTGTTCTAGAGCTTTCAGGTGTGCTGTCAATTTGTTAATATGTGCTCTCTCTCCAATTTCTTTTTGTGGGCAATTAGAGCTATGAGTTTTCCTCTTAGCACTGCTTTCACAGAGTCCCACAAGTTTCTGGTACGATATTTCCTCATTTTTGTTAAATTCTAGGAAGTCTTTAATTTCTTTCTTTATTTCTTCCTTGACTAAGTCATCATTGAGTAGAGCATTGTTCAGTTTCCACATGCATGTGGATTTTCCATTGGTTTTTATCATTATTAAAGACCAGCCTTAGTCCGTGTGATCTGATAGGATGCAAGGGATTATTTCAATATTTTTGCATCTGTTGAGGACTGTTTTGTGACCAATTATATGGCTATTTTGGAGAAGGTACCATGAGGGGCTGAGAAAAAGGTGTATTCTTTTGTTTTAGGGTGAAATGTTCTATTGATATCTGTTAAATCCATTTGGTTCATAACTTCTGTTAATTTCAATGTGTCTTTGTTTAGTTTCTGTTTCCATGATCTTGTCCATTGCAGAGAGTGGGGTGTTAAAATCCCCCACTATTATTGTGTGAGGTGCAATGTGTGCTTTGAGCTTTAGTAAAGTTTCTTTTATGTATGTGGGTGCCCTTGCATTTGGAACGTAGATGTTCAGAATTGAGAGTTCATCATGGTAGAGTTTTCCTTTGATGAGTATGAAATGTCCTTTTTATCTTTTTAAATTACTTTTGGTTGAAAGTCGATTTTATTTGTTATTAAAATGGCTACACTAGCTTGTTTCTTGGGACCATTTGCTTGCAAAATTGTTTTCCATCCTTTTACTCTTAAAAGGATGTGTCTGCCTTGTTAGTGAGGTGCGTTTCCTGCATGCAGCAAAATTCTGGGTCCTCTTTATGTACCCAGTCTGATAGTCTACGTCTTTATATTGGAGAATTGAGTCCAATGATGTTAAGAGATATTAAGGAAAAATGATTGTTGCTTCCTATTATTTTGTTATTAGAGGTGGATTTATGTTTGTGTAGCTATCTTCTTTTGGGTTGTTGGAAGATTACTTCCATGCTTGTTCTAGGTTGTAGTTTCCTCCTTGTATTGGCCTTTTCCATCAATTATCCTTTGAAGTGCTGGGTTTGTGGGAAGATATTGTGCAAATTAGTATTGTCATGGAATATCTTGGTTTCTCCATCTATAGTGATTGAGAGTTTTGCTGGGTATAGCAGTCTGGGCTGGCATTTGTGTTCCTTAGGGTCTATATGATATCAGACCAGGATCTTCTGGCTTTTATAGTCTCTGGTGAAAAGTCTGGTGTAATTCTTATTGGTCTGCCTTTATAAGTTACTTGACTTTTTCCTTTACTGCTTTTAGTATTTTTTCTTTGTTTTGTGCATTTGGTGTTTTGATTATTATGTGACGGGAGGTATATTTCTTTTCTAGTCTAGTCTGTTGGTGTTCTGTAGGCTTCTTGTATGTTTTTGGGCATCTCATTCTTTAGGTTAGGGAAATTTCCTCTATAATTTTGTTGAAGATATTTACTGGCCCTTTAAATTGGGTATCTTCACTCTCATCTATACCTATTATCCTTAGGTTTCGTCTTCTCATTTTGTCTTGGATTTCCTGGATTTTCTGGGTTAGGAACTTTTTGCATTTTGCATTTTCTTTGATGGTTGTGTCAATGTTTTCCATGATATCTTCTGCACATGAGATTCTCTCTTCTATGTCTTGTATTTGTTGGTGATTCTTTCGTCTGTGACTCCTGATCTCTTTCCTACATTTTCTATCTCCAGGGTAGTCTCCTTTGAGATTTCTTTATTGTTTCTATTTTCTATTTTTAGATCCTAGATGGCTTTGTTCAATTCCCTCACCTGTTTTGTTGTGTTTTATTGCAATCTTTAAGGTTTTTTGTGTTTCCTCTTTAAGGGCTTCTACCTGTTTACCTGTGTGTTCTCTTTCAATTCTTTAAAGGATTTTTTTGTTTCCTCTTTAAGGGCTTCTACCTGTTTACCTGTGTTTTCCTGTATTTCTTTAAGGGAGTTACTTATGTCCTTCTTAAAATACTCTATCATCATCATGTGACATGATTTTAATTCTGAATCCTGTTTTTCCTGTGTGATGGGGTATCCAAGGCTTGCTATGGTGGGAGAACTGGGTTCTGATGATGCCAAGTAACTTTGGTTTCTGTTGATTGTGTTCTTGAGTTTGCCTTTCACCATCTGGTTGACTCTAGTGTTACCTGTGCTCACTGTGTCTTATTGGATTCTGTCTTTCCAGTTATCTTGCTTGTGTCAGAACTCTTCAGATTCCAGATATCTCTGTGTTCCTGTGATCCTAAGCTCCTGGGTGGAAGAACTCCTGGGGATCAGCCCACTTGGATATCCTGAAATCCTGCTGCTCTGAGTGCTGCAGCTCCTCTAGGATGGCTCAGGATAAGGTGTCTCCACTGAAACAGACCAGCTTGGTGTTCACTGCTCTCAGTACAGTGGCTCCTCTAGAATGGCTCAGGGTAAGGTGTCTCCACAGGAGCAACCAGCTCGTTGTCTTCCCCAGCCAGAAGGACCAGGCCTTTGCTCTGAGTGCAGTGGCTCCTCTAGGATGGCTCGGTATCAGATGTCTCCACAGGAGCAGGCCGGCTCAGTGTATGCCCCAGCCAAAAGGACCAGGCTCCGGGCAGAAGGGAAGTGGTATTCCTCTGCTCTGAGTGCAGTGGCTCCTCAAGGATGGCTCAGGATCAGGTGTTTCCACAGGAGCAGACCTGCTATTGTCTGTCCCCCGCCAGAAGGACAAGGCTCTGGAGAATTCGAAGTTTCTTAAATCACATGAATATAATTTATAATGTTTTTTTCTATGTGTTTATACAAGTTTATGAATACATACAGATCATAACATGAAGCTGTGTACATGTGGAGTGTGTATGTGTGTGTGTGAGGGGGTGGATTATTGGCCAGAATTTGACACAAGATGTCTTTCATAATCATCTCTATAATTTTGAAGATAGAATCTCTTCTGAATCTGGAGCTAACTGTTTGTTACATAATTTGGAAAATGAGAACCTGAGAATTTTATATCTTGGTTGCCCTCAACTCCAGCGTTTAGATTGGAGGTGAACACTATCACACTTGGTTTTCACAGGTATGCAGGGGATCTAAGGCCTTCGACCTATTGACAAGCATGAAAATTAAACTATCTGTATAGCTTCCCAACATAACATTAAATAGTTATAACTAGATAAATAACACCAGAAACTGAAATTATGGAGTTCACTATAGTCTCTCTCTCTCTCTCTCTCTCTCTCTCTCTCTCTCTCTCTCTCTGTGTGTGTGTGTGTGTGTGTCTGTGTCTCTCTCTCTCTCTCTCTCTCTCTCTCTATATATATATAATATATATATATATATGTATATGTATATATAATGATAGATAGATAAGATAGATAGATAGATAGATATAGAGATAGATATTTGTGTGTTCCTTATTCTTTTATATAGTGTTAATTATGGTTATTTTTCTCTATCATATATAAACTGCAGTTTTTTGCTGGTTAACTTTTCAAATAACTGGACTCTTATGACAGGATTAATAAATGATATCCTTTAAAGTTCTTGGGATCATAAAACTCTTCAGAGAAATCTATTTTAATTTTATATATATTTTATATATATATATATATATTGAAATATGGACTATAAGAACACGATATAGACTTGAAAGTACTTAAATTTGAAAGAGTGATGGTATTTCCATGAATAGGAAAATTAACAAAATCTATTAGTAGTAAAATAAATGATGAATGAGAGAAGTAACAGAGAACAAAATTACTCAGTGATTATTGCTTATAAAATTATTGATATTTTCATGATTAGAAAAAATGAATAGGAAAGTAATGTTGTCATGCAGAAATAATTTTTGCTGTGCTAGTGTTCAGAATGATACATATTGCAAGGATAAAAGTTTGGGCTAAGAGAAAAAAAATCAATCTATTAAATTACTCACACATAAGCTATTTCTTCTGCCCTGTCAACTTTCTCAAGAATTTTAAAGATACAATCCTAGAAGAGTCATAGACAAAACAAGGGAACAGTCTTGACAAATATAGCTTTATGAGTCATGTTTTTCATATTGAGGAAACTGTAATGAGAGAGTAATGGAGGACTTGTAAACAGCTTCATGGTTATATCTTGTGCAGCAGGAATCATAAATATTAAATATTTTTCATTTGATACTATAGCATCAGTGATACTTTTAGTCTCAAAAGTCCATAGATTCTAATATTTTAAACAAAATATTTTAACATAAGGATTCACTTCTTATAACACTCTAACCCGAGGGATATTTGTAGAAAAATATCATTATTTATGTTTTCAAGAGGTTCAATATTAACATATATTGCTGGAGATCACAGTAAGGTCACTTGTTCTTTTTTCCTGGGAGTGCTCTTCAGAAAAATTGGGAGTGATAAGTATTACAGGGACAGTTGTTTACTTCTTGTTTCTTTAAATTAAAGTTCCTGACAAACCAGTTATTTAAGCATAAACACTAAAACTAGAATCAATCATTGATTGATTTGATATCACAAATGATGAAAACGAGTATGTAATATCAACAGAAAGACATTAAGTTTTTAAAAAATTAAAAAGATAAAATATTTTGCCTATTTGAATAAAGAAATATTTTATATAAAAACAAGACAAATATTTTATAATCACAAAGATTATTAACACTTTGCTACTTTTAATTCATTTATTTATTTAGACCCCAAATGCTACCTTCCTCCTGGTCCCCCTAACAAGAGTTCCTTCATCCATCCCCCCTCCCAATTTTTCCTCTCAGAGGTGTTCCACCCCATAGTCCACCATTTCTGGTGCATCAAATCTCTGAAGCTCTAGGCACATTCTCTCCCATGAGGCCAGAGAAGGCAGTTCTGTGGGAGAACAGATTCCACAGTCTAGCAAGAGCTTTGGAACAGTCCCTGCTGCAGTTGTGGGGGAGACCCACATGGAGACTGAGCTGCACATAGCTGTATATGTGCCCGGGACCTTGGACCAGACGCGTATGCTCTTTGATTGATAGGTCAGTTCCTGAGAGCTCCAAGGAGTCCAGGTTAGTTGACTCTGTTGATCTTCTTTTGGGATTTTTTTTTTTTTTTTTTTTTTTTTTTTTTTTTTGGTTTTTTTCGAGACAGAGTTTCTCTGTGTAGCCCGGGCTGTCCTGGAACTCACTCTGAGACCGGCTGGCCTCGAACTCAGAAATCCGCCTGCTCTGCCTCCCAAGTGCTGGGATTAAAGGCGTGTGCCACCCCGCCCGGCCTTTTGGAGATCTTAATTCCTACAGTACCTTCAGTCTTCCCCCAACTCTTCCATAAGCTTCCTGGACTTCCATCCAGTTTTAGGTTGTGGTTAACTACCTCTGTTTCCGTTAGATGCTGGGTAGGGCCTCTCATAAGACAGTTTTGCTAAGCTCCTGTGTGCCAGCATATCATAGTGTCAGTGTTTGGTGCTTGGCCATGGGATTGTTCTCCAGTTGGGCCAGTTATTGGCTGTCCACTGTTTCAGTCTCTGTTCCATCTTTGTCCTTATATTTCTTATAGACAGGACAAATTTTGGAACGAGTTTTGTATGTGGGTTGTTGTCCTAATTCCTCCACTGGAGGTCTTGCCTGGCTACAGGAAGTGTCCCTCTACAGTTTCCATAACTCCCCTCTTAGGTGTCTAGGCTAAGGTCACTGCACTGATCTGAAAGCCTCCCCCCTTCCTAGGTCTCTGGGTCTTCCTCTAGATTCTCCCAGCTTGCCACCCCTTAGCAGTTGCAGATTTCCATTCAGTCTCCTGATCCTCTGGCCCTCTCTTCTGTCCCTCCCACATCTGATATGAACTCCCCCATTCCCCTCCCCATCCCCACTCTCATCCAGTTCCCCCTTCCTATGACTATTTTATTCCCCCATCCAAGTGAGTTCAAGCATCCTCCCTTGGGCCTAATTCTTGTTTAGCTTTTTTGGGTCTCTGGGGTATATCATGGGTTCCTGTAATTTATGGCTAATACCACTTTTCAGTAAGTACATACTTGGATGTCCTTTTAAAATTGGATTATTCAATCAGAATGTATTTTCTAGTTTCCATTCATTTGCCTGCAAAATTATGTGTCTTTGTTTGTAATAGCTGATAGTTTCTGTTGTATAAGTGAATCACATTTTTGTGTCAGTTCCCCCAGTTGAAGAATTGGGTTGTTTCCGTTTCTGGTATTATGAATAAAGTGTTTTGTATATTAAGGATTTGTGTTCTTTGGGGTGGGGGCATGTCTTGGGTATATCCCAAGGACAGCATGGCAGAATTACACCCAAACTTTCTGAGAAGCCACAGATTGATTTTCCAGGGGGTTTATTACAAGTTTTCCAATTTCCCATCCATGAAAAAATTTTCCTGTTTTCTGCTTCCTCACCAGCATGACATACACAACATAACATACTCACACTTTCACACATCACACAAAAACACACAAAAACCAACATACACACATACACAATACAACACACAATTCAAACATACACAAACCCATACAAACATACACACACACACTTTCACACATACACACATTCACACACATACAACATACACACTACAAAAACATAAACACATAACACCCCCATAACAAACACTACCAAACATACACACAACATTTACACATACCACACACACACATGCACCACACAAATTTTACCAAGTACACACACACCAATTATTAAATTTAAAAGCAAACAAATAAATAAGCATTAATAATTTAAAAATTAATCACTTGGTGCTATACATTGTGTTTTGGGAAATATTTGAACAATAAAATAATTACATTTTTAAAAATTTAATTTTTCAGTGACATTTTTCAAATTTAGACATGGAGCAGAAACAGAGTGAACATTATTTAGGCTTAAAATTAAAAATAATTTTTATTTTGGGCAAATAAGAAAAATAAACTACTATACTTATATAAAAATTTATTTGTGTGTATATATTTTTAAATTTTTTGTTAAATAATGAATAATCTGATTAACAGAATTTTAAATATTTTTGTCTTAAGTTTTGTGCAGTAACCAATAGTTTTATAAAAATCCTTTAATTTTAATAATCAAAGCTTTTCTGTGTGACTTTTATTAGAATAAAACAAGATTCAAGAATTTAAATATGATAATTTAAATTTTGGGGGTTTGTTAGTTTTTAGATTGAGAACATAAATTCAAAATTAAATGATTAAATATCAGAAAGCACACCAGCAAATATGGAAAAAATTCATTAGACAGAGTAAAATACGCTTTGTTTTAAATGGAAATGCCCCATTACCTAATATAATTCAATTCTGGAAGTTATATGTTGTATGCAAGGAATTTTAATGTAAGGTCCATCCTAAATAAAGTCATCACTCTTTGGAAATATATTGTATTTCAAAAGAAATAATTTAAAACAGATTTTTCCCCTTTTAAAAACAGTCACAATATAAGTCACTAATTTCTCCTTTCCTGTTTCTCATAAACATTAATATATGTAAAGACATTTGTAAAAAGCAAGTTTCTGTAAAGTTAAGGAATCCTTCCATTGATAGAGAACAAGAACATGGAAGGTTTTAGAGGCAAAAGGGAAGAGGTAGAGAATGATGTAATATATATAACATACATATATATATTAAAATATCTGAAAAAATAGCACAATAATATATTAAATAAAATTTACATATGTATATATTTATACTTATATAGTTATATGTGTGTGTGGATGTGTAACAAAAATTAGTGAAAAATTAGATCCTGAATTTAAAAAATATGAAAAAAGGCACATTGGAGGATTTGAATAGAGTAAAGGGAGAAGGAAGGGACATTTCCCTAGAAAGTTACCATTTTCTTCCATTCAAGGAAGATTAATTCACTAGGCTAATAATTTGATTTTAATGAGAAATGTCCTCCATAGGCCAAATATTTGAACACATGGTGCCTATTTGGTAGTGATGTTTTTTTAGAATGTTATAGAAGCCCTTAATGTACGACCTTGCAGGCAGAAAGCACAACTAGAGGCAAGTTTTGACAGTGTATTACCTTGTTTCTCTTCCATTTTTCTCTCTCTGGTTCCAATTTCCAGTTGAGAATGTAATCTCAGGGTTTTCTTCATCTGATAGCTTGCTGTCACTTGTTGCCAGTCCTGACTGCCACAACTGAATATATTTCTGAAATTGGAAAAAAAAATTAAGGAAAAGAAAAAGAAAGGAAAACGAAAGAAAAAGATCTTTTCTTATCTATGTTCTTTAAGTTGTCTTTGGTCTTGGGGGTTATTTCACAGCAACAGAGGGGTATTTTTTTGCATTATCCAGCCTCACTTACACTCATGATTTGAATCAGAGCAGTACAGAGCACAGACATGCATGTATGAAGCATTGCTCTCCTGTGAAACACAGTTCTTAATTGTGTACTACTATGTGACTCATGTTTTTAAATGTGATGGATTATGTATCATGGACTGGTCAATCAGTGAGTTATGTGTGCCCATTAGGTTATTTATTTTGGAAAAGATGAATTTAAAGGTAACTATCAGAGAAAAATGATGCTGATGCTAAAATGGAACAGAAAAACCACTCGCCAACTAAGGAAATTTTAGTAAGACTTAGCTTAACAGATATAACTCAAAGAGAAAATTTTTATATGATCTCTGAAAATCTAAGCCAAAATACTGAAAAGAATGAGGACTGAGATGATAAAAAATACCAAAACAACCACAAATTCAAGTCAGATTATATTATACATCACAGCACATATTGGAATAAGTTTTAATTAAATAATACATAAAGGAAAAAGTCAACCATAAACTTTAATACAGATTCATTTAAATATAAACTTGAATTGATAGTATAGAAAATATATTGCTATTTTCAAGTTTTCATTTTACCTAACTAACTAGATATATCAAGCGTTGATGACAAACACATTTTTGATTTTCACTGGTACAGAACAATTATTATTTTATTATTTTATTATTATTGAGCCCTGGTTACAATATTATGCATTTTTTTG